>CM037936.1:11157178-11506965 GCA_021346845.1 Apeltes quadracus | reverse complement strand
TTTCTGGGGGACATAGCAACAACAGCGTCCTGAGAGTGTCTGAGCTGTGCCGGTGTGCCAGTTTGTCCAGGTTTTAATGATCTTAAGCAGCTATTTACATTTTTCTGAATTCAACTTGTGCAACGTTTTATTTTATATCATGTTTAATTAAGATGGAAAGATCAAACATGCTCTCTGATGGGACATTGTGTCCGACTCACATATCAGGTGTCCTGGGACAGGTGAAGATGCTGTCAACAGGCGGTGGGGCCCCCGGGTTGGCTCCTCGGGTGGTGTTGGAGCTGGCCCCAGACACCAGAGAGGAGGCCATCACGTGGTTGCTCAGCCGGATACGGGACACGCAGCGTAACGGAGGTAAGCCTGTCACAATATTTTACTTACTTTTTCTTAAACAGATTCCAATTTACAGGAGACATTGACCTTTTTAACCTAGACATAAATACTCAATAAACTCTACTTGCAAACAAAATAAAAGTAAATTGAGAAAACATTTTGAGATGTGAACATATAGAATGACCAATAGGGTTTATTGCAATCATCCCTGGGAGGATACATGTATATGTGGTCTGACAAAAGAAGGGATTATGACAGGACCCCATAGGAGGTGAATTAGTTTTCCACTGTAACCCTGGCATTTGTTCTAGGAACTGAGTTGCTGGTGGAGCAGCTGGGCCCCGGGCACGACGCTCAGGAGAAGGAAAACCCCAACATGTTCCTGGTGGGGGCCACGTGGCCCAGGCTGCTGTCCGGCGCTGAGGATTTGGGCCTCTTCAAGGAGTTCAATGATGGATCCATGAGGGCCTTCACCTGCGCCAACAAACACAACTTCAAAGACTTTCAAGGTAAAGTCCAGGCGGTCTAAAGCAGGTGCAATTTATATTTTCATCATAACAATCAAATGACATGAATCATGAAGCGTGAATCAAATCAAATGACTAAAAACAAAAGGTTAAGACCTAGTTCATGGCTCGACTGCTAAATTTTGACCAATCGTTTCAGAGATGTAGTGCTGTAGTGTATCTGTACTAGAATGCAAGAATATCTGTATGTGTGTACACTGTGTGCATAAAGTATAAAAAGCAGCTGGTTTCTGAGAATAAGTGTGCAAGCCCGCTGTGCTTCCCCGTCACAGCAGCAAACCACTGAAACGCTTTCAGACACATGGACTTGACGGCTACTATATTTTCAATTATGTATAATAGTTGTGATTTAACAGGCAGATAATTTAATAATCAATTATTTATTTTAGTCACCTTTTCATCGTCATCTTTTGGTTACAGCATCTCTCGCATGACAATTTGGTGTTTTTTTCCATTTAAATCATTGTTTGTCCTTTTCTTTTTATGTACACAAAAATGAATTGCAAATAACCGGCAGATAGATCAATAATGCAGATCCTTTGTGTTTTCATCCCGAAAGTAGTGAAGGGAAAGGCTGTTTGATGTTACAGGCATTCCAGCATGTAGCTGATTTTGAATCATTGTAACTCTTGCAGAAGGGCTGCACAATCAGACGAACGGTAAAGTGAAACGTCGTGTCACCACGAACTTCAGTTTGCTGCTGGTGTGTGATGTGTGATGTGATCGGCCGTGTCTCCCTAGGGGACGGAGCCTCCTTCCTCAGCACGGCTGAGTGTCAGTACATCATCAAACACGAGCTGGACACACTGCGGGCCAAAGACGAGACTCATGTTCCAGGACACAGCCAGGTCAAGCTCTACCCCGGGAAGTCAGTCAGTGAGTGTCCATCTGCCTCTCGCACAGTCACTGAAGTGTCTTTTAGTGGTGAAAATGTTCCAAGAAAAGATCGCAGCACCACTTTGCCCCAACCTCTCCTTTCCGAGCAGAATGAACATTGTCTCTCTGTCTCTCCCTGTATGGGAACAATAAATATGCAAATTACATTTCACAGAGCGAAATAGGGAAGCAATGAGCTTGCAGTGGAGATACGGTGCCTCCAGTCAGCAGTAGTGTTGAGGCAGAATGTAATCATTCTAGACAAATGATGCAGATGGTGTGATAAAGGTTTCGTGTACTTGTATTAAGTCGTTCTGTATTAGACAATACAAGTGATTGGTAAGGGCAGTGCATTGTGCACAATTGGCGGGCTCACGGCTATTGTTTTCCCATCGTTGTTTAAAATGAAGTTGTGAAAGTGAGGTCTGACAAACAAGTCGGGGATGAAAATGCAACGCAGCTGTTTTCATGGCGTCAGAAGTCAGTGAAACATCCAAAGGAATCTAACCTTGAGCCAATAAAGATTCATAAAGTGTTGCAGTGCACGGATGTGCTGGGTTCGGTTTTGAATTAAGAGATAGCATTAGCTAACTAGCAGACCCCACGTTGCTCCGCCTCCACCCAGGGCCTAACGCAGGTACTGAAGTCACTCGGTTTCAGCCATATTGAAGTGAGCCGTTGTTTTCTCATTTGCATCCTAGTACGCAGACTGCTGTCCAAGGGGATCCTGATCCAAGTGTTTCCACTGCACGAAAAGGAGGAACTCAAGAGGCTGTCGTTCGCTTGGTACAAAAAGGTGAAGCTGTCCTTTCAGCCTCTCGGTGAGTAGACGGCGGGGTTTGTTCCTCTTCTCATCTCTCTTTGGTTCATCGTCCTGTCCTTTCTTAAAGGATTTGCTCGCTTCTTTCTTATCTGCCCCAGAGGACATCCGACACTACTACGGCGAGGGTCAGGCGCTCTACTTCGGCTTCCTGGAGTACTTCACCTTTGCCCTGGTGCCCATGGCTCTCATCGGGGTGCCTTACTACCTGTTTGACTGGGAGGACTACGACAAATATGTCCTGTTTGCTGCATTCAACCTGGTGTGGTGCACCGTCATTCTGGAGGTATGGGCGCTGATTGCGTCTGCTTACACGTCGTGACCAATCGTAGCTTGAGTGAATAACAATTCAGTGAAAGCCGAGTAACTGATGAAGCCGACTCCCCCCCCCACCAGTTATGGAAGCGCTGCAGCTCCTCGCTAGCATACCGCTGGGGCACGCTGAGCAGGAAGAAAGCGTTCGAGGAGCCCCGGCCCGGCTTCCACGGCGTCCTCGGGTTCAACCCTGTGACGGGCCGCCAGGAGCCGCTGTACCCCAACAGCAAGAGGCAGCTACGCGTCTACCTGGTGTCCCTGCCCTTCGTCCTGCTCTGCCTCTACCTGTCCCTCTACATCATGATGATCTACTTCCTGATGGAGGGATGGGTGTTGTCCGTCCACGACGCGGAGCCCACCTTCTGGACGGGAATACTGTGTTTCATCCCCAGTGTTATCTACGCTGTGGTCATCGAGGTTATGAACCTCATCTACAGATATGCTGCTGAGTTCCTTACGGAGTGGGGTGAGTTCAACCCAACCTGTCCACCTCCAGGCCACAGTCCCTCCTGGTCCATAGAGACCACTCTTTAGAAAGGGATCCCACTTGATAAAGCCAGGCGCTTACAGCTTTTAACCTTATAGATGGGCTGTGGGACACTTCACGAGTGTTATTGACGCGCTCTCATTTGTGTCGTCCCGCTGTGTGTCTGAAGAAAACCACCGGCTGGAGTCTTCATATCAGAATCACCTGGTTCTCAAAGTATTAGTGG
Source organism: Apeltes quadracus (assembly GCA_021346845.1). Taxonomy (NCBI): domain Eukaryota; kingdom Metazoa; phylum Chordata; class Actinopteri; order Perciformes; family Gasterosteidae; genus Apeltes; species Apeltes quadracus. The sequence continues at coordinate 11,503,381 of CM037936.1, read as the reverse complement.
TGAGTATAAATCCTGTATTCGACACATGACGTCATCCGTCTGAGTGCAGCTTTTCTGGTCCTAAACTCTTTTCCCCACAGTTCAACTTCTTCAACTGCTTCGCTTCGCTGTTCTACATTGCCTTCGTCATGCAGGATATGGTGCTGCTCCGACAGGTAGGCCCACCTCCCTCCCCTTCTTTCTTTCTCCTTTAATTCCTGATGTATCTTTTTATTGTCTGTGTCCTTGTTTGTGTCTTACTTACTGTTTCCTTTGTTCCTTGCTTGGTTCCCTTTTAATAATGTTTGCTGTCTTTCCTCCCTGTGACCTTTCTTCACTCTTTGCTTCTTACCTTCATTTCCTCTGTGCTTTGTCCACTCCCACGCCACCCTCCCCCGTTTCCCACCTCTTCCATCCACCTTCCCTTCCATCTTCCACCCCCCCCTGCTGTACCCAGAGTCTGGCCACGTTGTTGATCACCAGTCAGATCTTGAATCAGTTCATGGAGGCCTTCCTGCCCTACTGGCTCCAGAGGAGACGCAACAAGAAGATGGTCCGCAAAATCCACAAGGGGAAAACGCTGGAGGAGCAGGAGCTTCCTCTGGCCGATCAAGTCCGGCTGGAGGCCGACATGAGCACCTACTTGGTAGGTGCAAGGGGGCCACGAAGGCCTTCACGTGATCGGGCCCCTCCTGGTCCATTAATGGTGTTGAGTAGATTATGCTGGTTCACGCTGACGCCTGCCCTTCCCCCCCCCACCGCCTCCCCCTCTCAGGGAACCTTTGACGACTATCTGGAGCTCTTCCTGCTGTTTGGCTATGTCAGTCTCTTCTCCTGCGTCTACCCCCTGGCCGCCGTCCTGGTGGTGTTGAACAACATCACAGAGGTTTACTCCGACGCCTTCAAGATGTGCCGTGTGTTCAAACGACCCTTCTCGGACCCGGCAGCCAACATCGGAGTCTGGCAGGTGAGACGCACCGCGTCGGATCGGATTGGAACGGTTTATCAGATTTCTCTCGACACAGAACAGGGCAGTTGATATTATTTTTGAGGAAATGAAAAGCTAAACACATAAACCTGGGGTTCTTTATTTAAAGCGCCGTCCATGAGAATATTGCACTGCCCTCCAGGGGATAAAACATTATTGGTCAAGTTGATTAGGAACAAGATATCATGTATTCTGCACCGTGGCCCAGCTATTTCTGGAAGTAAGCTGTGTGTCTGTGTCTGCGTCTAGCTCGCCTTCGAGGCCATGAGCGTCATCGCCGTCGTCACCAACTGCTCGCTGATAGGCATGTCTCCACAAGTCAAGGCCTACTTCCCCGACTCAGACATGCAGCTCATACTGTGGACGGTGGCTATTGAGGTAAATTCTCACACACACACACACACACACACACATAGGGAGCGTGCGTGAGCCCCTACAGGACCTGATTGTTCTGGTGCCTCAGCTTTCCCCGTGTTGGGACGGCAGAAGCACAGGTTTTAGTTTAGTTGGTGCAGGGCGAGTCTAGTTTTTCAGAACAAGAGACCATATATATATATATATATATATATATATATATATATATATATATATATATATATATATATATATATATATATATATACACACAGGGTGCGATTTGACAAAAAAGCAGAGGGGGGGATGTTTTTTTTTTTTTTAATTCATAGACAAGAACATGTGACTTTTAGCTTGCATAACTAGGGAGAAGAACGCAAAGGGTAGACATGCCCTTTTTCGGGTCCGTGGATTAGTCCCCATCACAACATGGCAACACTTTTAATGTTAATTTAGTTGTTTTATTATTGGGTCCTGTAAAGTAAGACGATATGCTCAGTGTCGGCGCTCCGCACACGCACATCACGCACTGCGCGTAGGGAACCAAATGCCTGGGGGGGCACCAAAAAATCTGGGACGTGGAAAACCATCACAGTAGGCTGCTAGTATAAATAACAAATAAAATATGTCTAAAGCATGTTAATATGCAAAACCAATACAAAAGTAATAGGCCATCACTCACAGTAATGCAGCTCCGCACTGCTCGTATTATTAAAGAGCTGGTTCCTATTCTTTGCTACGGAGACCCCCCCGGCCCCCTCAGCGCAATTAAAGATTCCCCCGATGGGATCCAAAGTCCAACTGGCTTGATGCTCACTTTTACGCGCACGGACGGTTTGGCTACGAGGAGGAAGCAGACGTGCGCACAAAGAGGGGAAACCGATCCGCGTCACGAGCGCACGCGCACGCACCCAAGAAGCCGCATTTACAGAAAAGAGAAATAAAACTTTCCCCCGAGACAACGGGTGGCTACTGAATAGCTACTCTGATGTATTGACACTGAATATCGTTAGATTTCAAGAGTTTAAGTAAGCTAGCAGTTAAGTTGCATTCATCGCTATCAAGGGGGGGGAATCCTTGTCCCCCCCGGAGATAAAAATAATTTAGCAGAGGGGGGGGATAGGAAAACCAGAGGGGGGGAAATCCCCCCTATCCCCCTCACAAATAGCACCCTGTATATATATATATATATATATATATATATATATATATATATTATATATATTATATATATTATATATGTTGAATACTTAATGATATATATTTGAATAAACAATTACAACTGAAATATAAACGTATGGCATTGGAGTTGTAGTGTTTTTTTAACGGAATAAGTCATGTGCTCACGCTCAGGGCGTTGAGGGGGCAGTGAGGGTGGGGTGTGGCTGAGATGAAGATGGAGTGTTGTAGAATGTTATTGCTTCAGGCAGGAAGGACGTCTGACAGCGACGCTCAGTCAGTGTGTTGCAGAAAGAAATAAAGCATGAAGGGAAGTCCGGGAAGTTGATGTGTGTCCATAGCGACACTCTACAGATCTTACACACCATGGGTTCTGCTCCTTGAGGAACTCAACAGCAACAAATAAATGGGGGAGGAGGAAGATGATTGTCTTGTTGATATTTAAAGGTTCTGCCCATTGTAATTGCACACTTTTTTAATCCATAGAAATTGAATAAATATTACAGCATATGCATTAATTGTATAGTTATTCGTTTTATTTGGATCTAACCATTTGGCAGTACCTGTGTGACCCACTAGATGCACTAGTGGGTCACAAGGTTTGAGAATAAATAACAAAAAAGGAAACCTTAAGACAGTTTGTGACTTGAAATTGAATTTTCTTAGTTGAGAAAGGCTCAGTTCCAAGTGCTACAGGTTTGTGTGATTTAGCTTCTGTTACTCTCAACATGTATCTTGCATGCATCTTTTCTGTCCTGATAGATTCATCAGAGTTAGAAGCTTCCGCACATCCACCCACACACACACACACACAGGCGTGATTAGTTACTCTGATTTGACTAATGCTCAGGTAGAAATCAGGGTTGTTGCTGCGCGACATAAACTTAGTGAGAGAACAATCCAGAGATATTAGCAATACAATTCATTAAATGATGTGCACAGTTTTTCTCTTTGAAATTGAAAAGATGACTTGAAGACTTTCTACAGTAGGCAGACATCAGTGTGTAGTGCAGTAGTGTGTATGACATCAGTGTGTAGTGCAGTAATGTGTATGGCTTCAGTGTGCAGTGCAGTAATGTGTAGTTGTGCGTCCCTGAGCCTTGTTGGTGTTGGCCGTCTGCAGCGAGACGGTTTGAGGGGCGTGATGTGGTAAGCGCATGTCACACCATGTGTGTCGGAGGGAAACAGGGCGGTACAGCGTTGCTCTGTAGCCTTCAACAGGGTGGACTCTCCCCACTAGATGGAGCCAAAGTCCAAACAAGGTTCCTAAAGATGCAGGGAGTGAGAGAGCCATGGAGGGAGAGGGATGTCATGTGCATTAAAAGTGTGAGTATTCCACTCATTAGAATGGTTCCCTCCCCTTTTATTGACTGCTCTCCACACACAAACACTTTATGACTGCGGAGAGAAAGCTAAAAATGACACAAAAATAGTGAGGCCATTCTGAATGGGGGGGTCATGATCAGGATATTCATCTGTATGCCTTACGGAAGCCGTAATCCAGGAGGGGGGGGCGACTGGTCCAGCCGGCCTGTGGAGTGCAGCGCTGCATGAAACTGGGTCACATCGATTGTCTGCACGTTTGATCGGCTGTGCGTCCCATGATAAACAGACTTGTTATTGTTTCCGTATTGCTGCTTATAGGTCTGTGCCCCCTGCAGGGTGTTTAAGGCCGGCTTCTTCCACTGTCAGCTAATCACAAAAATATGAATTCTGCTCAGAAACCTACAAAGTGAGATTAAACACATACACGGTTAATTTATACCCAGATAAACTTGACAGTTTAGTGAAATTAGGAACGAGTTTTACTTTCTGTTAATTTTCTTTCTATTTCCATTTGTGTGAATGAGTAAGAAGAGACAGAAATGTCACGTAAGAATTGAATCATGCTAACGAATGCTAGCTGCTCTCCACAGCTGTGCAGATTCATGGTGGTGCTTCAGGCTAAATGCTAAGGTTAGCGCCAGGCCTTTTGGTCTGGTAAATTCTCCCACGGTCTAATTATACACCATCCTTTCTTATATTAAAATAACACCAACGATGGCTACAGAGTGCAGGTGACAGTGTGTTCATGGCTGACATGTTGTACGTGTAAGAGCCAGGTTAGCCGAGTAATTTACCAAGCAATGTTTTTGTTTTTCATCATAACCTTTAATGTCTGCCTCAGGACCAACATACAAGCTAACTTTGTCATTTTCAACCTTTTCAACACCCTTATGTTCCTGTGTTTCTGTGTCAAAGTGTCTAACTTGTAATTGAATGGCTCTTGAGAGGTGTGCAGACAGCAGCTGCTAAGCAGGCTGTAGTGTGGTCGCTGTGAATGCGCGTCCACTAAAAGAACCCATCAGAAATTCATCTGTCTTGTCTTGTCGCGTTGCGTCCACATTGGGGACGTCATCGAATTACTCTGCATTGCAAATGAAGATATTACAGATGACACTGACAACAGCGACGCCCTCTCTCCATCTCTCACTCACTTTACACCGTTGTCTCTCGCAGAAATGTCGAGTGAAAAGTAAAGAAGGGCTTTTACCTGCTTTCTCTTTTGGATTCTTTCCAAAAAGTTGTCAGACTGACATAGTGAGTTGACGTACATTGACCAGAGGAGATGCCCAGTAGTTATTACATCACAGGCTGTTTGGCATCTGCCATTCAGCAGTTTTCCCTCATTAACCAACTTCATGATGTTCCCACAAGCCAACATTGGTTTACGGGGGAAAAGAATCAAAGCTACAAGTGAACCCTTTCAACTTGTAATGTTTGCAGTGCTTTAGGACCTGAGCTGAGGAGATTGGTAGGAAGAAAGTAAGGCCTTTCTGTGCACTCATCCATCCCCGCCTCCCTCTGCACGCCGCCGCCTGCGCTGCTCTGGTGAGCACAAGACCAAAAAGACAAAGTGGTATTACTTGGCGAGAGGGTTGAGAAAAGAAATGAGATGTGAAGATGAGAGCGGCAGAGAGGCAGAAGAAAGAGCAGCACATGTGTGATTCTGATGAAGCCGACTCGCAGACTGACTCTGTTCCTGTCACCATTTGCTCGAATAGAGCCGCCAGGCTGTTAAAGAGATGGACGACAGGAGTAACGATAGCTGGGCTGGAGGGTGTGTGCACTGCAACGGCTTCCACTTGTTAGGCCAGTCGTTACCATCTTTGAACTTCCATCCTCTCTCTCGCTAAAGAAGGGGTTAAAATCAAACCAGCCACCAGCCAGCCCCTCTTTTCTTGGTTTTAGGGTGGTGGGGGGGAGCGCCGGTGCCATGATACCTGAGTAATTACTATACGGGGCTTACACACATCAGTGAGCCGTCACCAGGCAACCGGCCAGCCGGCTACGGAAACAGAGACTTCTCTCTGATCCGTCTGCTCAAAAAACAATGGCGGCTCCAAGGGGGCACAGTGGGGGCCTGTGATCCACTAATAAGGAGCCCATATGGTGGTTCTCAACCTGCATTTATCTCTAGTGTAGAGTTTGTATTATGGCAGGAGAAGGATTTTTCATTTCACTGTGTGATCTAAAGTAGAATAAGTCGCGTTTTTCATTTTCTTTTGACAAATCGTTCGCACAATTGATCAGTAGATGCACTATTCTCCAGAAACGCTGACCAAGACTAAATTAACATGCATTATTGTCAACGAAAAAAGACGAGACTAAAATGTTTTGCATAAGATAAAATGTCTCTTCAGTTTCGTCTACAATCGTCTCTACTTTTTCGTCACAAGATAGAAAGAACACTTACCATAGGACTCGCTACCAGCTCCTCTCGAATCAAAGTCTGTCACAGACTTTCCTTCGAGCCATACACTCTTGGCAGGTAGCGCTACCTGCTAGGCGAGAGGAGCTGGTAGAGCTATCTGCTAGCGGTAGCACTATCTGCTAGCGAGAGGAGCTGGTAGCGCTAGGTCGTTCGTGCGTCGTTTTATGTGTAGGGACCCTGAGCAAGCTACTGACGAAGTTTGGTGCTGTTTTGAACCATATTACTGGTAAAAAAAAATGCTATTTGGAAAGCCTTTGGCATGTGGGCCGAGCTCTGTGTGGTTGATTGACGAAAAATACTGTCTCCACAGTTTTAATGCCGAAAAACACCTTTTGGTCCATTTTCGCCGGAATTACACTTTAACATGTAACTGAAACAAGAGCATTTAAATTGATGCTCCTCTTTCTAAATTAAAGTAAAACTAAAGTGTATATACATCCGGGGAAAAATGGGGTTAGTTTGAAAATATCGGCATATCGGAATATCGGCAAAAATCCCAGTATTGTGCATCCCTACTTTTGACTAAAACTAGACTAAAATGAGACTTTTCTTCGACTACAACTTGACTAAGATACCTTGAGTTCTCGTTTGACTAAAACTAGACTGAAATGGTGAGACTTTTAGTCGACTAAAACTTGACCTAAGAAAAAAAGATATTTAAATGACTAAATGTGACTAAAACTAACAATGACATTTGCCACAAGACTAAGACTAAGACTAAATTAAAAATAGGTGATGAAATTAACGCTATCTGGGTTTACTCTTCAAGATGTCTTATTCAAAGTTCTAAACTACAATTTGAAAAATGTATATTGTCCACCAGGTTAGAATTTTGTCTGCGGCTCAATACATCTGACAAGTATCTAGAAATAACAAACACAGAGATAGATGGATCACAACCGTTCATGTCTTTGGGGTGTATCTCCTCAAGGACTCTGTGAGAGTAAGAAGATTGATGGCATGTTGGGTGAAGAACTGTTTCCTCCTGGAAACACAAGAGCCATGTTTGGTGCTCTGCTCCATAAGCAGCATTGTATCCAGGCAACCCAGTCGCTGGAAGAAATATTGGCATTGTAGATTTCTAGTGCGTTGAATGTGGACTAAAATGTGGGTATCAACACTATAAACTGTCAATGCAACGTGGTTAACGTCGCGTCAAGCGGTACCAACGTAACTGCTGGGGATTCGCAGGACGATGACGATGTTCTATCAATTCCATTACACTGGTTATTATGGTATTATAGTGAAAAGAACAACGTTTCAAAGGTCATGTTCTCCCCCAGTCTGAGCCTGCGTCCTCTCGGTCTCTGCTTCACCTTCCGCCGCTGTATCACTCCGGAATGTAAATTAGCCTTGAGTAGCTTTAGCAATCAAGTGAGAGCTGGCGTTTTTATTGTGCACTTTCAATCAATGTGACAAGTCCACCGGGTCGAGGCTTTCTTAATTAGCAGAACCGCTGTGCTGACTGGAATGACAGTTTCTAGGGGGCAGCTTTTTTTGAGCTGGAAATGGCAAAGAAAAGTCTACGCAGCAACTCGTTAACATTGGAATCGGGGAAACAAATTGAGGCAACGTTGTTGTTGTTTGACACATTTTACCCAATTTTACCAAATTACCAAACATCCGACGACCCCTGCGAGCCGTCAAAAGAAAAGGAAATGTTTTCCAAAATGTAGGTCAACAATCGTGGTTACCATGGTATCGGGGAGCGTTGTAATGTTAACATGGGAGAGTCTACTGTCTACTGTCCATTACTGTGATAAGGAAAGAGGTTACTGAATCAAAGGAGCTGATGGCAGTCGACACACCTCCAGGTGTGCGTGTGTGTGTGTGTGCGTGTTGTACGGTGGCAGTTGAGAGCTGTTTGCTCAGCATTAACTAGAAGTAAATGTGTACTGTCATAATAAAACCCACGTCCTGCTGATTCAGGTCACCAGAGGAGCTGCGACGTGTCTTCACATGGACCCTCGAATAGCACATGTGTTGAAGTAGAATATAAATTATGGTTTATTGGGACATTTGCACTATTTGCATTAGGTCAGGGACATGTTTGCTGTTTGAATTAAATACGTGTCTTCTCACTCAGCAGATGTAGACTGTGGGTAAAAGCTTCCTTCCTGTGCTCCGTGCCGCCCAGGATGATTGTCATGAACACAAATAACCGCGTTGTACCCTTATAACACTATGAGCCAGTGCCGGCCCGAGCCTCTTGGGGGCCCTAAGCAGAATTTGATTTGGGGGCCCCCCTCCCACCACGCAGAATCACCTGTGCTAGAAGATTATTGGCACAAATGTCACGCTATAATGTTATAGCGAAAATTATAAACGAATACAGTGAGGTTATAATACAAAACTACGGGCCTAAGCCTCCCCTTGCATGTCAGGGGGGGCAGCGGCCAGCCAGACACGTGGTCAAAAAGTGAAAAGAGAAGAAAATAAAAGTCTGGTGCCAGGCAGGAATCAAACCCAGATCTCTGGCTCCCTAACTGGACACCTTATATCTAAGCTATCATACATACCTGTCAATGCATACACGTGATCCGGCTAAATTTCGCGGTTCGCCGGCAGCTCGCCGGCAACTCGCCTGCAGCTTGGGCCGGCTCGCGGCTCGCTGGCCTCAGGGGGCCCCTTAGTTCGCTTATGCCTCGGGCCGGCCCTGCTATGAGCGGATGATGAGGGGTCGGCTCAGCCCGTCACTTATTAGGTGGAGGTGTAGCTATGTGAGTACTGACCTCACAAATGTCTGCGAGGATAAAAACACACTGACATTTTGCACACAGACACAAATACAAACTGCGACTTCAATGTGTGGCAGTTCATTTTTTTCAGGATTTTTTCAAGGTTTATCTAGATATGCTTTTCTTACCAAGTATAGTCCAGTTCGACAAGGTAGTGGCCATGTGTCTGAGTGCAAAATGCCTCCCAACCAAGCAAGACACACATTGGCATCAATAGCGACGCCCTGCTGTTCTGCTTCTTTTCTCTGGGATTATATAGCACAATATCCCATAAAAACCAAATCAAGTCCTATAAATCTCTCTCTCCTGACTCCATTTGTTTTGAAAAGATCCTAAAGTACTTGTCCCTCTGTGTGATTTCAGCATGGGCTGCTGGCCTTCAAGTTCATCCTGACCTTCCTCATCCCAGACGTTCCCAAAGACATCCAGATCAATCTGGCCCGCCTGGAGTTTGAATCCCTGGAGGCCCTCAAGAAAAAGGTAAAGCCAGCAGCTCACCAAGCAAACACCAGCGGGGACGACTAGAACCAGAACAAGGCCGCCGGCTTCTAGTGTTTAGAATAACCATCTGTATATTTTTACATCACCACCACTAAGTGTACTAAAGTATAACTAAAGCAGTATTCTCAAGCAAGAAATACATTCAAATCAAACCAATCACACAATATAATAGAACTAATGCATATTGTTAGTATTCAAAGGTCAGAATGTCTATTTATAAACAACATTTGCTATCAATCAATTCATGATTAAACGTTGCCCTGACTCATGGTAATCAGTCCTAGATGTTCCATATGTGTGTGTGTGCGGCTTAGAAAGGAGGAGTGGGTCGGGTCCCTCAGTCGGTCCTGTCTGATCTCAGCGAGCAGCACAGAAAACACAGTCCTCCCATTGTCATCGAACAAACCAAGTATAAAAGTCTGATATTCAGCCTCCTTCTTTAACCCTTTTACCACCAAGCTAGTGTGACCAGTGGAGAATATGCTTTATGTCAGAAGCACGGTTAAAGGAGTTGTCCTTAGAGAGTGATGAGCTATAAACCAATGAGATACTTTATCACATCTGAAAACCATTTATCTCAATTCTCCTGTGATAGTCTACATGCAGCACACGGATGTTACAGGGACATGTAGACGCAGGCCCCTCTGTTCCAAACCTGAAGTGAAGACCCCTTCACTTCAGGTTACCCCTTAGCCCAGGCCCCTTATTCCAGGAGCAGAGTCCCCGCACAATGCACACGGAGGGACAGTATGCCTGCATGTCCATCACAACCCGCTCGCCTGTAGCGTCCCGTTTAGCATTGCGTGCGGGTCCCTGAGCACTTTGCTGAAGACGGATGTTAATGGTATTGACACGGCTCCACGTGTGGGCTGACGGAGGCTGAGTGCTTCTGATGATCATCATTTCTCTCGTGTTGTTTATTGGTGGTTGTCAGACTCCTGCTGTTGCACATTAAGTCCACATTTAAACGTCCCGAGTTGTCCCCAATTTTGTTCTGAGGTCCTTCTAGTACAGATTACACACACATTCAAACTGCGGCCTGCGTGCAGTGCTTCGCAGGCTGCAGCAGTGAGGACGTGTTTGGTTTGAACAGTGTTGCTCTGTGGTCTCTTGGTTCTGCAGAGAGCGCTCCGTGCAGGGTGAGTGATTACCTCTTTGTAGACTGGAGTGTGAATCCTCGTCTAATATCCTAACTCCAATGGTTGGTTTTTGAATCTGTGATATAACACGAGTCCCACCTCCACGACATAACCAGGATCTGTTTCCTGGTCTGACGAGACTTCCTCTAACGTTACCCTTTTCCATCATGACCGTAAAGCTGACCCGAGTGTCAGCAGGCCTCTTTAACCTCTGTCCACAAACACACTCTGATGTTTGGCATTTTAGCCTCCCTGTATTCACAGGTTGATTGACGTCATCCAATTTACTTTAATGCATTCAGTCAACGTGTTTTCCAGTCTCGCTTGACCCTGACTGTTCTGTTCTGCGGTCTAACATGACCACAACCCATCTTTGCTGCTGCTCTTACGCTAAGTTCACACTGCAAGGCTTAATGCTCAATTCAGATTTTTTGAAAGAATCCCATTTTTTTGCAAGGCCGTTCACATTTCTAATTAAATGCGACCTATATGTGATCTCCTGTGTGAACGTGAAATGACCCAGAAGTGACCCGCATGCGCAGAAGAGTACTCACCGTCAATGACGTCACTTGTTAGCTAAACATGGATGTCAACAGTGGAGTGATATCAGAGCCCGTTTACGGGCATATTGGAGATTCTCTGGGGATATTAAACATATTGAAGTTATTTTGCCAACCGAGCCAGAAGTTACAATCTTCTTGTTTTAAGAAAAAAATGAAGACGGAGGAGAGAGAGGTTTTTAGCTCTGGTGTTTTGTGGAGCAGTGAAAGCAACGTCGGTACAAAGAAATGTGTGGGTGCGGAGTCGCAGCTAGGAGTGGTGGGATACTGATACCCGAATTCATCAGTAACTTCCGAATGTCCAGATCCACCTTCGATTATGTTTGTGAGCGCCTCCAATTAACTCTGTCACGGAATTATGACGTTTGTCGAGTATCAATGACGTGCAGGTCGGATACATGCGACCTGGCCGTTCAGACTGAAGTCGCATTTAAAAACATCGGATACGTATCGGAATTGGGTCCACATACCCAAGTGGCCTGGGTCGCATTTGAAAAGATCGGTTCTGTGTCGTTCAGACTGTCATGAAAACATCAGATACAGGTCACATGAGGCGAAAAAAATCGAAATTGGGTCGTTTCAGCCTGCAGTGTGAACGCAGCCTTATATGGCCGGAACCTCTCCTTGTCTGCGGCCTATCGAGACCCTCTCCAGCACTTGGGTTGAATTCCCAGCATGCCTTACTGTGGTTCAGCTCGACCCATCGCTGTCATGGCCTGCGGTCTCTCTGAACCCCGTATCCTGGTCTGTGGTCGATTGAGACCCTACTCTATCCTTTTGCGCGTTAAACTTAACCTCCATCGTCACCCTGGCAAGCTCCATCCCCGTAAAAGTACTTTTCTTAAAGCCCCGGCTTTATCCTGTGGAAGGACGGAATCTAACCTCCAAAGACTCCAAAGACCGTTCATATTTCTGCAGGTTAATTAAATTGAACAAAATGATTGTTAAATTCAAGAAGTCTCTCCTGATTTCATCAAAGTCAATGAAATTGCAGCACAAACACTTTCATATGTCACTTTCTGTTTGCTGGTGCACTTTCTTTTTAGTTATTTAACTCTTCTTCCTTTATTTTTAAACTAATCCATAGCCTCAGATTACTAACCCATAGTATTATATTTTGTTGTCTTGTTGTCCATTGTCCTCTGTTGTTGCACCAACCGCCAAGTCAAAATCCTCGAATGTCTGACATATTATGGCAATAAATGTTATGAGCATACTCTGCTTTATGGTCTGTTTGACTCTAAATGGACCATCATTTACTAAGTGAACATCATGCTGCATTGAAGAAGACTCAAAACTAGAGATTGAGACCATAAACTCATGTTTACAATGTTTACTGAGGGAATACAACTTATCTTTACTCTGAATGAATATGACATAAAACGCTATTGTGTTCACCATGTCATCGTTCTATTAGCTTAGATAAGCTTGTGGAGAATCAGTAGTTGCTGACAGCTCCTCCTGCAGGCTGTGGTGTGAATGACAGCTGCTGGCTGTGCACACGCAGCAGTCCACGCGGGACATGTCGGATGAAGTGGTGAGGGACACCCGATCAGTTGGACAAGGAGCTTTCTTGGCTGCACTTTGCTGCGCCATCTGAGCCGATCAGTCGCAGCAGAAAGGACACGTTGTGCCTCCATTAAGCCGAGGAGCTGCAGCGGACAACTTCCACTGACTGAAACATTCCTAGAGCGCTCACATGCCTACAGGTCCAAACACGACACCTCATTTTAGGTCTCAAATGGGGCAGCCCAGCGAAGTCATAGGCGGGGGTGGAGGGGTTACACCCTTATGCCAATAGGAATCCATCGTCACATTATAGTGGAGCAATCCAGTTAGATTGGTTATTATATTTCTCTGAAAGGCCACGGACGTCCTGTTCACCCCCCTTAAAGGAGAAACTGCTGCCTCAGCATGCAGCGCTCGGTGGGACACGCCGTGGGACAGAAAACTACTGCCAGAAGCATGAAAGAATAAATTGATTAAAAGTAACTGAGGGCTCGTTCTATATCAATAATTCCCTGTAGGCACTTTACCCCATGAAACCCAGAGGGATGCTGGGAAGGGGCTTCCCTCTCATCCCTTTTGAATAAAGGTGAAACCGATCCACGTGAATCTGTCTGTCTGCTGCGTTTCAGAAAATGCTGGAAGCCTCGGAGCTCGCCAAGGCCGTCCAGTGAGGAAGAGGAGGAGGAGGAGGAGGAGGAAGAGGGCCGCCTTCACGCCTTCACATAGCTGCAGCCGGTTTACGCAGACTCACGTGTATTTATGTATGAATGAAGAGCACGCCACTCAGGGGCTCGTGGTGGTGGGAGGGGGGTATTTACGCAGGGTCCTGCTGCTATTTTGCAACTGATTGGGTGGGGGGGCAAAGGGTATAAGGTGGACGAGGATAAACGGTGGGATAAGCAGGTGTTTAAATCACAAACGAATGCTGCTTCATGAGTATTAAGTTTCTGTGCATAACGGTGTATGTGCTCTGTTCTTTGGGGTTGAGTTGAATCACTTGTGAGTGAACCAGGGTGCACAGCAGTAAACCAAAGCCTCCATTTAACTAATGGTTCTTACTGCCAACATGTGACCATCTTTAGTTGCGCACTCCAAGTAAAGCCGTCTACTCAAGCACATTATTGCTAAATGTAATGCCGGCTGAATTTTGAACACAATATTTTACTTTGAAAAGCATCTTCACTTATGCTCTGTGAACTTTTCATTGGGTTATTTTTGGAATTATGTGAAATAAAATATTTCGAACACTTAGTTACCAAAATCTGAATCAGCAATTTAAGCTGGGATGTGGCTACCAAGCAATGAAATATTCAGTGCAATACATTTAGTGAACATTTCACCATGAGGTTTTTGGTTGTGTCCCACAGTGCGGATCAGATGAAATAAGATGGCTTTATATGCTTCCATAGACCAGAGATCATGAAGTATTGTGTTGGAGCTGCATTGTGTCCGCAAACCCGCTCTTATTCGTTTGTTACTTCCGAGACTAGTTCGCTAAACCTTGCACTCTTCTGACCGTGCCTTGAATTGCAATCGGAATATCATTTTTCCTATGCTATGAGATTTACATAACCTAATGTATTGAGCGTGAGAATAAAGAATAAACTGTATAAAGGAGATTCATGGGTTCTGCTGTTATTTCATTGTTGGTTTCAGCGCTTAATCTCCTGTCATTTTAAACCTATTTTTAGAGTCATGCTAAAAGTGCCCTGATGGCCCTTATCAAAATAATATGACAAAAAGGAGGACGGTACGTGTGTCATATTAACATGTACACATTTAAATGGGGGAAAAAAAGACACAGTTGCTATTTACTCATTTTCTCATTTAATCTATTTTGACAGAAAACAGTGAAAACATCATTTTAAATGACTTTTTATCTTATGAAGGAAGCGCCCAGAAAACTGGTTACATCAGAGAGTAAAAAGTATAAAAAATGAATTGTAAATATGCAGGCAGCACCTGGAGGATGAAATACATGATATGATTGTCCCTCACGATCACCTGACCTCAACCCAGTGTGTCATGTAAAGGTTCTAGATGCTGCGTGTTTTCTGTCTGCCAACATGTGGCCACATCCCCCCCCCGGAAGAAAGAACGGAGACAGAGCCCGGGTGTGAGACAGTATTCCACGTTTTATTTTTGATATTACCATAGCTATATGTAACTCCTGACGAACGGCATCAACTACAGAATAATACACTGAATATTTCTGCCGGTTTCTTTTTTTTCCTTCGTCCTCCTCCTCCCTGCTGCTTTTTGGTCCAGTAACACTTGACCCCCCCATGTCACTGAATGTCAAACATTGAAACACATGCACGTCGTCCCCCTGGATACGGCTGAGTAGAACGACCTGACAGGATGAAGAGGCGTAGGTTTTTTACAGTAGTACTATTAGAAGGCCAGGTCACATGACCACTCTGCTCCTCACCGAGACCAAGAGCACCGCATTTACACACATTTACATTTGGTTTTTAAAAAGAACCACTGGGACACGACCAACCAACGGAGACATTTCCTTTTTTTCTGTCGAGTTCCACGTGGTCGTCGTGAGGCTGCACACATCTGGAATTAAAAAACCAAAAAGCAGAACCTAATAAAAAGGTTTCTGTACAGACACCAGTCATGCCCCCCCCCCCCGCCCCCACATTCCCCCCCGCTCGCTTTTCAAGCAGCAGATTACTCTGAACAAAAATGTACACGTTTTTAAAAAATAAACTTTACTTTTTGACATACTTTATATATACATAGTGCGCACGCTGTGCCCACGTGCACAGTAAGCTTTGGGGGCACACGTGGGTGCAGGTGGGGCTGAGAAAAGGAGGGGGGGGGGGGAGAGCTTGTGTTAGACATGTGGTCAGCAGTAGTTGATGCATGATGTCACTACCAGCAGTGCACCACAACCCCCTCCACCCCCCCAGAGGACAGAGCCCCGCCCACATTGGTTTCACGTCTTTAAAACAACATTGAACGGATTGTCGGCAACGTGGGTTTAAAAAGGAAAAACGTCTCTTTTCCTGCATGAATTCAGAATAAAAACCGCAGTCCACTTTATAATGCAGCTGCAGGAGGGGGGGGGGGGGGCTGCCTGCTACAGTAAAGCACTGAAACTGTTGTGGAAGTAAGTCAGAACCTTTCAGTCACAATTCAATTCAAATAAAGTCCTGTCTGACTTCATTGTAATATTCAGACTTTCTGTTTGGTGACATTTTGGCTATTCCTAAATTATGACTAACTTTTGTCCATCGGTTCTTTACAACTTTAAACTCATACGCCCCTCACGGAACTGCTAAAAGGTGTGTACTTGTATCGTTGTGTTTTAAAGCTCCGATGTGCGTCAGATGACCTGGCAGCAGCTGGGCGCCGCGGCGCTGCAGAGCAGGCCGTCCCGGGAGCCCCCCCCCCGCTGGATGTTGACGGAGATGCTCTTCTCACACAGAGGTAGTTGAAGAACGCCGTTCTTAAGGGCGCTCAGGTGGCTGTGAACGTCCCTGGCGTGCGGCGGCGCTTTGCGGTGGTGGTGGTGGTGGTGATGGTGATGGTGCGCGGCGTGTGTGCGCGGCAGGGCGACGGTGGTGGGGAGGGTAATGGTGTCCAGGCTCCTGGGGGAGCCGATGCACATCCGCCAGGCGGGTTTCTCCTGGATTTTCACTGCTGCCCGCTGGGAGGCCGCGAGGGTCTATGATGAACCTCCCCCCTGCACCTCCTCGCCCCGCCCGCCCCGCCCGGTGCTGCTGCAGCTGGGAGCTGAGGACCAGGCTCATCAGCTTCAGGCTCTCTACTAGCTCCGTGGCGCGGGTCGCCGCGCGGGACGGGCGCGGCAGGGAGCCGAGGGAGGGGGCGCTGGTACTGCTATTGTTGCAACAGCTGGAGGGGCTGTCTTGTCCTTTGCTGCCCCCTCCTCCCCCGCCTCCTCCTCCTCCTCCTCCTCCACCCCCATTACCCTCCCCACCCGGAGGACTCCCCCTGTCCGGACCTGAGGCTCCGCCTCCCTCTCCGGGGGGTTTGCCCTGCCCGGCGCTGCTGCCCCCCCCGTTACCCCCCGAGCTGCCGGGTGGCCCCTCGCTGCTGTCCCTCCTGTTCCATCCGTAGCTGAAGCCAGAGTCTTTGTCCAGGCGCCGGCGGTGGCTCTCCGAGTCGTCGTCGCTCGTCTCCGAGCTGGAGCACGACGAGCCGCGGCCTTGGCTCTTGCGGCGGTGGTAGCGCTTCTGCGTGGGCCCCGGGGACGTGGAGGCGGCCATGTTCATCTTGAGGCGACTGAGCTTGGGCGGCAGGCCCACGTCCATGTCGAAGTCGTCGTCCGACTCCCCCTCCTCCTCGAAAATCTGGTTGAGCACGGGGGCGCTCTTCCTGGAGGTGAGGCGGTTGGTGATGGAGGCGGGCTTGCGCCTCAGGATCACCTGGGTAGGAAGGGGGGGAGGGTTCCGCTCTTCCTCCTCCTCATCCTCCAGGACCCTGAGAATGGATGAGACTTTACTTTACAGGCGAACAGGATGGCGAGCGACGCCGTACTGGTAACAGGTTTCTGGAATGAGGCAGGTCACTCATCTACAACACAGCTGATTCCCACCTGAACAGGAAGGGGCGCTGCTTGGCTCCCCCCGAGGTGGACGCAGCGGGGGCCCTGCTGGGACCGGGGCCCGAGGCAGCAGCACAGGCTCCCTGCAAGGAGCCGTTTAAACGTGAGAAAAGGAGCCGCTGCGTACAGGATGTAGAAACAAAGTAAGAAAGGAAGGTGGCGGGGAGGGGAGGCGGGGGGGGGGGGGGTGTGGAGTACCTGAGAGGGCTGACCCGGGGAGTCGGTCACCATGGACTCCTCACCGCGCCGCCCCAGCTCCGTGAGACCTTTGGAGCGGTGTCCGTTGAGCAGGTTCTCGGCGCTGCGGGCCGGGGACTGGGGGCCGCCGACGTGGGAGATGGAGGAAGCAGCCAGGCTGTCCTCGATGTCCTGGTGCATGTCCACTCGGGTGGGCCACGACTGCCTGTGGAGACATGTGGAGATATTTCATCTGTTTATTACTTATTATTAAGACCATTGGGCCCGTTCCACCGTCTGTGCACCTGAAGCCTTCCTTTTGGAGCTGTATACCCCAATGTTTGGCAAGGAGGCAGAGAGAGGAGAATTAAGTCATCATCTTAGATTCAACATTCATTCAGAGTCAAGCCTTCCTTCCCTAACCTCTGTATGAATAAACAAAAAGACTTGAGGAGTCACGTCTGCCGGAGATTGATTGATTGATTGATTGACAATGATTACTGATGGAATAAACCAGAGCAGTGATGGAAGGGTTCCTTCACCTGAACACGGCCTTGATGTTGCTGGGGCTGGAGGAGCGAGTCTGCACCTCCTTCTCCTGCTTCTCCCTCAGGATCCTCTCTGCCAGCAGGTAGTACGTGGCGGTGATGTGGTTGTACTTGTTGGTCTCCAGGGCTCTTAAAGGACACAATGACAGATGGAAACCATGAGCTGGGTAGCGGGATGAGCAGTCATGGAAGGTGATAATTATGATGCTGATAATAATAAGTCCTGGATAAGACAATTCATTAGAGCAACTCAACCAAACTCACAAATTGTGGCTTCTACATCTTAGCAGGGCTACGAGGACCATTTTATTATCGATTCAGAAAATTCACTCTGTGTCTTAAGCTTAGGATTAATTGATAAAGCAAACAAAAAGTCACATTTGAGAACCTACAAAATGTTTGGCTTTGATTCCGAACCTGAAACTGCCCTTTCAGGTTCAACTTTCAAGACTCGTTGACAGTTCTTACAAAGTCTCTTTCCATTTTGATTTTGGATTTTACTCGCCTCTCGACTGTGGAACATTGATTTTCAACAAGCTGTTCTGATGAGCATACTACTGCAAGTCCTCGAGTGCTCGAAATGTGCTAAATGGAAGCAACAAACAACGACATCCCACATTCTAAAGCGTCGAAAAGCCCAGGCTATGATAACTGGCACTGTGGCGTGTGCCAATTGAAGACTGTATACAAACCGTGGACGTCGTCATGGTGACATAACCCATCGCTCTTTGGCTTTATTTGGGCCATGGATTAATGTTGTGTACAGCTCTGGTGGGTTATCTACATGTCGATCACAAGGTGGCGCCGCCCTAGAGCACACCCTGCTTTATGATAGGCCACGTTAAAGACGACTTTGACAATGATCATGATTACAATGTTTACTAAGGGAATAGATCCAGGAGTCATTTTTAAAACCTCCCCCTGCTGGCCAGTAGATAGAATGCAAGTTTAGCACACTTCTGTGGTTTCACCACAGATAGTCGCCTTGTTCAGCTTTTGATTCATCAGAACGTATCCTAGTGAAGCATTCTGAGACCCCGGTGATGTAAAGGGAAGCACATTTCTATTTCTACAGGAAGCTTCACCTCTACATATCAGTGGAACGCCTGCTGCCGACAGCTGCACACACTGGAAGAGCCAGTTCTGTGATGCAACATTAGTTATTACCTTCGTGCCTCAGACGCCTTCAAGAGCAGTCGTAACATGTTGCCCAGGTCAGGATGACTAACCACTGCTGCTGAGCACACCACCTGCTTTTGGTGTTTTGTATTTATATAGTATATTATGCTGACACTGCTCTGGTGTCAAATGTATAAAAGCAAGCATGGACGAAATGGCCTTTAGGTGCCATAACTGGAGAGAAGCAGGCTTTTGCTTCCAACACGGTTATCTTGGACTCATGCTGCTTCTTTAGAAGTAGACGGTTTTCTTAATGTAACACAAAAAAATCCATCTCCAATGTGCTGCTGATGTCGTTTGCGTGTAAACTCACACTTCCAAGTCCTGTGTGGATGAAAGCCCTCGAGCAGCACAATGGGCCATACATGTGAAACGCAAAGAGGGAATCTCATGAAGAAATGTGGTTCCAGCTCTTCTTTCAATGGAGTGGGGGCACAGCTGTTTGAGTGGCAGCCGGGGGCATTGTGTGTCTTAATGCTGCCTCTCTGAAGCAGACTGTAGTGAATGTGAACCCCCGAGAAGACAATGTGTACAGGGGGAGACAATGTTGCACCACACCCACACACCGACACAGATCAATCAAGAGTGATGCTCAGTTGGTGGAGGGGGGGGGGGCAGATATACGGAGGTGTGTCGGGTGCAAATGGAGCATGTCGACTCGACATGAGAAGGTTCTGAGTATTGAACCATTTCCAAATAAAATGTGTGCCCTCTTGAGTTGAGGATTTTTCCATATCTGATGGAAAGTCGTCATATGTTGAACACACTGAAGCCCCCTGGGGGTCATTAAGGGAAAACTCTGTCTTTTAGAGACACACAAAGAGCACCGTTTGACTGCATCAAAGTGGTGTTTCATAATTGTTCATTTGTTTTGACATTTCATACAAGTGTGAGCCTGTATGAACTGTCAAACCTTGCTAGTATCAGGTATATTGTGCAACAGTAACAGTAAGCGCACGTGGCTGTAAGCGGGCTGTGGGTCTGGTTTCACTGAATCGTGTGAACATCATGTACAGCTTGATTACCAATTGATCTGGTGATGGTGATTTTAAAGCTTTGTGTTTGTCCAGGAGCGAGCTGTTGATCCTGCTGTGGTGCGATTATACGCTGATGACAGTGTCCGATTTTCAATAGATAAGAGGCAGTTTGCCTTTTAGAGCCCTCGGTGACCCACATGCCCTCAACTGCAAATCGCATACACAGCTGAGCTAATTCCAAGTAGATTGGCTTCGTAATGTGAACTTGCATATTCCCCCTGATACCTTGTGTGGCCCCTGCTTGGTGTACACTCATCCAGATGGCCACTACAGATGGTAACAGGTCACATCTGGATACCCCTCTCCGTTCACCACCTGCATTTCAACCAATTACTTCCATGTCCGGCCCCATCATTGCCATTTGGGCTCCACGTGCATCCTGCTGCACTGGAGAGACCCAGACCACACTTACTCCACTATGGCCTCTCGGTCGGCGATGTCCCCGAGCACCATGCGCTGGATGATGCTGTTGTGTTCCTCCTCCGACAGGTTCTTGTGTGACACCAGGGGAGTGTTGTACTTGGTGGCCGGGGACGGGTCGACCCCTTGCAGCCAGGCGTCGTTCTCAATCTCCTCCAGGGAGGCCCGTCGCTTGGGGTCCCTCTGAAGCATGCTGTCGATCAGACTAGAGCCGCGAGGAGACGGGGGTTCAGAGAGAGAGAGAAGAGCACACACTTAAAATGCATCTGGATTCAACAGAAATCCTGTCATTCACAGCACGTGCCACGTGAAACACAGATAGACCCCTTGTGGTTGATGGGGGGGCCACAAGGGCAGATGAGAGGAGAAATAGAGGCTCCTGCCAGGTGCATGCTGGGGAAGTAACTGTGTTTAACGACTGCTTCCCAGGTGCTTGAAGGTCCCCACCTGCTCCGCCTGAGGGAAGGGACCCTTCAGGGCCACGGTGTCAGAACGACTGACAGCTCGGATTCGCACTCTGGTGACACCTTAACAGAGCTCAATTGCTCTAGCAGTCCGTCCGATCAGATTTTTCTTTCAGTTGTGTTTGTTGTGCAGGTAGAATGAAGCCAAACTCACTTGAAAATGCACTTGATTTGTCAACATGATAAGAATTTAGTGAAAGGATGAGAGCTGACTCAGAGAGACGAGGAGTCACTGCCTTTGCAGTTGCGGAAACGACAGGAAACCACTCTCTGCTCAAGACATCCTAAAGGCAGCACACGCCATTAGAACCCTGCTGAAAGGTTGTTCGTAGCTGTCAGGGAGTAATGTAATAATGTAATGTGAGGCACTGAGAAGGTCTACAGGTCTTTCAGAGGGATGCTTCCGGTACCTCGTAGACAAACATACTCACATAATATGACTTAGTATGACCCATCAGTCACAACATTTTGGTAGATATCTGTAAACACTTACACAATATATACTCTAAAACTGTGTTTGTGATACAGTACGATTAACATTTACGTGTGAAGGGCCCCGAGAGCACACGCAGTAGTGATAACCAAGCACCCTGGCAACCCGAGGAGCGGGCAGGTCCCCCTCTGACCACGCACCAGAAAGCAGCGCATTTAGGTTCACTTAAATCCATTAGACGGGACTCGTAGCCCACGTTTCTTGTTGGTGGAGTGGGACTCCACCTGTTAATTCGGTATGTGGAGATAGAGCAGATGGACGCATCGGCCGTAATGCGCGCTGACAGACTGGGGGGGGGGGGGCATAGCTGAGGATGTGGAACTACAGCTGGTCAGCTGGCAGCTTAAATTCTACACAAATGACACAGTTGAAAGCTGAGATTGGAATTTAATAGGATTAGATGGGATATGGAGTCTAGTGGGAAGACTAATATTAATGTGTATGGGGGGGGCATCATCCAGAGGTAAGCTATCTTGGTCATCGGCCTAATGAGACAGTTGGATGACGAACAGGCGGAGGGAGGGGAGGGAGGGGGGGGAAATGAGATTCAAATGTTAAAGATTTCATGAGGGGATTTAACGTGCACAAACCTGCCTGCTAACTGGTACCGCAGGTTGACCCAAACCCCACAGTACGACACGTGGGCAGGAACCACCCCATCCACCCACAGACGAACGCCGAGGAGCCCCCGCCTCCTACTTTACTGAATCCATCTCCTCTTGTTGCCCACTCGGTCCAGTCCTCGGGTGGGAGATAACAGGCGGCGCTCAGCTGTCTGTCAGTCATGCTAGAGATTAGTCAGAGTGAGCCGGAGGACCACAGCCAGCAGCGGGATGGGGGGGAGGATCTGCAGTCGGCACTATCCCTGCAGTACTACCTAGCTGTTTGGACAAACTTACTCTGAATGGCACAGCATGTCGAGGTTGGCTGTATGTATGCGTATGGAAGTGATGCTGATGGTCTTTAGCATTTAAGAGCTGTTACTCACACGTTTCAAACACGAGAAAACTCTCCAACGTCATTCATCTACATGAAAAAAGGTGGTCTTCCATTACCCCCCGGGGTTTTTAGGCAAAGTGTCATCTTAATTAGCACTCCTGTGAAGTGCGACACACATCTCAGTGGAGAATGGGTTGCCAAACGCCGCGTCTTACAAGCAACCGAGCGCTAACTGGTGTCGCACAGCCAGTCTGTGCACTGAAACCGGCTGGAACAATGGATTTGAGCTGGAAATCACTGATGTGTGAGACTAATCCGGAGGAGGGGGCCGTGTTTGTGTGCAGTCCCGTGTGGTTTGTAGTGTGATGACAGGAAGTGATGGAACACCGTGTTCTGTTTTTGGAAACAAGAACACAAATAGTGGAATTGCGGTGGGGGAGCGCTGGGCGGTGTCTAGAGAAGACGGGTGCTGCGGGCGTACAACAAACATTGTTTTTTAAAGAGTCTAATCCCCAGAGATTAAAATCAAGGATGACAAAAACCCAGCCAAGGAGGATAGCGTGGGATTGGGTGAGCGAGCGGGGGAATAATGAAGGAATTGGGGTGTGTGAGTGCATACGGGCGAGTCCCCAGGGACCAGAGAGTAGAAAGACATCCGCTCACGTAGAGCCGAGCCACATCAGAAACACTCGGGAAATTTACTCAAAACAAAATACCCAGCGATGGAGGACAAACTGTGACCTTAAGGAGGCTGATGTCTGAAACTGAGCCAAGCCGTGTTTCTCTAGTTGGTGCCCAACATGACCGGGGCTTTGCTCGTAATACCTTGATGCTCAACACTTTAGTTTCTTTGTGTGTTCTCTCACTGCCATCGCCTGTATCTCTTCATACCTGGTCTCCATCAGCGAGATACACACGTGTATCCATGAGGTTTCTGCTCATGACTCCAGGTGGTTTCTGTCCACCTTCGTCTTTATTTCGCAGGCCCCCATTTTAGCATCAACGTTAATTTGTTATTTAATCTCCCACACCGACTAGCAAAGACACACACACACACACACTTCCTGATGCACCACAGTAAGCAGGTTCTCTTCTGCAGATCTGAAGGTGGGTGCTGTTCAGCAGGCCAAAACGATTTATTGAATTACAGCTCCATACAATGGATACAAATCGGCAAAAGCAATTAAAAGGGTTTTTTCCTAATCCTCTTTAATCAAACCTGACGCCATGGGTTTCCAAGTCCAGCTCTGCGAAACAACGAAGCTCGGTACCATAACCGTCCAATCAACCCAAACGGTCTGTCCTTTAATCACCGATAAAAAAACATCCTGGCTGATGATGATGATGATGATGATGCTGCTGCTGGACCATATTTATGTGACATTATTTATGTGACATTAAGACAACAACAATGGAGTTACAATAATCACCCCTTGTGTGTAAATGTAAATAATAATAATAATGATAAATTTAGTTCTCATCTTCGCCCAGACACATTTTACCCGGTTACCACGGGTTTCTGTATTGCTGCTTAAGATTATGTTTTACGTACAAGAACAATAAAAGAAACGTTGATTTTTTTTCTTACTTCAATGTTGTTGTTTTTTTATCATGTTAAATAACTAGTATCACCTTTATTTCTCTTAAGATACACAAAGCGTGTTGGTCATTAAATTTCCCTCAGTAAGAAACCAGGCCAAGCTGGCCTTATGGAGAGAGCCTGGTGAAGCCACACAAACGCAGCGGCGCAGCATGAAACATGTGTAGATAAACCGCCCGAGAGGGACGCTGTCGACACAGCAGGCGACAAATAGCCCATCGGATTGATCACAGCTGCTTCAGCTCAGCACAGTCCCGTCTGTGCTCGGACCCGCCCGAAATGAGCCTCTATTTCCTGTGTCTAAAAATACGGGGACAATGTGGGAGACAGAACTGGCCTTGATACGGGCTCTGATGCCGGTGCCCATGACGACGGCTCATTTCCCCATTGCCTCGATCTCCCACAGCGTAAACCTTTCCTGCCTTTTTAAATCCACATTCACATACAGGATATGTGCAACGGTTTTCTTTCTTCTTCTTTTTTTCAACAAGCAATCCTGCAACAAATCGTCTGACCTACTAAACGAGTTAGATAATAAATAAGGTATACATATGGTAAAGAGTGGACACACAAGGGTCTGCTTTCTAGTGTGTGACCACATGTTTGAAGACGCATCGCTTCAACACCTGCATTATGAATTAGGGATTTACTAACTCACATGGCACATTACGATCCCACTGATTTATCTGCCAAACTGCATCACTCCCTCTGGACGTTGGCCTTGTGTCTTCACAGGCTGTCATTTTAATTTCTGTTCACCTTCTCTAAGGGGTGCAACCAAAAGAAAAAATGGTTGCTAATGGAAACATTACATGAAGGCTAAAAACCAGGAAGATCAAGAAACATGAGGGCCATTTCATCAAATACGCTGATATACAACTTGCCATAGATAAATGATAATAGCTCTTAAGTGCTACAATTTGTTAGTGGTTTTAGTCCAGGTAAAGTCTGAAGAGGGGTGTCTTTGGCTGCGTTCACACTGCAGGCTGAAACGACCCAATTCCAATTTTTTCGCCCCTATGCGACCTGTATCTGATGTTTTCATGACAGTCTGAACGACACAGAACCGATCTTTTCAAATGCGACCCAGGCCACTTGGGTATGTGGACCCAAGTCCGATACGTATCCGATGTTTTTAAATGCGACTTCAGTCTGAACGGCCAGGTCGCATGTATCCGACCTGCACGTCATTGATACTCGACAAACGTCATAATTCCGTGACAGAGTTAATCGGAGGCGCTCACAAACATAATCGAAGGTGGATCTCTGATATCACTCCACTGTTGACATCCATGTTTAGCTAACAAGTGAGGTCATTGACGGTGAGTACTCTTCTGCGCATGCGGGTCACTTCTGGGTCATTTCACGTTCACAAAGGAGATCACATATAGGTCGCATTTAATTACAAATGTGAACCAAAAAATCGGATTCTTTAAATTGAGCATTAAGCCCTGCAGTGTGAACGTAGCGTAAGAGCGCTCGGCGGTCCTGATGTCATCAGAGAGCTCGTTCCACCACTTCGGAGCAAAGACAGCAAAGAGTGGTGACCTTATCGAGGTTTGCTCTCAGTGATTGAGGAACAAGCAGTTTTGGCAGATAGCCGTTGATGCTGCTACACACGCAAGACAGGTAGCATGCCGAAGAACAACAACAGTTATGGCATGCACAGGTGTGAAGGTGTGTAAAAAATACAGAAGAATTTGAAAGCGGCATACCAACTTAGATGGGGTATCTATGCGTGTGCGTGTGGGTGTGTCACCTACTCTTTGCAGGCGCTGGAGACGTGGGCCGGCACAGTGTATTTACAGTCCATGATCATGGTGAGCGTCTCGCTGTCGTTAGCTTCCTGGAAGGGTGGCTGGCCACACACCAACATGAACAGGATCACACCGAGGCTCCAGATGTCTGAGGCACAGGGAAGCAAACACAGCCTGACCGTTACATCACTGCAGCATTTTGAATCAAACAATGTACATGCAAAACAAACATTTGGGGATGGCCAGAAAGCCGCGTTCTTTCTTCAGGATTTGAAACCCTGTCAACATTATATGGATTATGAGTTAAGTCTGTTAATATGGATGCAAAGCCACGCAGCAAGGAATATCTCAGTGCAGACACATTACGACCTTGTAAAAAGAGTCGCCGTGCAACTGGTCGAACAAAAATGCAACTGGTCGACCAATGAGAATGTCGGTCGACCAAGACGGCATCGGAGCGATTAGTCGACTAAACGACTAGTTGACAGCCCTAGTGTGTACGAGTGTGCACGCTTATTATACGGGCTGTTGCTTATGTCATGCGTAAGTGTAAACCCAGAGGCAAAGACTTCTGCTGCAGACAAGCAGCAAACAAATGTGTTTCTCCTGCACACATCTCTCCTCTCCTCCTGCGTTCAGAAAGGGCGACTCTGATGGAAAAGACCGAGACGATTCAGGAATGTGTGTGTGTCCTAGAAGGAAATGTCAGTTCTTCCGTTTAATTTCTCTCGTGGCATTTTAAACCAATTCCGTCCCATCACTGCTGGAACAAAGAAGCTGTCGCGTTCACATTGCATCCGAAGTCAGCTCTCGTGCACGACGCTGTCACGCTAACGCCGGTGTGCCAACAGTGTGACGAACGTCAAATCAATTCTCCTGTGCAAATGTTGGCCTAATTCAAGTGTGCGCATACGTAGGTCCAGTTGCACCCTAAGAAAGCAAACTGTGCAGAAGCACTGGGGCATACAGACTTGCAGAAGCACGCACGCACGCACACACACACACACACACGCACACACACGCCCGTTTCCCAGTGGGAACAGTGTTAACAGACCCAAGGGCAGGAGGGTGAGAAAGGGCCTCCAGCATGTGGCTCCGACAGCAAACACCTTCCTGTCACTACTTATAGTATGTAGTGTCAGTGAACACATTTGCATGTACACGAGTACTACTTCTAATCAAACCTCCCAGGTGAAGGTACTTATATACCCATACAATCACATGCCAACATCTGTGGATTCAACAGTGAGAGCCAAATTCACAAAAAATATCATTAGCTCCAGTCAAATACTGGCAGCTCTGATTTTTAGCGAGCTTTCCTTTTAAGCTCAAATGCACAAATACCCTCAGCAATCAATGGCGTTGGCAGAAATGGAGCCTTGAAGAAGCACGAACCTCCCCCCAAAAAAGTGACAAACTAAACGTTTAGTTGCAGAGAGTGAATTGCTTTCAGCCAAAGGCTTGGCTATGCAACACATTCTGAAGTCCGCTGGCCCGGCGTCAGCAATGGGTCTGAGCTCGCACAATATGATTCCAATAAGAGAGAGTGGAGCGCAATGAGCTAGCTGAAGCGCCTCGCTGCATTGGCATAATGTGATTGGTTTGGATTTCACACCTGTGCTCCACAATCACGGTGGGCTCGACCCCTCCATGGCGCCTTGTCACAGCCACCGGGGGCCAGCGCTCCCCGGGAGAGGAGTTCAGCCCATGAAGCCGTGTTCTTGTGGCGGTACGAGCACTGGATGCAGCGTGCACCAGAAAGCGGTCCAGCAGAGTCTCTGTGAGCTAAACGCAGCCAGTGTGTGTTTACACAGTTCCTCTTCGCTGCTTGACTCACAGTTGGCATTTTGTTTCTGAGCGTTGGGAAAGCGGGAAAGAAGGCATCAGCCACAGCAAGTCGCTGCTTAAGCTCCACAAATGGCCACGTAAACAGGACAAGAGGAGCCGTTGATTTTGCCGTTGATTTCACTTTAAATAAAGCTCAAGCTAATGGACCCAAAAGTCCTCTGGTGCGATATGTTCGGACCCCTACCAACCTGTCCAAAGAGCCGTAGAGACAGTGTCGGCATGGGTTAGCCTAGCTCCTCCGAGCAACAACCACTGTCAAAGCTGCATTGTAGTGCAGTGATCCCCAAACTTTGTCTTGTGAGGGCCACAAAATCAAATTCCTCCCCTGATGGGGGCTGACGGTTCGCGGGGGGGCTGATCGCAGGGGGGCTGACCGGGGGTGGGGGGAGCGGTTGCCGAACCTCCGCATATACTTGCGTGTATAACGTCCGCGGGTCGCGCGAAGTGTGCCGGGGGACCGCAGTTTGGGGAAAGCAAGAACATCAAACTGAAGCGGATATGTGAAAGCACAAACTCTCACATTCGAAGGAAACCTAACTTCAAACCACATTCAGCAGGAAGCTACAAAAAGGTACTGCGTCTGTCTTTCGTCTGCCCTCCACAGTCCCACAGCCTCCCTCAGCCCGCATGTTGTGCTCCCTCTAACAGGTCGGCCCAGCTCTACCACTCACCTACAGTACTCATCACAATGATATATCACTGTTTACTAGTGGTGCAACAGGTCATGGTTCGACGAGCCCTCTGCAACAATGTTTACTGAAGGAATAAAAAAACTACAGATGCAATGATCATTTCTCACCCTGAGTGTGATGGGGAGGACCTGAAGGCCCAACTGTGGAATGCTGTGCAAGTGCTCAGCTGGATGATGGGATGCACAGGTTGATCAGCTTAGAAACAAACCCTCCTTCAGCCACTAAACACTTTGCAGATAAGAATGTTCAATTAAGCAAAAAGGAGGACTTCAATGGTTTTCCTTGCAAATATTCCAACTTAAGCGTGGATAACCAATTAAGTACAAGTGTAAATGTTGTGACGTGAATTCTTTTGAAGGAATGAATGAATGAATACGGTCTTCCATGCTCATCGGCCTGTTATTGAACATCTGTTTTGTTCCTGATGTTCGTGGCTGCCTGGCTCCGCTGAACTCCTGAGAGGGCAGCAGGAAAGAAATCCATACCTAAAAAGGAACTGGTTCCCAGAAGGACTGCTGCAGCGTGCTGCTGGGAACTCCTCCTGCCCTCCTCACAGAAAGGGATTACTGCCCAGCAGCACTGGCCCCCCACGGCCCACCTGTTGTGTGGAGCATCCTTTACATATTTGTGCTCAAGCGCCGTGGTATGGAGCATTGCCACGCTACTTATACAAAAGTTAAACTTTTAAAATTACGTTATGGTCTATTTTACGCTATTTAAAAGATGGCAAAGTAACATTTAAATAAATATAGAGCCAACAATGCCCAGTCCACATTTGAAACCATTGCTCCAGGCAAGAGTCAACCATTTAACCAAACACCACACCGCTGACTGATTTAAGGTCATTCAACCATTAATGACACAAAAACAAAGGGAAAAGCAGTATCGTGAAATGTCCTCCAACCTGCATGCGCTACCATGTGACGAAACCACAGTGCTCACATACAAAGAATACCAGTTATACCGTAATAGGATTCTGAACATAACCTAAATAAAATACTTCTGGCAAGCGTTGATAAATTGCTTGCAGATACCTTTTTTGTCTTTAAATAAACTGCAAACATTGAAAATAACCATTAGGTGCTCTAGGTCCTTGTTCTGGATTGGCGCAGTTCGAACTCAAAGAAGTGTATTCCCACACAGACTTCAGCTTCTGGCAAAAAAGAAAACAAGCAGAAAGAGGACGGAAGCAGCGGACGGTGGCTCGCATAAAAGCACAAGCAACCAAAAGAAACTCCAAGGCAAAGTAGCCAGGTTCATAGCTGAGGGACTTCTAGGACCGGTCGGATCGCGAGCGGCTAATTCGTGAATGGGCAATGGGTTGGATCGGTAGAGGTGGAGTGGCCCGAGATGGCACCGGCCTTTAACTTTAAAGCCTTAATATAATTAAACAAGTGAGCAGGAATTCCCCTCCCATGCATGCAAGTTGCAGTGAAATGGGAAATTGTTAGATTCCTCCTTGGGCAGGTTGTCAGCATGTTCATTTCTTCTGTAAAGGTGGAGCCAGAGTTTACCGGCTTATGCATAAATAAATGTGACGTTTTAAATCCCAATCTTATAAAGTCAAAGCTCATTTGCACTTTCCGTGTCACTGTGCATCAGAATTAAATACACCAGACCAAGGTATTGTCATGGTTACATAGCGACTGGGGTCAGGTGATGGCTTCTATTTAAAGCGATCTTCTATTTAGGAGTGAAATGAAATGTTACAGTGAGTTGTGAAAGCAGCACAATTAATTAACCACTGGCTTTAACATTATTACTTATTAACACACACACACACACACACACACACACACACACACACACACACACACACACACACACTACTGTCACTGGCAGGTGGATGAGAGCGCAGTGAGCCCTCAGGGTGACAGCTGTTAGACGTGTTGTCACAGACAGACCTGCTGCGGCTCCATGTGCAGGAGACTGCCGGTCTACTGTGGCATTATGGGAGCGCACCACACACACACACGGTCAACGACTCAATTGCATCATCCAGTCCTCATCAGTGGTGTGTGTGTGGGTTGGGGGGGTCCGCTGGTTCTGCAGCAGAGATCAGTTTCATTATCAATTCATCTGTTGACAGCTTTTTTGTGCCAATTGCTCGCTCGCTCCAATTGTTGTCACAGTGACATCAAAATCCAATTTAGCATTCTAAGATTGCTTGTTTTGTCTGAGAAGCAGCAAAGGAAACCATGGAGCTAAATTTTGCCGATCCTCAATTGGTGATGGTAGCAAATCACGAACAAATAAGCAAAGAAAACACAGAGCAGTCAGGTCTTCGGAAGAGACGTGAGAGAAGTCATATCGCTGGCTGGGCTACAGCTCAGCATAAGTTTGTCGTTGTGTGGCCGTAACCGTGAATTCCAAGGGCACAAAATCAGAAATTAGCACGTTGGAATCACTTCTTTCTCACTCCGTGACTTTTTATTCATTCAGGACTTTTGCTGCTTCTTGCGGTCCAAACGAGGCACATAAAGTGGGTAGAACAGGGAGCAAAGTGATTGTGTGGACATCTCAGAGACTGCTAGGGACACCAGGAGACAGCGGTCGGCTCTTAAAGCAGAAAGCTGGTGAAGCTCAAGCCAAGTTAAAACCGAGTGTAGGGACAAATAGTTTAGTTAATGTGACATTAGGAAAGCTGATCAATGTCAGTAGGCAGGATGAAGCCATTTCGTGGCGCAGGTAGCACTCATGACCGGTATGGCAGTCTGATTCAATCCTTCACCATTCACATCACAAACACAAATAGGATTCCCTATTGATCTTATGAAAAAAACATGCGTTTTGAATATTACTAATACTACTATATTTTCAAACTATTTATTGACCAATTGCAAAAAAAACTTTAGCTGAAACCAAGCCCCGCCCACCAGCCACAGCATAAACAAACCAAAATATTTGTTTGTGAAAACATGTAAAATCAGGAAATGTGCAGTAAAGTACACTTGATCCATATCTGATCAGTGACTGACAGCTACCTTACAGACTCCACTGTGATTGGCTCAAAGGTGAAATCCTGCCAATGGTGCCAGGAGGAGATGGCCTGCGTCATGTACCACTATCAAGATGGATAACGAAAAGGTGGTTTGGTGAAAGCCCCCAGCCTTGGCTTTAAAGTGCCACTGACATGTTAATGCGCTGATAATCATGATCTCATAATAACACAGAACCGCGCTGGTTCACCCAATAGTTTCACAGACCCAAGTGGCGTCTCATCAACATCTATTTAAAGTTTGGAGGAAAACTATTTTGTCTATTAGCCCTCTGGTAACAGTAAACTAGGACACACCATTATGAAAAAGACTCCAAGCTGATCTAATTAACCAATGAGCGCGTAATTACTCATAAGTTTGTCCTTGAGTCCTGTCTGACAGCCAGAAGCCAAGCTGCACTCTGGCGAGCACTGTTGCAGAACGGGCCGACGAGATGTATCACAAGCTGGTTACGAGAGAGCGGATTTACAGCTTATGCTCCTGCTGCAGAGATTGCCGCTTTAGGCCTGACATCATCAACGCGTTTGACTTGTCCGTGTCCTGCAGCGTGCAGCAGCGGTAACCAGCATTACCCCTGCTGGTGCTACTCGGGTATCGTCCGGCTCGTCATTTGTGCCCTCAACTTATTTGTCTGTTCAACAGCGTGATAAATACAGTCAATCCATTTCAAAGTTGTAAACCTGCACAAAAGCGACATTCACTATGTCCCCAGTGCATGTTGATGTGTCACTTAATCCCCATGTGGTTCCCGTAGCTACCGTGTGAATGTTGTTTACAGTCCTGTTGGGGAGGGGGAACCTTGTCTCGCCATTAGGGGTGTGAATGGGTGAATGATGAAATGTAGGTTGAAAGCACATTGAGTGGGCGGAAAACTAGAACGTTGTCAGGGAGGGAGGCCAGGAAACGGAAAGCCACAGAGAGACGAATGCTCGGTGTAAGGAATCGCACAAACGCGCACAACGCTGGCTACAGATCAGGCTCATTGACAGGGCCAAGTGACCTGCGTATGCTCTGTGTGGTTCCCAACCAAGAAGAAATGTGCAATGGAGACATTGCGTGGTGATATTTGGACAACGATACAGTGCCAGCTCAACGCCATCAATAAAGTCCCCAGTAACAGCACAGTTTGGTCGTGAGCTGGAGGCAGGGCCAATTTATACCGTACACGCGATTCTCAGGAAAGGAAAGATACTGATAAACATAATCTACACATTCTGACACAACAACAAGCTTTCCATAGTCACCACCGTTAAAGCCAACAGCTGTAGAAAGCTGAACAATCTGGCCATATCTTATTAACGTTGAAGTTGTACCTTCAATAACTTTTCACACGCTGTAGTGTTTGGATTCTAAACCAGTTGATCAGCATTCTCAGAGATGCTAACCGTGAAGCAGAGACGCACAAGCACGCACAGCTCCCCCGCCGCCTTAAGGGCCTTTTTCACCAGCACACGTCTACGGCTTTGCCGTTCCGCCCGGAGCTTCACAAGGATTCGGAGAGATGTGCCGGTGGAATCGGCTGAGGAGGCAGGTCCGACCTGTCGATGAGACACCGACTGTAGTGCCAGTCCGTGCAAAGTGTAGCGATGCCCAATCGAGTCATTTCGAAAAATAATGTTTTTAAATAAAAAGTCTCAATTGTATAGCTATATAATATATATATATATATATATATATATATATATATATATATTTTAATTCACCCAGGCTTTGATGAGAATAGGCGAGCACAGATGTGTCTCTGGATGTGTCACCTGGAAACACACATGATATAAGTGTAATAAGGGAGGACTATTGGGAAGAGTGAAGCCGATGCTGATGGGGCGACTCCAACTGTCTGCTTTGCACATTTACCATTTTCTTATGAAATCCAGTAAAGTTGTATTGTTTGCATGTAATCAAACCAGTTGCAACTGGGAACCAGTACAGAGTGTGTCGATGATGACGTTGGTTTTAATTTGATCTGGCGTTCCCACATCCAACACTCGGCCCCAGGGCCCGTCTCTGTGCCCCTCGAGAGGACACACACACACACACACACACGCACACACACACACACACACACACACACACACACACACACACTTTTACGTTTCTCTGCAGTTTAACCAACTTTGAAGGCCCAGTTTCTCAGCCACTTAATTAAGACGAAAACACTTTGGTAATTCTAATCACAGTTTCACTGCACTTCCATCGCGGCCAATGAAGGGAATTGGAACGACTGAACTATTTATGGAACGGTGGTTGCAGACGTGCTCAGCCCCTAAGAAGGTGACAGGAGAGAGAGAGAGAACAGAGGATGAGGATGCAGCAGGACAGGACTCGGGGAAAGGAACTACATGACAGGCGTCTGATTATAGATCTGCTGCTGTCAAAGGGTTCTTCCCAGCCGAGAGGAACATTCTCATAGTAATCAGAGTTTCAGTGATCAAAAAGTTTGAGACAATGTGGACAAAGGATGTCCGATAGTTAAGTGCATGACAAAGAACAAAAAGAGGTGATAGTGGTCATCCGATTTACGTGATTTCCACTGCACAAATAAAAACTGATATTGACGCAATGTATCAGCGTGGATCCAGAATTAGCTGGGAATAACGGCAACAACAAAAAAAGATGATATTTATTCGTTCCATTTAAAGTATTCATTTCAAAACAGAGATGCATACAAATAAGCTGACATGCTAAAAATGTTTGGATGGAAAATAGTGGAATGCTGTTTAACGAGAAGGTGCATGTATACGTGCACGCACAGCTTTCATCCTGGCAGCTCACAACAAAAAACCTCGGGCACCAAGCGAAATGCACTCAACGATAAATAAAGGCAGCCGCAGGTGTGGGAGCGGCCTTGTGCTGCACCCACAACCCAACCTGCAGAGTCACGAAGGAGCACTCACAGGGGCAGAACACGCAACATCACGCAGACCCAGAGAACACTCCGTCTCTTCTAGTTTCCATTGGACGTTCTCCCTGTGAGCCTGACCAGTGACCATCCAACACATTGCAGTCAAGACGACCAGAGCGCTACAGGACTGGGATCTACAGTCAGGCCCATTTATTAAGACTAGGACCACAACAAACTATTATTTTAGTAATTGATTCATTTGTTGATTAATATATTAAAAATAATCGGACAAAAAAAAAAAGATCAATTTCCAACCCTTTACTTAAAAACAGAACTAACTAATTCACAGTGCAAAACATTAGAACGTGTGCAGACAGATTGCTTCTTGAACATCTGAGCTGTAAAAAGTAATAATTAAAAAAATGGACTATCACAAAAAAAAGCTTTTTTTCAAATTAAAGTGCAAAAACTCTCACTCAACGCTCGCTTCGCACGCAACTCAAGTTGCAATATACCGCAGCTCTGTCAGTCCTCAAGCGTAGTTACGTCCATTCACAGCAGTCTACAAGCCAATGCGTGCTCACACACACACACAGACAAACACAACGTGTTTGTAATTACATTGTTTACCAGAACAGAAAGCTCTTCAAAAAGATCTTAATTAATACATCTTGCTGTCAAAGTTCACCAGATCAATGCATCAAAAAATGTACACCTTCTCCTTGCAGAGGAGCGTGGCCCCCGATGCTCCACCCGCCACAGGCTGAAGCGCTTCCTCCAACTGTCAACGTTAATTCAAGTCCACACAGGAAGTAGCTGTACAGCGAAGAGACGAGCGGCTCCGGGGAAATATCAAGAAATTCCACATCCTTTTTTTAATCTGGACAAATAATTATAGTTCCGTGTAAGGCCAAAGTATTTGTGATCCAATCACTCAATGGGATCACTAGAATACCCAAATAAGAGTACACACAACGCAGGATACACTGCTAAAACCGTTATGCCCTTGATGTTGTCGACTTTTTCCTGTTTTTAAAGGGCTCTGTATCGAACCCAGAGGGTCCAGTGCTGCAGGAGGGCTTCAAGCCCTCAGCACCACAACTGCACAGCCAGAAAGTAGCATCACATGCAGTAAGACTGCCCGGCCGAGAGCACAGCCAGTCGGCCCCCACAAATAGGAGCAGCGCACATGCAGGGCCCGTCAACACAGAGTAGCGCCGACGGCAAGGTAGCCTTTCGGCCCAACACGCCGCAAAGTCATGAGGGGAGAATAGACGTATGGCGCAGCGACGTGCCAGTTCCACGCACGGACCGCGTTGGAATGATGACTCCTAACCCTCAGACGTTGACCTCTACAGTTGGAGAAACCATGCATCGCCTGGAGGAGGTACGCCTTCGACAATGAAGCTCATCCTGGGGGCCCGATATCCGACCGAGAGGCTGGCCCAGAACGTACTTGAAGAACAATGCATTAAATAAGACGCGTGGTGCCCAGAGAGCAGCAAAGTGTCCTTGCAGTCGGCTTAGAAGGTTGGTCAAAGCATTTGCGTTTTATGAGTCTTTACTTGAATAGTAACTGGACTTCAGAAATTACATTTGTTTTTTAGGTTGTTCTTAGTTCATATAGATTTTCAATCGCCGCGCATGCAGCCTTGTCTGGTCCAGGCTCTGATCCCAACAGCAGTATCTCGTAACCATAGAAACAGAGACCCGTCTCAGCCCTCAACACAGTCTGAGACTGTTAGGATTTCAAGTATGTGCGCACCTAGTCGCTTACCGGCTTGCACAGAGAGATTCTCTATTTCGCAAAATAATTCACTGTCCGTTTTATTTTTCACTTTGTAATTGTATTCCTCCTTATTCTGATTAGTTATTAAATACATTTTGATTTTAACCTCTGAGCCGACGTCACTCTTTGATCCTTCGTCTCGGCCAGGACGAGGACAAAGGCTTCTCCTCCTCGTGAAGTCTCACCCTCAACAAGACTCACCCCAACCCAACTAAAGAGTGCGTAGTATTGCGTCTTACACCTGTTCATTATTAACCTAAAATCCCTACAGTAAAAAAAGGCACCACTGAAACATCTGGTTCTACATTTCACAGCTCATCTTACAGGTCACCCTCGAGTCCCTATGTGCCACATGGCCTTGTTAGCCAGCTGTTCCTTCAGGCTGTCTTCGTGTTTGCCGACTAATCCATCAAAGAGCTCCAAGTTGCTTCCCTTCACTCCTCAGGGCTGAGTGGAAGCCTCCGTTGCTCAAAGAGCAATATACCTAATTCCCAGGCCAGGGTCTAACATAGCATATCAAGGTACTTAGGATAAGTGTGCGTGTGTGTGTGTGTGTGCGTGCGTCTATGTGTGTGGGTAAAGGTCAATGAAACAGTTTCCTCATTGCCTGTGCCACACCTATTAAGTTGGTGTGAAAAAGGAGAAAAAGTCATTCCTGGCTGAATTAGACGGCAATGTGCACAAACACATCATGAGGCTCATTTCAGAATCCCTTCAGCATTAACGCCCCGTGAGCAACCACACCGGCTGAAGAACGAGCTTAACTGAGCACATCTCCTTACCCAATTTGAGAGGTGGACTTAGACCAGTGTTGTTGCTGTCATTTAAGCTACCTGAGAGAGATATCATATTAGTAATGGACAGACACATAATCTGTTTGTCTGCGCTCTGTCAAGCCTTGCAGAAAATCAATGAGCCAGTTAATTCAGTGCAATGGGACACCCGCTGACATCAGTGCTAAAGGGACTGACCTTGTAGCACATGGCCCACGGCGGCTTGCAAAATGATCAGTGTCAAGTACTGTTAGCGGCATAATGCTAATGGAACAGACAGCTCGGCGTTCCCAGCA
Source organism: Apeltes quadracus (assembly GCA_021346845.1). Lineage (NCBI taxonomy): Eukaryota > Metazoa > Chordata > Actinopteri > Perciformes > Gasterosteidae > Apeltes > Apeltes quadracus. The sequence goes on along the minus strand of CM037936.1, from coordinate 11,466,248 downwards.
CTTCCAGCCCCAGCCCAAATAAACGCCATTGAGTTACAGCAAGGTGTGACAAAAACAGGAGTTAGCCTGGTGTATCCAACTTAAAACAATCAATGGATCGCAAAGCGTGAAGACACCAGACTTTCAGAAACGGGCTGAATTAAAGAGCTGATGCGTCTCCATTTCCTAATTAACAGTGTGACTCATTGCTTTAGCACCATCCACCAGCCTACATGTTTTGCATACCTACGGCTGGAGCATCATACTCATCGCCCAGCAGGATTTCCGGCGCGGAGTACGCCAGAGATCCACAACTGGTCGTCAGCTTTTTCCCCGGCTGAAACTTGTTGCTGAATCCAAAGTCGGTGAGCTTGACGAGCCCTTGCTTCTCGAAGAACACCACGTTCTCCGGCTTGAGGTCCCTGTGCACCACATGCAGCCGATGGCAGTAGGAGATGGCATGGACAATCTGGGCAAAATATTTCTTAGCGAGCTCCTCGTTCAGACCCTCCTCGTGTTTCATGATGTAGTCGAACATATCCCCTCCGTCGCCTAGCTCCAGGATGAGGTAAAGCTTGGTCTGGGTGTCTATCACCTCATACAGGCGCACGATGTTGGGGTGCTGGACCAGCTTCATGCAGCGGACCTCCTGGAAAAGGTGGCCCGTGGCCACGGTGTCGAGCTTGGTCTTGTCGATGACCTTCACTGCCACTTTCTCGCCCGTGAAGACGTGGCGCGCCAGCTTGACCACGGCGAAGTGGCCGCGGCCCAGCGTCTTGTCCAGGTCGTACAGGCCGGCGATCTTGCCGTCGTAGCCCCGCTTGAATCCTGCCATGGCTGGGGAAGGCGACAGGGAGAGGGGAGCCCCCACTGGAGACAGGGGCGGGTTGGCGGAGTCGTGTTGGTCCAGCTTAGATCAGTTCATTGAAGGCAGGAGGGAGAATCCCATGGTTCCAGCGTCCTAGATGATGCAGGAAACAGGTACTATAATCAACAAAACACTGACACACTCACACAGCTTACTAAAGATATAAAAATAAAACATGAAACATTTCTATGGGTTCAGCTCAATGCAATATTTCAACCATAATAATAGGTATCCACCCACTGGATGCTCACACCGAAGCGTTGGTCGGAATAGTGCTTGGATGTATTTTTACAAATGTACGTTAGCGCATTAAGGCTCTATACTTTCTGCATAGACAGAGGAGGAGGGCTTGTTTTGACAGGATGGCTGCTGCCCTAAAGGAGGCTAACGTATCCTGGCGTACCGCCTCACGCCGCAACAATAAACCAAGTTTCCAGAAATCGTAATGATATGCTTTATTTGGTCGCATGCATTGGCAGGCGTTTCGCTACTATGGCGGAGTTTGACAGTCCGCTGCATAACGGGCCCGGCGGTCTCACCGACAACTTAGCGTTAGGCTAACGTTCCCGGGGGCTAGCTCGTTGTTCATTGATTAATACACGTTAGCCTTCTAGCCGACTGGCGTGAAACCCGTCCGTCCTTTCGCGTTAAAATGTCACCCGCTAATTCACAATTCTATCTAAGGAATAATCTCTTCGCGAATACGGTTAAGCAGCGTAACAGAACGCTGGCGGTGCAGGTACAAGGGGCTTCACGTCACACACGGTTAGCCGTAGTTAGCATGTCGCGGGCTAAAGTTACTGTACGGCTCGTTCAGCTTACCTCTCCAGCTTCGCTCCGGTAAACATAAAGCACACGAGTCCGGTGCCGACCGGGTGCCTTGGCTCCTACGGGTGCTCTCTAATGAAGCTTATCGCAAACTGTCACGGAAGACCGAGAGGGGACCGCCCTCAAAGGGTGCCTATGCCCTGGGTTCATCTGTAAAGCGAGGCAGTTGCATCGTTGATAACGGCAGCCCGAGTCGGTATCGTTGTCCTCCCAGACGCGGCGGTGGGGTTGTGATGTTGCATCCACGTGCTGAATAGGAATGTCGGTATTTTCAATACCATCCGATTTGGCTTGGATAGCGATGGGGACTCGTTGCACACCTGTTTGGCGATTATGTCCACTGTTAAAGAAAATGTAACTTGTTCCATTTTCATTTAACGTTTTTAGTATTGTTATAATCATTGTTCGTCTTCCCTTTGGACAAGTTTGTTAGGTTGCATTCACTATTTGAGGAACCGAGTCCAGGCTCAGGGTTTGGTACAAGCATCACGGAAAGGCAGCACGAGAGCATCGCCAGCCGCATTCAACTCTGACGTCAAACAATGTCTTTTGATTGGGAAAGGTTGTTGAAGCGATATTGTAATTAAACAACAATGAATGCCGGCACAATATTATTAATAAAGGCATGACAGTTTGGCCCTAATGAAAGGAGTGGTTTTCGATGATCTGTTTTTAGTGCGTCCTATATATCAAATAGCTTATCATTTTCATAGCAGGCTTGAAATTGTAATTATACTATAATTGTGTATCATAGGCAACATGGTTTAAATGGCCTTCGTTTATGTGCAATTGATCCATTACCTGTTTGTGAGTTATTTGTCCTGCCAATAAATGGTGTGGTGTGGCATCTAGTGGCAGGACAATTAATTTGCTTTGAATACAAGAATCTATCAACTTTCTTATAATTGCATTGGAGCCACACATCACATTGTTATCAACTTTGGTGCTTTTCCAGTATAAAACTCAAATCAATGAGGATATAGGTGCTTTCAGCCTGTTGTATTTGATGATACAATAAAGGAGAGACAATATAGCCAAAAACATTGTTTCCACTGATGAAGTTATTTACTTATCTACCTGTTTGTCTATTCTGGTCTGTGGATTAATCCAAAATTCATCAAAAGTAAGCACTGGATAATGCCAGATTCTTATACGTGATATTTAAAAGTGTATCCTATTTATAGTATCTATTTGACTCCTTGCAAATGCTGAGCAAAGAAGCTTCAGTCCCAAAAAATGTGTTATTACAGTGTGTGGACTTGAGGCCCGGATTAGAGTCTAATGGGGCAGAATGTAACACCTCATGGACTATCGTATGTCCCTTTTATACGCAGTGAGAAAGACATAGACAATGTGAAAGTCAGTCAGTCACATAGGCCATGTCTTAAATATGTATTATTTTATTTATTACATTACATGTAATTTAGCTGATGCGTTTATCCCAAGCGATTTACAAATAGTGTATTTCAACCATAAGGATGCAAACCCATTTATCTTTTTAATATCATAATAATATATAACCTATCATGTATCTACTCCGCAGCTTGTCAAAGTAGCTCATGATTTGGTTATAAGTTTCGTAAAACATTACCGCTTTCTGAACTCTAGATGGGAGTGTTGTCTTTTATTTGACTCATCCATGCTGCTGCACTGTTCCAGAAACCCTATTTTGTTTCACAAGAGTTGGATGGAATAAATATGATTAAAATGTTTTTGTATAATTGCAAAATGACCAGCTTAATATACCTTGATCTCTTTGCTGTACAGCCTCTTCCATTCTGGGACTAATACATTTACATTGCACCCGTTCTGTTTATTCAGCCCACCAATCATTTTAGCAAAAGAAGCTGTTCAATAAAGAAAATGGTCCCAATTCTTAGCTACGTCCCAAGTCGTGAGTTAACCTATGTAATAGTGTAAGTACCACCATAGATATTGTCATATTCTTCAAAATCTGGCATTACTGCTGATAAGTTCCTTGAAATCAGCTTCACAGGGACCCTGACACGGTCACCACACATCTTAATCACGGTTAGCAAAGCTCACGGCTGTATTTATTAAGGAATCATAACAGATGAGCAAGAGAAAGTACGGCTCAACAGTGAGGAATCCACATTAAATGGAACATCAGTGAAATTGTGGGCATGGGGAGCAAGAGAAGAATATCAAAAGACAATGCCCACATAGTCATGTGTTGCCAATTAAGACAAAAACAACAACATTATTTCATTACACAACCCTGTTAAAGAACACCAGTAGAACAATCTTAAGAATTTAACACGTAGATTAAAACTAAATCTCAGGTTACTAAATAAAAACCACCTCCCTCTCATTTCCCGCTCTGCTCCAAAGTTTACCCAGGATTTTGAGACAGCCTGAAACCTTCTCTCTGCTACTGCAGCAAACCTTCAACAGAAAACACCCAGAAATCTCCTTGTCTATAATTAAGTCAGTTTTCACAGATACTTTCCTTCTGCTCCAGGAGAACAACTAATCACCATGGCCACGAGGCCAAAAACATACAAAAGCACATTTCTTCCGCTTCCTGACTTACTTCCTGTCTCACACTGTACAGATTCTTGTGGATTTATTCATGCGGGAGTCTTTTCTTATATCCATTCCTGATCATTTATTTTTCCGTTCTCTATTTGGACAGTTAGCCTCCCGTGCTGTATGACCCCTTTTGCAACGAGCGCACTATGGTTCTTTCTCAGCCTTCATCCATTTCGTTTTCCCACATTTATCACATGTGACAGAAGTAAAGGGCTGCAGCTTATTTGATTAAGTGGGTTGACCTTTAATCTCGGTGCCAGTGCATGAGTACGACTGGATAATAAACCGGGCAACCGGGTCCAGGTGGCCTTTAAGCCTCAGGAGTTAGACGTCTCCCACATTCAGTAGTGTTTTTTCTGAAGTTGAACGGCATGGGCCTCGGTGCACACAGCCTTGTTGTCCTTGTAGCTTGAGCCAACCATTAAGTTGCCCTCTGCTTCAAAATTCAAAGTTCTCAACATCTGTTCTCTCTTGCTCCTTCATCTCATCCTCAGCTCATTAAGGTCAATCCACCAGATACTCACTTTCCCTTCCCTACCACCCTAACTCTAACCCTTTCTTAATTGTTTCAGATTAAATAGGGGCCAACACTATAGAGTGTGTGTCAGAAAATATAATTTAGAGATCTCACCATAAAAATAACTTAGGAATTTGTATTAAATGTCTATGCAATATCTAATGTAATTTAAGGTGAAATTAGACAAAATATAAGGAAGGAAATAGACAAAGTTATAAAACACCTGCAATATGTTTTTATTTAATCTTACATGCTTTGGAAAGAAAATAGCCTGCATGAAAAACTAGGTTTGGCAAAAAAAAAAGATCTTTCCTCGCTTTTAGCAGATTAATGTGCACAGCAACAAAGAACTATTCAGCGGCGATAATGTGGCCATCAGCCAGTCTCGTATTTCCTCGCGTGATGTGAGTATGCGGGATTTCCCGTCGGTGGGCGGAGACTGGTCACAGCAGAGAGGAGTCGGTGTCCAGGTATCTGCGGTGCCCGTTTCTCCCTCTGCCTCGGACGGCTACTCCGCACAGCGCCGCCCGGGTCTCGGTACGCAAGCGACGGAACGCGCCGCGGCTCCGTTGGACTCGGAGTGTCCGTCTCCGTTGTCCTCGCGTTAATCGAGTCGTCTCTACGGGGGGGTGGGGGCAGTGTGCTGCCTCAGTGAGCTAGCCCCTCTCCGGACTTCAAAGACAGAAAACAACGTTTTCCACCGAGACCGAAGGTAAGACCCGCCGGACAGATGACTGCTCGTGTTTGTGTCCCCGTGTTCGTGTGCACGCGGCGCGGTTAGGCGGACTGTCACCGGGCTTTTGCCCCTTGCAGGTGTTGCTCGTCCCGCTGAGCTCCAGCTGATCCGCAGCTCTACTTAAAGTGCGTGTGTATAGAAATCTACTACAGCCACATGCCCTCATACATTTATTCACGTATAATATAGAACGGAATTTATGGGTGATGTCAGTGTAGCCAGAAATAACCTGTGTTCAGTGTCCAAATATCTCTTTTGAATATTTTTTTAAATCTGATTTGCCGTCGCAGATAGAACCCCAGAAGCCAATGGGATCGATCTATTCAATTGCATTCAATCAATTGCAGTTATAACTACTGTTCCTTTTACCACGTTGCCGATGTACATTTTTTTTTATTATTATTATTTCAAGAAAGAATACTAAATGTATATCGTTGTAATGGTTTGTTAACTTTTGGTTGGGGTCAAACAACATTTCCTAAGAGCTAGTTTTGGGAGTTGGTAAATTCTAAATGTATGTTAATGTCTTTAAGTCTAACCTTGAATGATTCCAGTTGTTTGAAGGAGAACAGGTTGGGTCGCTGCCTTCCACCAACCAATACTTTAGTATGTTTGATGCTGACCTTTAGTCTGTGATCATCATATAAGGAAAAAGTATTTTTTGAGAAAGTAAGCAATCTATTTTTATCAAACAATATGCCTCGTGCGATAACCCCTTTCTTTAATCTACCAAAGTTGCGACTGCCATGTAGCCGGTGGAGCTTTGCTTTCACCAATGTGGTTAAACTCCAACACACAAATAAAACGATGAGAAAATTGCGTTTCAGTGGCTGCACCTGTTCCCACTGCGCAGCAGCAACTCGTCATGGTGAGATTTATTTTTCAGCTCCCACTGAACCTGTTTGGTGAAGCATTAACTGAGAGCTTTGTCTTTAGTTCTCCTTGTTTATGCCAGCAGTGCTGTGAAAACGTGAACAATAGCACCTTGCTGCACGTCTGATATTTATGGTGCACCACCTGCCAGACAAGACGCAAACTTCATGATGTTTTATTTCAAACTGCTGGGGTTTATTTAAATCCGCTTCCCCATTCCTAAGGTGTCGTTGACACCAACATTCTTACAGATCCTTTACAGGTTGTTGCACATTGCGTCTGCATTTTGCTGCATGCAATTTGCTTCATTCAGCGAGTTGGCTGCACTGGTTCAGTTATTGATCCAAATAGAATAGGGGTGTAACGATTCGTTTTTTAACAACGATTCGATTTGATCACGATTCATGGTTGTCTATACGATTCAAGGACGATATTGGTTCATTTAGAACGATACGATCTGAATCGATTCAGTAACTTTTTAGCCAAAAATTCAACCAGTGTGACTGAAATACATTTCCTAGATTCCTGTAAAGAACAATAAATGGCAAATGCATTCACATTTTATTTGAATAAAGTGCAAACACTGTGTAGCAGAAAAAACCCGTATTAGTGATATACACAAAAAACACCCCTGCAATAATGGTTTCCCCCTACCAACCCCCGCAAAACCCCTCTATTTCAACCCCTGTGGAACATCCCCTCGGATTTGCCACGAAACCTGGAAGTTGAATCGGGGCTCGGGACAGCGGGACCTGCATACTGCGTGAGCACGTCACGGCTCAGTCCGCGACAGCCTTTATCATTAAAAGTGCTAAGAAAAAAGTCTGACGTGCTTAAATCCAATGGGTTATTTCCTAGTATCGATACAATTGATTTATTACATTTTAAAACGATGTTAGATCGATATATGTCGTCCATATGGCCAACTCGCCGAGCACAGATCGATGTAGTTGGATCGGAGGAATATAAATCGATACATCGATAGATGGATGTTACACCCCTAAAATAGAAACATTTTTGTATCATTTACGAAAGTACATCTCTGCAGCACCACCGCAAGATATTTTGACACCCACTTTGCCTTTCTAACAGATAATGCGCCCCTGCAGTTTGTAAATTGGAGAAGGCCGTGTTGCATTTTTCATTAATTGGTCAGCCCTAATTTTTTCTTTTGTCTGTGGGAATAATTAAAAGTGCCTCTTTTTACCAAACGCTGATTTGTGCTGGAAACGCAGCGTTTGTATCCCACATTTGAGTCCTATTTCCAGCGGTTCAAATCCCGGCTGCTCCATGTGCCATGTTGAAGTGTCCTTGAGCAAGACGCCTAACCCCTACTTGCTCCGCAGGTAAAATGTAAAAAGAACCATGGAATAAAAACAAATTGTAAGTTGCTTTGGATAAAAGCGTCAGCTAAATGACCCGTAATATAATATAATATAATATAATGTAATACGGTTGTGTTTTCATGGGGGAAAAGCTGCAGTCTCACTTGAATGGAAGAAGAACAGGATTGTTATTCAGATAACAAAACTCTTTTGTAGCTCTACATTTGTTGCATGTCTAATTGGCGCGTCGGACACAGATCTCAACGCGATGCTCACGATCTAATTGCGGATTTGAAGGTAACCCAAAGTTTCCAAAAATATGTCCATCCAGAACTCTGCGTTCCATTTCCGCCCCGTTGTGTAATGCTGCCTGTGGTCCTGAGTCCAGTCCTGTGCCGCAGAGGATGTCCTTCTCCATTTCTTCCCCTGTGTCTGTCACACACACACACACACACACACACACTGTCCACATCAGCCTCCATCTTCTGTCCCTCTGGTGAAAATTGAGCTGAATGTGGGACGCGTCCGGCCTGCCGTCTGCCGCATTTCCCTCTGTGACGTGAGTCGTTGTTAGTGGATGATGTAGAGATGGGCGGCGGCGTTATTTAGTAGCAGGCCATCAATCAGACCCTTAATCGGCCTCGGCTGGGAAACAATGAGTAGACAGACCTGCCGTGTGTCTTAGCACAGACCGGTGGCGATGTGTGACACTCAGTGGCCGCACAGGCCGGACGGCGTAGGTGCGCGCGTGCGTTCCCATCTGTCACACGGTGTTTTGAGGAATTAGTTCTCCCCTGGTGGAACACTGAGCCCGGAGCCGCCTGATGCGACCCGACAGGGCGCGTTCGGCCCGGGAACGCCGGCCCCAAACAAATACGTACGCCTCACTGCCGCCCACAGCAGAGCGGCCGACGGCAGCGGAGAGCGGAGCGGTTTGTCACCATTTCAAACAAAACAATATACAAAAATCCTCTTTGGAAATGAATGCCATGGCGCTGCTGATTGATTGATTTGAAGGAGGGGAAATCTACTCCAAAGAAGGGCTGTGAGGGAATGAGCACTAATCGCGGTAAACGCACGCTTGTCTATGTGAAAGCAGCTTCAGGGGTCAGCATGCACGGCGCAGTGGTTACTGAAGCATTTATAGACACAAGGACAAGCAGTGTGTCCTTTGCCGAGCCAACCTCCATCTTCTACGGTTGAGTTAAGGGTTTAATGAGACATCAGGACAGCGGTGCTGCACTGGTCTCTGACAGGATGCAGGAGGCCATTGTGCCAGCCTGTAACTCCGTTTGCATTTCTTTTTAGGATTAATTAGCCACACCTCTAGCATAAATCTGTCCGTATGGCTCTCTCAGCAGTTCAACATTTCCCACCCAAAAGGTGCTGTATCGGGGGGTCAAGGCTCCAGGCGAATGCACCTTTATGTCCATCTCAAAAGATGTTTTCTCCCCCTGCAGAAGTGCTGATGTACAAAAAAGAAAAATGGTTGTTTGTCATCGAACTGGCCTGGCAGCTCACAGGGGTCCTCTGATACACACACACACACACACACACACACACACGTGCAGCTCTGCTTCAGAAATGACAAAAAATGCAATTTAGCCTTCGACTACCCGCATAGGCATTTGTTAAATACGTTGTAATGAGTTTCTTGTTGGAAGATGACAGTCAAATGTTGATGCAACCAGGTTGTGTTGTTCTTGGCTCACACAGATGTTGTATCTATAGAAATGGCACATCTGGTCAGCTTGACATATTTACTTGGGTGCAGAAAACGCACATAGTTACAAAAGACATTTGGTGCTTTTAAGTATTGTCGCCTTTAAAGCTCTTTGGCATGTTTCTACATGATTATATCCAGCTCTATGGAGTTTCTTTTTTTTTAAATGTTGCTGCGTCTCTTAATATCGTGTTACTGAGTTCAAACATACTGTATTGCTCTCCGGTGTAAAAAGTTTGTTGGGTTTTGTTTTTGAAGCAATGGATGGTGATAATGAGAAGAGACGCTGGCTGTGGGTGCTGACGGAGGAGGAGACTGGAGAGAGCAGGGGCTTCCTTAATGACACACACACACACACACACACACACGCGCGCTGAGGTGGAATATGGATATGAGCGCGGTCGCTCAGGAGACGGCTCTCATCTAACATTTGATCATATTTGGAAGCGCTGCGACCTTTCCCTAATTTGCTCATCTTCCCGGGCAGGGCCTCGCTCGCTCCCTCACGCTGCTGACGAGATGCATTTGGATCCAAGGTCACTTTTAAATTGCTACACGGAGGGCAGATTCAGGGAAGCGGTTGAAGCTTCGTCGGGCTCGTCCGATGCAAATGAGTAGCGTTGCGTGTTGCTTTGGTCCCTGGGCTCACTGCAGAGGACATCGCTGCACGACCTGAGCCCCCCGTGGCCCTTTTGAAGGAGCTGGCGGTAAAAGCCCGCCTGACATCAGCCTCTTTTTCACACTTCGTGCGCTGCAGTGTGTATGTTCACGTCCGCTCCCTGTGACATTTTGTTACGGGCAATAACACGGAGTTCTTATGCGATCACTAATGGAAGTGTAGAAACCTCTTAGCAGATCTCGTGACCTTAAGATGTAACGTGCAGGGTTTGGAGCCGGCCTCACGCACACGGTAGCTCGTTACAGTGTTGGCGGGAGGACTGCTGTTGTTTTCAATCGCCCTCGTAATGCATTGTGGGTCGTGGGCCCGGGTGCATGCGCTGCGTCTCATCTCAAGGAGCGACCCTTTGTACTTGTTGGCATGTCCGAAATAGCCCGCGGACTCGAATCAGTTGTAAGTGTCGTAACATGCCCAAAGTCAGCTATCGGAGTTGGTATCGAGAAGGAAAAGGCCCAGAGTGGAAATGGCTGTCCTTAGCCGGGTATTTAGCATGCCACTGGCCCCGCGCTCGCAGGCAGCTGCTGGCCGCTAGCTGTTGGTTTGATTTAGAGTATCAATGACTCATTTGTTCCCTCCATATGCAAATGCGCCCAGCTGAAAGCAATGCTGTTGTTCTTTTCCCTGTGCTTCCTCGCAGCATAATTCGACTTGACACGTCCAGGGAAATTTAGGAAAAAGGTCTAATTTGTTCACCTAGATAAACAACTAGTACTCCTGAGCTGAAAGCCGCTCTGGACGAGAGCACTTCAGCATTAGAGGCTTGACTATTCATTTGTTAATGATATCGGTGATCTGTCAGCTGCTTTGTTCACCAAATAATTAGTTTTTCATTTTTTTTTTTTTTAGATTAGGTTCGTAACCTTGTGTCATTTTCTCTCTCCCCATCCTTGTTCCCCCCGCCCTCCCACCCCTCCTTCTGCCTTTTCTTGCTTCCTTTTTCCCAAGTTGCTGTGCGGCGGCGGATGTCTCGGCGCCCCCCTCGGGGGTCGGAGGCCAGCTGGGGGAGGGAGGCTGGTCGGTGCCAGCAGTGATGCGGGCTTCGCTGGCAGGCTGCAGGATGAGCGTGGGCGCGCTCCTCAACGGGCTGCTGGTCTCCGTGGTCGCCGCTCTGCTCTGGAAGTATTCCAAGCTGAGTGAGCACGCCGCCCTGCTGGAGGAAGAGCTGCACATGACGCGGCAGTCCCAGGAGCTGTCGCAGGCCCACATTGACTACCACGTCGCCCTGCAGGCCCTGCAGGAACACGGCACCCGCATGGTCTGCACCGGCAAGATGCACACCGACCGCGTCTGCCGCTTCGACTACCTCTGTTACTGCTCCGAGGCGGAGGAGTTTGTGTTCTTCCACTCCAACTCCTCCGTGATGTTGCCGAACCTGGGCTCGAGGCGCTTCCAGCCGGCCCTTTTGGACCTTGTCGTCAGTAGAGGATCACAACACCCAGTACTTCAACTTCTTAGAGCTTCCGGCCGCTGCTTTGAAGTTCATGCCTAAGCCGGTGTTCGTACCGGATGTGACTCTGATCCTGAACCGGTTCAATCCAGACAACCTAATGCACGTGTTCCACGACGACCTGATCCCCATCTTCTACACTATGAAGCAGTACTCGGACTTGGATGATGCGGCGCGGTTGGTTTTTATGGAGGGGTGGAGCGAAGGGCCTCACTTTGACTTGTACCGGCTGCTCAGCAGCAAGCAGCCGCTGCTCAAAGAGCAGCTCAGGAACTTTGGGAAGCTCATTTGTTTCACCAAATCTTACGTGGGTCTGTCCAAGATGACCACCTGGTACCAGTACGGTTTTGTTCAACCGCAGGGGCCCAAGGCCAACATGCTGGTCTCTGGAAATGAGATCCGACAGTTCGCGACAGCTCTGATGGAGAAAATGAACATCACGAGGGTGGAGGAGGTGGAGAAGGATAGAGGTAGTGCTGAGGATGAGAAGGAGAGAAAGGATGATTACGTCGTAGTGTTCAGTCGCTCGGCAACGAGGCTGATACTCAACGAAGCTGAGCTAATCCTGGCGCTGGCCCACGAGTTCCAGATGAGGGTGGTCACGGTGTCCCTGGAGGACCAGTCTTTCCCCGGCATCGTCCAGGTGGTCAGCGGCGCCTCCGTGTTGGTGAGCATGCACGGCGCTCAGCTCATCGCCTCGCTCTTCCTCCCCAGAGGGGCGACTGTGGTGGAGCTCTTCCCCTTTGCTGTGAACCCAGAGCAGTACACCCCGTATAAAACCCTCGCCACCCTTCCGGGAATGGACCTTCACTATATCGCCTGGAGGAACACGAAGGAGGAGAACACCATCACCCACCCAGACCGACCCTGGGAGCAGGGGGGCGTCGCTCACTTGGAGAAGGAGGAGCAGGAGCGCATACTGGCCAGCCGAGATGTCCCCAGGCACCTGTGCTGCCGCAACCCAGAGTGGCTCTTCCGGATCTACCAGGACACTTCGGTGGACATCCCCTCCTTCCTGGAGACCCTGCGGGAGGGCATGAAGACAAAACCCAGCGGGAAGAAGTCGAAGCCGGCCAGCACAGTCCACCCGGGCCGGGTGAGGGAGCCGCAGTGTCAGACCTCGGTACAAACCACCAACGAGGCTAAACTCACAGTTTCCTGGCAGATCCCGTGGAATCTGAAATATTTAAAGGTGCGAGAGGTGAAGTACGAGGTGTGGATCCAGGAGCAGGGAGAGAACACCTACATGCCTTATATCCTTCCCCAGCAGAACTACACCTTTTCCGAAAACATTAAGCCCTTCACCACCTACCTGGTGTGGGTCAGGTGTATCTTCAACAAGAGCCTCCTGGGCCCCTTTGCAGACGTGCTCATGTGTAGGACCTGACGCAAACACGACACCAGGTTGTGCGTCGTGCTCGTTCCAGACAATCAAGCTGGAACATGCTGGCAAACCTTTACAGCCCTGCAGTAAAGCTCCTCGGACCAGCGGCGAGGCCCCAGACCACGGGGGCCGACCTCGGCCCTAATGAATGGAAAGTACCGGTTCAAAAACAAACAAACCCACCGATTTATTTAAGTGCAAATTATATTTATCTTGTTTTTTAGTAGTAGTCAAAACACTGTTTCATTACCTTTTTTACGCAATGCAATACAACGTTTCTGTGGAGAGCAAGAAGGATTATAGAATAACAACGTTCAATGTCCATTGTTAAATGTGTGTGACCCCCGTGTGGCCGAGTTCACCCCCCAGGTTATTAACGACATGAATCCAGCCAAAACCAAAGTTCCATTCTTCTGTCAATCAGGACTTTATTACTTTGTCATGTTCTAGTTCACTCATACTTCTAATGTTTGTGGTAAAAAACCTTGTTTTCAAACAGGCCGTTCCCTTACGTATCATAAATAGAACCACAGAGCCCAGCCACCAATAATTAACAGCCATTTTGCTTCACATATCTCTAATTGGGAGTAACTGTTGTAATTCTAATTTGTGTGGGTAGTGACTCCATTACGCCAGCTGTAATCAGTGTAGCATCAGTGTGCTGCTGGGCAGTCGGATTGCACGGCAGTTTCATTAGGATAACAAAGTGTGCTCCACTGTACAACTAATCATTCAAATGAAATTCCCAGCCGAGTTTCGCTTCACTCTCCTTAAAGGTTCTTGCAGCTGCTGAGAAGAGTGTTGAATGAGATCTAAACAACCGACACCCAAAGTAGTTCATTGGTGTCATGTGTTCTAATGAAGTGCTGCTTTGTTGGTAGCGAGACTGAAAATGTCTTTATTTCTCTTTGTGAAGACGCTTGAATTGGAGGTGTTAGTTAGTGAAGTTAAACAAAACCCTGCCACCAACATGTGTGTTATTATGCCATTGATACAGAGGTGTTGTGTTACGTTTTACTGAGCTTGCTATATAACCAGTGTGTTCTCACTCCCAGCTCAGCGAATACTGGGGGTGGGTGGGACGTCGTGGACTGGTCCGGATTCATGCCAACCAGTAAGTCCCACCCAGTTGGTGGAGGCGGCTCGCATCCCTTCCCAGCACTGACCAGTTCAACCTGCAGTAAAGTACTTATTAAGGGGCCGGGTCGGGAGTGAGGAGTTGTTGCTCTGAACCCATCCTCTACCTCACATCTTCCTCTCGTCATGTCTGACTGTGTGCCACTACCTGACATCTTAAATCCTTATAAGTTCTCAAATGCAGTCGTGTTTCCCAATGCATGTTTTAAAAGCTCATTTGAAGCCATTGTTGTGTGAGCAGGATGTGACATGGTTGGTAGTGTTATTTAGATTTGTGTGTGGAGACGTCGTACTGTGTGTGCTAAGTCAAAGGAGCAAGCCTCGGTTTTCTACATTGGCGAATAGTTTCTTGTTCAGTAACTGTGATTGAATAAAGAAGCTCTTTTCCTACAGTATCTGCTTTTTTTTAGTGATTTCTTTATGAACACTTTAATTTGAACAATGACCAAATATGGATGATGAAACACGTTCTGTCTCACACACAGTACATGACACTTGAGGAAAGAGACTTTCCACTGGAGTGAGGAAAACCTTCATAATCTTTCAATAATTCACTTGTTTGCTGTGGTTTGGAGCCAATCCCAGTAGACTCTGCTGCCCACATGACCGACAGTCCGTCAGACATATTGTTCTGGTTTAGTACAACCTTGTTCTCTAGTTATGTAAGCAGCAATAGTACTGTGGGAAAGGGAGGGGTCACACAAATGTTTTGACTCCTGAGATGTAAGAGTTCTATAATGGAAATCCCCAAGATGGGAGTGTAGAAGTATTACTGCTAGCAAGCCATCCAATGGTGAGTCAGCATTTAGTCCGAGCTCGCACTCGGCTTCCATGGTGCTCGCTGTTCTCAGGGCTGTTTTCCACCAGTTTCAGCGCAGAGACGCGATTGCGCCTGACGGGTGCAGACGGCCAGTGGCTTTCCCCCCCAGCCAGAGGAGAGGGGCTGCTGTGTGACGCGCTGTGTGTGCGTGATGAGGGTCGTACAACAGCCACATCTCGTCTGACACCAAACAAAGAAATAATGGCGCCTTCTCGCGAGCCACGGAAAGAGAAAGAGTTTCTGAATAACTCCCCGGAGTAGATTCATCATCGTTACATTAAATCAGCCAAGTGTTAACTCAGCAGGAGCCGCGACAGGCTGCGAATTCTACATGGAAACAAACACAGAGAAAATAACAAAGATGACACACACTGGGGCAAACAGAGCCACCAAAAGGGATCATATTTTAATATACAGCACAGTGTGTAATTCACAGAGACACTTTTAGTCCCCCAGGGGTCGCAGGAGAATCTCTTTCTCCTTTCTTTTCCGTGAGTATCTGTGTAGTTAATCAAATCTTCTTTCATCTGCCTTTCAAGGAGCCTGAGTGGATTCTACTCATCAGACATTCATCATCACACTTCTGGCGTTCTGGTGGGCCAGAGGAGAGAAAAGAATGGAAACACATAGGAAAAAACACTGTGCAACAAGTTTAGCTTCTCTTTAAAATGTGACCGTGGAGAGGTGAGTGTTAGAATACACCCTGTCAGCAGCTCGGGACGACTTCACATCGTCACTCACGCTAGTGGAGGAAAACAGTTTGAATGATTGTTTCCATGTGTGTCTTTGAACAGTCCTCCAGCTAAACAAACACTTTCACAAAAGACCCCAGCTCACCCAGGCGATGAAATTGAAAAGCATAATTTTTGCCAGCGGTGGAGAAGTGGACGTAGTCATCTTGACGTACGGACATATTTGAACTGCGGAGGAGTGGCGTAGCTACGTTGTAAATGTGACCTGTCAATCACCCTAACCTCCGCCCTAAAGCATCCCCTGCTTCATGGTCTATCTGACTTAAATGGACCATCATTAACTAGATGAACATCATGCTGTATTAAAGAAGACCTGAAACTAGAGAATGAGACCATGAACTCACGTTTACAATGAAACCAAGAGAAAAGTAGAAAAGTAGAGACATTTCTGCATCTTGTCAGAACCGTGTGCAAAAAGTAGAGGCTGCTTGAGTGACGCTTCGATCCTCTTCACGTCCCCTCCAGCCGACACGCAGTCCTCGCCTCATGCTCAGCTGGGTCTTTTCACCTTTCACCAACAGCACAGCAGCTCCTGATATTCTCATCCCCCTCGTAATTTAGATCAAATGTACACATCCGTGCAAGTGGGTGCTGCAGGCAGGAGGTCGGAGGTCATGAGCTTCCAGGTGGATCATTGCAGCCAGCTTGGTATTCTGATGAAAGGATTCTGTCTTTTTCTTCTCTCAGAGACGCAAAGGGGAGGTAAATCTGTATGTGTTTGAAGTCAGGTCTGTGCCTCATTGACTTTCTTCACTTTCCTTGGCTCCGTCTCCATTGCACACACACACACACACACACACACACACACACACACACACACGCACACACATATCGGTGCTTTGAACTGTGACTAAAGCTTTCTCTGCGTCTCTCTGTTTCTTTTTTCTGTGCTCCTCTTTGATCCGTGTTAAAAGGTTAAGGTGACTGCGGGGGATTGGGCAGGGCGGGGAGTGCGGGAAGTTCACTTTTCATCAAAGTTTTCACCTCGGATGATGTAGCACACAAAGGAGAAGGTGGTTTGATTCGCTGGCGTTCCCATCTAATGGAACTGGAGGTGTAGCATGGCGCCCGGAGGCAGGACATCACGCCACTGATGGCGCTCCCCCGCCTCAGATGAGCAGCATCTCCACGAGGCCCCTCGATGCTTCGAGCCAGCTTCACCTACAACATGAAGCAGCTTTTCAGTTTGAATGGGATTGTCTTTGTGACGTCAGCCGTGGCACGTGGCAGATGGAGAGATCGTTTCCTGAGAACACACAGACCCCGGCGCTCATTACGCTGCGCACCAGCGTGTGCACGCACGTGAGTATGTGGAGGGAAACACACTGCTCATCATTGTTATAGCGGTGCACATTAGGGGAGGGGACGTGTGTGCAGTGGGGATAACAAGCTTCACCATCCCCTCGTCATGGCAACGGACGGTGTCTGTGCTGATCCTTTTCACCTCTTCCCATTGTCTCTCAGTCCGTTGGCTTCTGGTTGTTTCTTCCCAATGTCACTGAGCCACCGCTTTTCCTCTCGTGTAATCTCTTTTTTCCCCTCATCCATCCATCCTTACGTCTTACCCTGTGACCCGCAGGAGCCAGCACAGAGACACCAGCATAAATAACGTATGAGGTTGTGTAGTATTACCACACACCCAAAGACACACTCACACACTGAGACACAACATTGGCTTCTCCACACTCTTCCATCAGGACCAGGGGAATACAGGGTAACGGTTCCCTGGGGAGGATGCTCATGTTTTCCTTAAAGGAGGGAGGCGCCAACAAGCCCTGAAAAACAATTGAGAAGGAGACAGCGAAGAGAGAGAGAGAGAGCGAGAGAGAAATGAACATAGTTATGAATGGAACGCCCAGATAGTGGCACATATTACCCCTTTATAACACCTTGCTGTCTAAGTATTAATATTTGAATAAATACCAGATTCACAATAGCTTACTGTTTGCCCAGCTGTGAGGCCGCCATGAATATTTCACCTTAATGAACGCCCGCCGGGAGGAGAAAGGCCTGAACTCTGTGAATATTTTACGAAATGGATCTAAACCACTCTCCACACTCTGTTGTAATTCTCTGAAAGACTGAATACCTAACTCGAACATCCTGACGTGCTTGATGTTTTGACCCGTGGAAAGAGATAAAAGCTTTCATTCTAAATAGGAAACATTGCCGGTTCCTTGCAGTTTCTCTGGTTCCCTCCAACAGGCCAAAGACATGCTGCCTTAGTTAATGGATTGCTCTAAACGCCCCTTCGGTGTGAAGGCGTGAGTGTTGCTGAGAGTCTGTCCCCCATCAGCTGCTCCACCGCAAAGGAGATTAAGGAGGCTGTGTTTGGCTCAGATTGATGACGTTTGGAGATGAGACAGCAGACAGAGGCCAGGCCGTGTGATCAGTGCTTTGCTCAGTCGGGACCCGTCAACAGCTTCTTTCGGAGAAAATATTTGAATATGTTTTGCAGAGGCCATAATGAGTGGTGCAAACATGTTTACCTCCGAACAGTAATTGGTTTCTATTGAAGGTGGTTTTCGTCTATAAACTGTCCATTTATAATCTATCATAACATTGTAGCAATGGAATTCCATCCCCCGCTGTTTGAAACAAAAGGAATGGTCCGATGAGGCGAAAGCGTTGATCTGACGAGGGGGGAAGATAAATGCAGCACAGATGTGCAAAGCTAATTAGAGAGAAGTCCACATGGACTCAAATGTGCATCTACTAATTACTCACTCGGTGGGGATAAATACTTATGCTGGCATGCATTTCGTATTTGTGATTAGGTTCCAGGTAACCTTTAAATAGCAGAGCCTCAAACACAAAAGCACAAGACAAAGCAGCAAGGATGAACTGACCCAACAGAAAAGTGTGAAGTATCTGGAGGACTGACGAGAAGAGACGCGACAGGTGGTCAGGTGACGGGTGGGAAGAGGAGGGAGAGTGAAAAGGGCAAACGTTGGGATTGGGGAATTAGAAATGTAGCTTGAGAATGTACACATCCAACATCTTAATCGATGCTGTATCTTCAAAGCTGAAACGTGCGGCCCTTAATTAAGACAGGCTAAACCTTTCATTGCCTTCTGTGAGGCCAAGGACAAGGCTGACCTGTTTGTAATGAGCCCTACCAATCACTGTCCATCAGTATTACAGTGTAGTCGTGTAAGTAATGATATTTATAGAGAAGGACAGTTAGAAATAATTTCTTCATCATAAACAGAGAAATGTTGTCTTTACAAAATTTTGCAAGGCCAAACTCTAAAAGATAAAATAAAAACAATGTTAGACCCATTCACAATGAATCAACGCTGCCCACCATTTAACTGCCCCTGTTACGTGCCTTGTTTTGCTTTGCTGTGTGTGTGTGTGTGTGTGTGTGTGTGTGTGTGGGTGTGTTGAGTGGGTGTGTTGTGTGTGTGTGTGTGTGTGTGTGTGTGAGTGTGTTCCTGAGGTGTGCTGGTCAGTGTTGGGCAAGTTACTTCAAAAACGTAATACATTATGTATTACTTGTCACTTCAAAGTAATTTGTTACATTACAATATTACTGTCTCTGAATTGTAAGGCATTACACTACTACTGCATTAGTTACTTTCACCATATATATATATATATATATATATATATATATATATATATATATATATATATATATATATATATGTATATATTGTCACGGTTGAGCCTTGTTTCCTGTTTTATTGTGGAGTTTTGTGTTTCTGGTTTCCCTGGGTAACTTCACTTCCTGCTTTGTCCTGTCTTCCCCTGTGATTGTGTGGTTGTTTCCACCTGTGTCCAATCACCTGCACCTCCCTTGTGTATTTAAGCCCTGTGTGTCTGTTGTCCAGGGTCGCGTCATTGTCTCATGTTAGGTGTCTTTGTTGGAGTCTGTGTTCCTGGCCTGAGCCGTGTTTTGCCCCACGTGGCGTTTGGAGTTTGAAAATTAAAGTCTTTTGTTTTGGAACCCTGCGAGTGCGTCCCCCTCCTTCACCCCGACACGATCCCTGACAGAATGACGCGACCTAAACGAGATGCAGCAGGGTTCAGTGAAAACCAATTTTTTGGATCCCGCCTGGCTATGGGCGGACCACGCCAGTTCTGGCCAGATTCTCGCCCTCCGGGGGTCAGCGAGCACTGGGACCAGGCAATGCGGCTGGCTGACAGCCTCCACGCCGCCTATGGGCATCTGACAGAGCCAAAGCGACCCCCTGCCCCCGCTAAGCCGCAGCGCAACAGCTTCTGCGCTGGGCCGAAGCGACCCCCTGCCCCCGCTAAGCCGCAGCGCAACAGCTTCCGCACAGGGCCGAAGCGAACCCCCGTCCCCGCCGAACCGCAGCGCATCGTTCCCCGCGCTGGGTTACAGCGACCACCGGACCCCGCCGTGCTGCAGCGCAACAGTTTCCGCACTGGGCAGCGGCGACCTCCGGATCCCGCCATGCCGCAGCGCAACAGCTTCCGCGCTGGGCCGAAGCGAACCCCCGTCCCCGCCGAACCGCAGTGCATCGTTCCCCGCGCTGGGTTACAGCGACCACCGGACCCCGTCGTGCTGCAGCGCAACAGTTTCCGCACTGGGCAGCGGCGACCTCCGGATCCCGCCGTGCCGCAGCGCAACGCTTTCCGCGCTGGGCAGCGTCGGGCATCCGGCCCTTGAGGAGGGGGTGGGGTCAGAGGTTGGGCCGGTGCTCCCGAGCCCGGTCCTTCCTGTCCCGTCGCCGCCAGAGAGGCCTGATGCCCAGCAGCCGCAGCCTGCGGTCCCCGAGGTCCCGCCACGGCCGGCCCCCCGATCCCGCCACGTCTGGCACACCGAACTCCTCTCTCTCTCTCTCTCTCTCTCTCTCTCTCTCTCCCCTTTTACTAAAATCCACGTTGCATTAATGCACATGACTAATTCAGCTCCTTCCCGGGAGTTCTTTGTGCTTTCTTGCCGAGCAGGTCTCTGTAGATCGTAGTTCCGTCGTCCTGACTCCGGCCGTGGCCCTGCTGGCACCTGCTGCTGCCGTCATCATCATCATCATAATTTTAATTCATATCACTATTACCCTTTCCTAAAATCTTTGCTTTCCCTCCCCACAGTCTTCTGTGGATGCTGGTTCTATCTGATGGTGGTTTCCCCTGCAGTGGTCCTGTCGTACACCTGGCCGGCTACTTGGAATTCTTTCAATAATTTCTGTTATAGAAATTGAACGTATTCTACATCTGTATGAGTCATTCAGTACACATGACATCCATTGCAGTCTGTCCATCCCGGGAGAGGGATCCCTCCTCTGACGTTCTCCCTAAGGTTTCTTCCCTTTTTTCCCTGGAAGGGTTTTTTCATTTTTTGGGGAGTTTTTCCTGTGCCGATGTGAGGGTCCTGGGACAGAGGATGTTGCATGTGTACAGACTGTAAAGCCCTCCGAGGCAAATTTGTAATTTGCAATTTTGGGCTATACAAAATAAAATGAATTTAATTGAATTGACATTTGACGTTTTAGGATGATTTAGGGCTGCGTGCATGTAGCTACTTTCAGTAAGGGTACGATTTTACTACAATTAACACACGACCAAAACTCTTTGACAGGGTAAAACACACTAATATAACAGTCTTAAAATATAATGGAACCTCGATTTCCACCATCAGTGATGGTTTGGGGTGCCATGTCATCTGCTGGTGTCGGTCCACTCTGTTTCCTGAGATCCAGGGAGGGCAGTAATTGAGGCAAAAGGAGCTCCAACCAAGTATTGAGTATTGTACATGCTCATATTTTTTATTTTCATACTTTTCAGTTGGCCAACATTTCTAAAAAATCCCTTTTTTGTATTAGCCTTAAGTAATATTCTAATTTTGTGACACACAGAATTTTGGATTTTCATTTGTTGCCACTACAAATCATCAAAATTAAATGAAATAAACATTTGAATGCATCAGTCTGTGTGCAATGAATAAATATAATGTACAAGTTACACCTTTTGAATGCAATTCCTGAAATAAATCAAGTTTTTCAAAATATTCTAATTTACTGGCTTTTACCTGTACTACTCTTGCAATCCTTCATCGCTTTGAGTCAGTTGAACAAGCAGAATCCATGTGGCGCAAAGGTGTACTGCAGGTTTAATTCTTTAGCATCTTAAAGGAAAGTATGAGGTCAGCTGACAGGCTGCATGCTTGAGACACAGGATCCTTGCAGGAGTCAGGAGCATCAGCTGTGCTGGCCTGTTTGGCGGCACCTCAAGCACTCTGGCCTGGAGTCCCAGTTGAGTCTTGGGTCTTTGACCTGGAGTCCCTATCGAGTCTGTTGAGAGCTCATCACAAGAAACTTGGACGTGACTGGGACTCCAGGTCAAAGACTTGATACTTGACTGGAAATGTTATTACTGTATTTGCTTATTGGAAACAAGGGGAAGTCCCTCTGATGTACCTCTGATATTTGTCATTACACACACAACGTACAGACCAAGACCAGACCAGGGTTTCGAGAACAGCTTCTAGGTTGCATGTTCCATAATTCATAAATGTGTCATGTAGCATCGCACAGCTTAAATTATTCTGACCACAACATTAAGGTCACACAAACATCAGTCTTGGAGAAATATTTCCTTAGTTTGAAGCCTTTGCAACTAGTGAGGTCCAATTCACTGTGAACCTTATTGTTGTATTTATGGAAACATCCCATTCTTTTTCCGGGCACACTGAGGGTCATCACGCAGCACGTTAGCAGCCGCTGTGTCTCTGGGGTCCAGGCTGTCCGCTGTCTGCTGTCCCCCTCCCCGTCCCATTGCTCACCTGACACCATCTGACAGAGGGCTACAGGGAGACGGAAGGAATTCAAGTCAAAATCCAGCTGTTAGCGAGTGAATACAGGCAGCGTGAAAGGATAAGGCATGACGTATTGTATTTAAGAAAAAATACAGAGGGAGGAACTGCTAATCCTTTTATAGCTGTAGCTGCTAATGTGGTGCTTGCTACATGTGGTTTGGGTTAGACTACAAGTTACCTACTGAGATATTTGGTGTGGAGACTCCAAACTTGACATGCATGAAGAGAGTCATGGCCTGTGGATTTCTGCATCCTCATCTCAGCCCATTGTCATAGCGCCACCTAGTGACAGCTATGTTCTGTACATACTGCAATCAGACACTGATCTTAGCGTACATATACTTCTCTCATCTAAACACAAGATGAGAAACAAAGGATCTTTGTAGGGCCCTAAGCGGCTGCTTAGGGCCCCCTGGCCACTAGGGGGCCCAAGCAGGCAGCCCTAGTTTTGTATTATAACCTCACTGTATTTGTTTAATTTTCGCTGTAACATTATAGCGTGACATTTGTGCCAATAATCTTCTAGCACAGGTGACTCTGCGTGGTGGGAGTCCCTCCGATCCAACTACATCGATCTGTGCTCGGCGAGTTGGCCATATGGACGACATATATCGATCAAAGATCGATTTAAAATGTAATAAATCGATTGTATCGATACTAGGAAATAACCCGTTGGATTTAAGCACGTCAGACTTTTTACTTAGCACTTTTAATGATAAAGGCTGTCGCGGACTGAGCCGTGACGTGCTCACGCAGTATGCAGGTCCCGCTGTCCCGAGCCCCGATTCAACTTCCGGGTTTCACGCAAAGCCGAGAGGACGTTCCAAAAGGGTTGAAATAGAGGGGTGGTTTGCGGAGGTTGGTAGGGGGAAACCATTATTGCAGGTGTGTTTTTTGTGTATATTACTAATACGGTTTTTTTTTCTGCTACACTGCTACAGCAGTGTTTGCACTTTATTCAAATAAAATGTGCATTTGCCATTCATTGTTGTTTACTTGTTTATTTATATTCATAATTAATTGATACCTGATTCCATTACAAGAAACAACAGGAATCTAGGAAATTTATTTCAGTCACACTGGTTGAATTTTTGGCTAAAAAGTTACTGAATCGATTTCAAGTCATTGAATCGTATCGGGTCGAATCGTTCTAAATTAACCAATATCGTCCTTGAATCGTATCGACAACCAAATCGTGATCGAATCGAATCGTTGTTAAAAACGAATCGTTACACCCCTAGTGTCAACGTTCAGAAATATCCACCGTCTGCCGGCGGATATCATCGAACACGTCATCGAACACAAAAACATTGTAACATTTTAGTGCGGGAACTTTGCAGGGAAAACAGCGCTAAATCAAAGATGAAACGCGTTCAGAGCAGCATATCGTTACCTTTCATGACCCAATAATAAAACGACTAAATTAACACCTGAGAGTGATAGCGCAAGAAATGCGCTGGAGGTTGGCGCTCATGTTCGCCTACAGGATGATTCCCAGCCTCTTGATGATGAAAGAAACGTTGATGTTGCTGCCAGCGACTCTGAAACGCATGTGGTAGGAGGAAGCATTGAGCCGGGGCGCTTTGCCAAATGGAGGGAGGGTCGTGAGTGGCTAGCTGTCAGCGCAGACGGGTCAGTCAAGTGCCAAGCTTGTTCTAACATCACCTATGTGCGATTTGTGGGGGGGGGGGGGGGGGGGATGTTTTCCGATCCCCTCTGCTCAATTATTTTTATCTCTGGGGGGACAAGGATTTCCACCCCTTGATAGCGATGAATGCAACTTAACTGCTCGCCTACTTAAACTCTTAAAATCTAACGATCTTCAGTGTCAATTTCTGAACGTCATCCAACACAAACACATTGTAACATTTTAGTATTCGCAGGGGTGCGCGTGCACGCGTGACGCGGATCGGTTTCCCCTTTTTGTGCGCCGCTCGGCGCTTAATTCTGCTTCCTCCTCGTAGCCAAAGCGTCCGTGCGCGTAAAAGTGAGCATCAAGCCAGTTCAACTTTGGCTCCCATCGGGGGAGACTTTAATTGTGCAGTAGCAGAGAATAGGAACCAGCTCTTTAATATTAAGAGCAGCTCGGAGCTGCATTACTGTGAGTGATGGCCTATTACTTTTGTATTGGTTTTGCATATTAACATGCTTTGGACATATTTTATTTGTTATTTATATTAGTAGCATACTGTGATGGTTTTCCACGTCCCAGATTTTTTGGTGCCCCCCCAGGCATTTGGTTCCCTACGCGCAGTGCGTGATGTGCTTGTGCGGAGCAACGACACTGAGCATATCGTCGTGTCAACTAAATTAACATTAAAAGCAGTGCCGGTCCGAGCCTCTTGGGGGCCCTAAGCAGAATTTTATTTGGGGGCCCCCCTCCCACCACGCAGAGTCACCTGTGCTAGAAGATTATTGGCACAAATGTCACGCTATAATGTTATAGCGAAAATTATAAATGAATATAGTGAGGTTATAATACAAAACTAGGGCTGCTTGCAGCACTGAACGGGCCTTAGCCTCCCCTCGCATGTCGGGGGGGAAATGTGGTCAGAAAGTGAAAAGAGAAGGAAAAAAATTTTAGTCCAAGGCAGGAGTCAAACCCAGATTATGCAAGCTAAAAGTCCAATGTCCAAAAGAAAGTATACGGTATAGTATACGGAATGGTAGAATGAGCTGGCTGCTCAGCAGGAATACCTTCTAATGCCTGGTATGATGCTGGGAGAGCACCAGTTGTGGCAAAATAAGAATTTCATTGTACAGAGTAACCTGTTAATCTGCAAAATAAATATCTTGAATTTTGAATAGAAAAGATACTTCATTAATCCTGCAAGTGATTTAAATGTGCAGTAACCACACATCAACATTTCCTATGTATCCTGAAACGTATAATGCAAAAAAAATAATCAGGTCTAAAAGAAGAGAAAAGAGCAGGACAGGCTCGAGGCATTGACCTGTCTCGCATCTACTTCGCTAATATGTAGAGCAGCTTTTTATTTGTGGCTTTGAAAACATTATCAGCTAAAAATGTGTAAATACTTGTTTAATTGCTGGTGGACTGAGTCAACCTCATCTTTTACATGATTGTGGTAATAGTGTCATACTGTCGACAAGCCAGTACAAGAACCAACGCATTTTACTACATCACTTTTTACTACATACAGCATGCAAAACAATGAAGGTATCAAAAACGCATTACTAGATAGCAGTTAAACATTTAACATTTACTTCAACACTATAAATAAATAAATATAATATAGGTAGGTGCGTTAACTCCTCTTCATTCCTCTCAGACGAAGCATACCCAAGTTAACACCAGGCACACAAATCACTGCACTGATGGCTTTTCATCAACAACAAATCAACTACGATGTCTTCTCTTTTGTTAAGCACTTGGTGACTTATGACAGTTGCTACATAAATAGCCTTGCTAACTTGGGGTTAGCTAATGTAAAAACTAATTCATCCCCAACATGTCCTATAGTTTCCCGTTGGTCCCCCTTCCCCGGAGAGCAGGACAACGACTCAAATGTCCACGTCTTGGGCCTCCAGGTAGCAATGGCAGGGAGACGGGCAAACATCTCCACCTAGTCTATCTCCATCGCTCACATAATGACCTTAACCATACTGCTGCATGATGAGAGCCATTACGGATGAGTCATGGGTGACCAGCGGTTTACCTTTACATCGCTGCGCCTGTCTTTTTCACACACACACACACACACACACACACACACACACACGATAAATTGTGTAAACTGGATGAAGGCTAATGTGTTTCCTCTGAGATGCTTCAGTTTAAATTGATGGTGACAGTGGCATGCTCTTGGTTACGCGAGAAGTGTGTCGAATACACTAAATAAAAATGGGGCAGCTTCACATAAACAGTTCTTCCATTGATTTATGCACTTCTCTGTGCATCAATGACGTGTCTGTTTATTCCCAGAGGAGACAAAGAATGCAAGCCAGCCAACTCCAGCTGCACCGCAATATTCACAAGCGTGTGTCCCTCTCTATGGCAACCACCAGATGCATCCTTTCTATTATTCAGTGAAAAGGAACCCAAATATGTAGAGAACGTTGTGCATAGGACTAATATGACCGAGGTGGAAAATGTTTGTTTGTCTTTTTGGAAATATAAAGCTGATGCTTTAGCTTTCTTCCTCCTCTTCCTCCCTGGTGGCTCTAATCTTAATGACACCGACTGTAGTGACTGGCCAACTTAACTGGTTGTTCAGCTGCTGGACGACAGACTTGTTTAATCACAGCAAACGGTTGAAGATCCTGCAGGAACATTACTGAGCAAACCAACGTGCGTAAGCCTTGGGGTTTACGGTCTAATTATTAAGTGTGGTGGCCGATAGTTATTTTGCTACACCAGGTTTTATTTAATGGCTTTATATTGTGCACCATTTATTTTCTTTTTAACTACATCTAAAAGGTGAACGACAGCAACCTGCAGCACATGTCAGAAGGGGTCGCGGAATATCCGGGAAGAGGCAGGACGCAGACGCAGAGTTTCAACAACATAAAAAACCAAAAACCAGAGGGCGCAAATGAGGACCAGGACCAGGACCGGGACCGGGACCGGGACCGGGACCAGGACCAGCCAACAGCGACAACCATCAGCCAACCAACAATGACGCAACAAGGGACAACAGACACACATGGCTTAAATACACGGGGGAGGTGGACGTGATTGTTTCCACCTGTGTCTAATCATCGACATGGCAGACAATCACAGGGGAAGACAGGACAAGGCAGGAAGTGAAGTTACCCCAGGGACACGAGAGACATGAAACTACAATACAAAACATGACATTGGCCCAAACCGTGACAGCATATAGTTCATTTCATTTATAGCATTGGATGTGACCGGTAGCATTGACATTAATTATCCCATGCAATATATTCATCCTTCAATAAAGCTTTATTGCACAATACACTATACAAAGCAGACATTCAAAGAAATTCAAAGGGACATCAATGTAATGATGAAATATCCATAAAACAGATGTCCCCGAGGTCTCGCTTCATATTTGAAATCAACCAATTGATCTGTTTCTTTGTTATTTGTCGTCTTCTCGTACACATTGCAGTCTTTCTCCCTGAGTCTCTCTTTCTTGCTTTCTTTTCAAAAATCTCTCATGCCAGCATTGTATGACAGTCATCAATTCCACTATAGATGCAGTTGTAATGAAAGGGACCAAAAACACGGTCAAAAACAAGCAGAGAAATGAATGTTATTGAAAATCAGCTCACTTTCTGGTGGTTTTATGGGTGGATTTCGATGTAGAAGAGATCAAGTAGGCATAAAAATGGGATCACACGTTTGAGCCATTTCTCATTAGAGACAATTATTCAATGATGAAAGAGGGAGCCATAGAAAATGTAATTAATCCAAGAAGTTAGGGGTAGAATTTTAATTCAGAGCGGGATCTTGTCTGTGCTTTTAACAAGAAACAAATACCAAAAGACCGTTTGACAGTTCAGCTTTAGAAACATGTAAAAACCCCTTTTATTCAGCTTTCATCCCTTTTTTTCATCTAATGCATTATGTATAAATATATCTATATTTGGTCCATTTTCATCTCAAGGCTTCCAGAAACTATTTGCCGACAGACATTTGTAATCCTACGGATTATAAGCAGAGAGGCTTATCTCACAAAACAGACCTCCAATCAGTCACTTGATCTGCCGCCTGCTCTCGGTAAAATGTTAAAATAGAAAGAAATAGACACTGCTTCTTTCCACTAAACGGGGGAAAAAACTCCTGCTCTCTTGGTTGCGAGGAGGAGCAGAATCATGTGTCTCACATTCTCCTTCCCATGAGGGCAACTTGGAGAGCGATTACCGAGACGGGCGGATGAAACAAATAAATGTATTTAGAGTGACAATCGTCGCCCGTCACAGAACGCTTCAGGGACGTCGCCGTGCTGTGCAGGATCGACCAATTAGCAGCCTTACGTGCTCCCACACTCGCTGTCTAACAGCACCGTCCTCCCTGAGGAGTCTGTACGTTGTTGGTAAAGGCCATTTGAATAGCTAATTACTGCCTTCGTCTCGCTCCACTTGCTGTTAACGTGGAAGTATTGAATAATCATTACAATAATTATGGCTGTTAGCTTTAACTAGGAGCCGGGTTCTACATCATGGCTAAAGGCGCTACTTTGTGAAATGCAGAGCCTGAAGCTAACAACTAACAAATAGGGCCAACCCGCTTCCCCCACAAGTTCACGCAGTTCGCGCTGGTAGCATTGTTAGCACCGTTAGCTGATAGCTGTCCATATGTTGAGGACATGGAGACGCTTTGAATCTCCAATTGATCCCTTTTTGGTAAGCCAAACATTCATAAGTATTTTGAAAATCAAATGAAGTTTGATGACAAACTGAAGGACACTTTAAGTGTCGACTTACCGATGTTAGATTTGAAAAAATCATCGACCGATGTTAACATCTAACACCGACCGATGTTAGATTTGAAAAAATCATCAACAGATTGGTCCATGGACCTTGCGGTGGCCCTTTTGGATGTCCTATTTGTTGTAACCCCTTTAAATAAAAAAGGTTGTTTGTTTTAAACCCAGAGCAGCGCTTATCAGTGTGTCCATCACAGGTCCCTCTTGAGCTGCAGTTTCAGGTCTCCGATGTGCTGCAGCAGAAGCTTCCCTCTGTGCCCCAGCATGTGGACGAGAGGCCTGAGGCCGCCGGCGCCGCCTTGGCTGTCCCAGAACTCCCTGTCCGTGTAGAGGGAGCGTAGAAGAAGACTCTCCAGACAGCCTGACTGGAGAACCGACACTGCTCTCTGTGGAAACCTAAGGAAGGAGCAGCGTGGAACGGATGGGTCATAGATTCAACACAGACAGAACAACACGTGTGTGAACCCTTCCTAGACGCCCTAACCATGTAAGGGTATTGTCACTTCGTCACTGTGTCCAGTCAACTCAGCTCCTACTCTAAATCAAATTCCCATACAAACAATTCATTGGATCCTCACTGTGAACCAAACTATTTATTCCTTCCTTCTCCCTTCACTGACCTTGACGAAACAATTTGTATTGTGTCACATACACACTTAATTTTGGAGATTTATGTTTCCAATCAAAATGTAACTGACGATGCAGTGTTGTAATATGAAAACATCCCTTTTAGGAAATCAAGTTTACCAACATCAAATCGAAAGTAAAGTTTCTAAAAGTACACTTTAAATGAGTAACTGTCAACCTCAGGGAAATAACCATTTCCCCCTTTTAGTCTCTCAACCGTACAATAATAATACAAGACATAAATCATCTAGTTCCATTTATTCTTCCTTTAAGGCTGAAGATGTTTAAGAGCATTTTATGGAGTGGCTCAGTAATCTTACGTGACAGGTGAACATTATCATTTCAGCATGTTGAATAGTGGGCTAACTGAATGCTCACTAATCTCATCAGACAGACACTGAAACTAACAGTACCCAGCTTCCAGAGGACCTTCCTGTGCTACTCCTGCCTTACGCCTGCGACTCCCTGTGGCATGCAGCATGGAGTGATGCAAAAAATATTTTAACATAACTTTGAGCCTTTTCAACTTTACAGCAGGGTTCTGTACTCACTCGTCAATGCCCTCGAGCAGACGGAAGTTCAGGTTGTTGGTGGGCTGCTGCGGCCTGCCGGCGTTGTCTATGAACACCAGTCGGGAGGGATCCGCCCTCCTCACCTGAACGCACACACACACACACACACACACACACACACACACAGACTGACCGTCAGTGGACA
The DNA here is from genome assembly GCA_021346845.1 of Apeltes quadracus. Taxonomy (NCBI): domain Eukaryota; kingdom Metazoa; phylum Chordata; class Actinopteri; order Perciformes; family Gasterosteidae; genus Apeltes; species Apeltes quadracus. Next base: position 11,436,080 of record CM037936.1, on the reverse strand, counting down.
CACCAGCACTATTCATAAATGGGATTCAACAGGAAGTTTGAGCTAGGCAATACTTTTTTGTCACTAACCTTTTCTCTTCATGGCTGACATGTGAACTAAACCTAATAAATATCAATACAAATAAAAAAATTATCGAAAGAAAAAAAGAAGAATAATTAGCAAGCACTAAATAAAAAATGCTTCCTAGTTATTGTGAAAACGGCTCAACAAGATCTGGAAGTTTATCTTTGTGTTTCAGTCCATCATCACAATAAATGAATCCCAATAGATCTGTATCCAGCGACTTGTGGTAAATATACACGTATCCGTTACCCTGGAACAAAGCACCAGGGTAATGACGGGAAAATGTGTGGCTGAACTACAAGTTGTGGACCGTGTACTTTTGGAGGAGAATTGCAGCGACTGAGGAATGCTAAACACAGTGCTGTGACTCCTGGGACATTGCAAAGAACACACCAACACGCCTGCAGGAAATGGGACCACTGTGGCGAGCGGCCTGGTGGGCTTCTCGGTGTTCAACTTGCCGGCGCTGCTCACACTCAACATCCGGTTTTAAGAAAGAGAGCAGTATTGGAGGATGGGAGCGGTTCAGTTAACACCTACGTAATAAACAGAGTTCCTACCTTGGCGGCGTGTCCTTAGAAATGGGTCAACTTTGAAAGTGACGGTCCATTTTTTAGTTTGCATCCTGTTGCCTTTAATAATGAAAATAATAAAACAAATAGCTGAGTTCCATTTAGCTGTTTCTGTTTCTTGGTCCTGTTGTTTCCTCGTGAACCCCACGTTCTCTTTGGCTCTTCTGACTTTCTGCTTTATTCTAGTAACACTTGTGGGGTATGTTGATGTTTTTATTCTGTATTCAGCACATTTGGAATATATGTACAGGGTTTTTACGACACACGACTTTATGGCCAGCTTATGCACTGGTAATACACCGGTTATACACTAGTTGTACACAATCCAATGAGGGAGCACTTTGCATAGGTGAACGCCCCCGCGAAAAAGAGAACCACAATACTTTTTAAACATCATAAAAGACTTGGCTGAGGTTTTGGGAAATGGTCACTAAAAAGAGTTGGATGTGAATGTTCCAGATCAGATGTTCCTCACTTCAGACAACTGTGTGAATGAGCAGTGTAACAGAGTTATGAGTGTAAATTAGCATCATGGGATTCATATTTCATACATTGAAGTCCTGCTTTTTAGAGACGTATTGTTGGGCAGCAGGATTAAAGGCGCCAGGGAACTTGTTCCCTGAGGGTTGTACTGTCACTTAGATTAATGTTGTCATGCGATGTGTGTACAATTTGAATTGTGTTTGGTTATGAGTCAAACAGGTTAATGTTACCATAATTATGAAGTGTATTTTATATACGCAGCCTCGTACTTAAATATACAACCATTAGTGCAAAACGTGGGCTTGGATACTGGCAGAATAATACCAATGGAGGCTCATCCTCAGCACCCAGTGCTCAGCAGGCATTATGGCCTCTAGTTGCACTGAGGAGCACACAATGTTGTATTTTTAACTGAGTAATGGTTCATTTCAAATTAGACATGTACGTCTGGTTTTGAAACGTTTAATGAATGATGCTTTAACATCCATCCAGTACTTTTTGGGCTCTCAGAAGGTAAAGAACAAATAGTTCCATATGAGTGGCAGAAGTCTCTCTCAACACGCACAGGTTATATTGATACTTGAATAGAACAGGAACCTGGTTGATGTTAGCAGGGACACCTGTGCAGAACGTCTGCTCTCGTGTGCTTTGAAATGTACAAAATAGACTTAAAACACCCTGCGACAAAAACAACGTCAAACAAACAGCATAATCTATTTTTACATGCGGCAGCGAACGATGCAAAGCGCATGTGCTTTAACGAGCTCCTCCACGGAAGCATCTGCCAGACTCCTTTGCAACAACACGCTCATCCGCCCTGCCGGGAGCTTTCAGTGTTGTGTGCGTTCTCTTGCGTTTCCATGGAAGAATGGCAGCGACAAACATTTTACTCTCTTCAGAACTCACATAGGACGAGCAAGGAAACCCCTCTCAGTGTGAAATCACACTGTTCAGAGAGGCAGCAACGCGTCCAAAGAAAGGCCTTTAAGAATGGGAGATGTCTGTGTGACGCGTACCAGGATGTGAACCAGCAGCAGGTCCTTGGTGTTGCCACACTTGCTGTGGAGCAGGTTCTCCACACAGAGTTCAGCTGGATCGGGTGTGAAGCCGCAGCAGTACCTGTCCAGCCGGTCGTTCACCTGAAGGACACGACCAGTGAGGAGTGAGGAGCTATATTTCTATAAACTGGTAATAATGTCATAAATCAGCACTAGAATTTAGCATGAAATGGCAGAGATGCAAACAGAATGCAGGATGTGGTTCTGGCTCAGTCTGATGGATAATCTCCTGTAGTTAAACCCACGCTGACCCGCCATGGACTCACAAAGAACCGCGGACAGATGGACGGAGGACAGTGATATGTTTGCTGCTTCACAATCTACTGGGCAAATAACACACTTTGAGCATGAAGAGGGTGGGTGGGGGGGCAAACAGACATTTGCCCTCACCTCTCCTGTCCAGTCTCTCTATGTGAGCGTCTGTGTGTCTGCTCTCGCTCTGTGTACATTTAGTGTGTGTGTCTGTGTGTGTGTGTGTGTGTGAGAATCGCAGCAATCACGCTCAATGTGTCAGACGTGTGTGATGGAGAAGGGGTTTGTGTATTTCCTCTGCAGTAAAGCTCCGCCTCCACTGGTTCTTCTCCTTCGTCTAGAGCTTTTAGGAGACTTCTCACCCCGCCGCCACATTTCCATCCCACACTTCAGCACTGATACAGAGTTGGCTCCCGCAGGCTCGCTGAGGCCGAGCCAATGTTGACTTACATGGCCGCAGAGAGCTGCAGGCGTCGGGGAGAGAGGAGCTGTGGTGTTCTGCTGAGGTCTGAGTCCACACAATATTTAAGTGGACGCGAACCGTCAAACAGCGTGGGCAGTGGACTACTTTTACTTCTGGAGTTTTTATTCCTGTGGACTTTGAACTTTGAGAAGGAGCTGCTCCTTTCTCTACTTTTTGGCTGTCGAACATACATGTGTGTGTATATATGTACATATATTCATAAATATGTATACACACACACACACACATATTTCTTAAAGGAGAGATTGAGGAGTCAAACAAACAGGACTCTTCTCTTGTTGTGACCCTGCTGAAACCAAAAGTAAACAGAGACTTTCCCTTATTTGGCGTAAAAAAGCCTCCAAAGGGGGGTTGTTGGTGATTTTGTTCACAAGTTAAGATGTCATGTTGCAATGTTGAACTGCGATGCTAGTTCTCTATTTTAAATTGCAATGCCATTAGAATGTTCATTTGTTGTGTTATGTTGTTATAGGAGGACACCCTTTTTTTGCTTAATCCTATCCAATCATGAACTCTGTAGCATTGCGTTTCCGGTGGGTTGATACATACGTAACCTAATGATATACATGTATATCACTGATGGAAAGTGTCAGGGGAAAATGAAAGGCTGAGTGATATCAGAATATTCACTTGTGACTGATGAAAGCCACAGTCCGTCACAGCAGGCCCAAAGCACCAGGCTTATTTCTACTTATGACTCAACCTGATGGGCAATGCCTGCAGACTAAAAGTGTGTTGTTGAGTGTGATCAGTGCATGGGCGTCTCTGTGTTTGTGGGTACGGATTCAGCGCTGCCCCTTCAATTAAAGAGCCAAGGCAGCTCTTGGTCTGGATATTAGTGTGTGCGTGTGTGGAGTTGTTCATATGGTGGCAGCCTGAGCTGTTGTTTCTGTGTTTAACAAATGCACTGTAGATGAATGGATGGAGAAGAGGAGAAGGTTAGAGAGTGAGAGGTGTAAATAACGTACCTCAAAAGAATAAACTAATTCTAAAATCAATCGGTACACAGGGGACGGATGCAGCATTGATAACATGCATGTGTCAACTGATAGAAACCATTACGCACATAAACTTTGTACTGATTAGTCTAACTGTTATTATTTCATGCTTTACAAAAATGAGCATTAGGAGATAATCGCATTTAACAACATGTGTGCGACGGATGGCTCTGGCTTCTGATAAGGGACTAACATTAGCAACAAGCTAATTGGTTAGCTGCCTGCAAACCAATCACCTGCTGCTAGTCTTTACTGCATTCCCCTGATTCCAAGCTGTTCTGTTATCAGCTGTCTCATCCCTGTGTGATGCATTATCCATCCTTTGTCTTTGTGAAGCGCTTCAGAGACCAATGGACCAGGTGAATCAGCTGACCGGGGGCCGTTAGGGACAAAGCACCTCGCTGGTCAGCAACGACCCCCAACGGCCAAGTCTCCCCTAATGCAACGTTCTGATACAGAAAGCCAAACTCTGTTTCCCATCATTCACAGACGCCGTGTGTTGTTTAAAATAACCGACACATCCTGACATCAGCCCGTAAACAGCAGTTCAGGCAGGACACTCCCATCAAGGTGCAAACCATTATTACAGTTTGTTGCCTATATATACGGTTTGTTTACTGAGGTTTAAAGATGTCACGTTAATAATATTTGGGTGTATTTACATGCACACTATGAATTCTAAAATGCAGTGAGAAGAGGGAGTCTGGCTGGCAGCTTAAACTCAAAGCCTCCCGCCATAATCCTGTTTACCACACAGGAAATATTGCTCTGACTATCCAGAGGAAAAAAAGTGTTTGAGTTCTGCCTAAAGTATTAAAAAAAAAAAAAAAAAAAAAGTTTAAGCAGCTTAAATGAAGCTCAGGACGGAAAATTCCCTGTGTAACTGCCCTTCGGATGTGCGTTAAAGCACAGACTGTGAGCGGTTATGTGTGTCCGCGGCAGCCTGTTAGACCCTTGTGGTGGAGGATTTGATGACATTTTTGTGTCTGAAATGATGACAGATATTATCAGCTGACTCCATCCTCAGGACTTTACATAATAACCGTAGACTGTATGTTGGTGGACGTTGCCATGGAGACTCCGGATGTGAAGCATCACGTCTGATATTTTACCAGTGCCAGCTCAGCTTTTAGCGACCAGTAAACGAGAACTGACCATATTTGGACTGTGGCAGTGACATGAGGACGCCATTTACGGCTCTGGTGATCTGTCAATCACAAAGTAGCCCCACCACCATGCTGTACTGAAGAGAAAAGACTGCGGGAATAAATAAGAGAGAAGTAGATCATTTTCTCATAAAACCAGAATCCATTTAACAACCAGAAGAGTCGCCCCCTGATGGCGATTAGAGAGAATGCAGCTGTAAGGTACTTCAACATTGGCTGTACTTGGACGAAGTGGGTGCTTGTGTCATATAAGAGCATGCACTGTACATTCAATTCTGTCAGACTCAGTATTCCAGCAGCAATGAGTGCCGTTGAACATTTCACTCTTATCAGTGTAGAGTTTGCTGCGACATGCTCATTCAACACCTTGTGCCCGATTTTAAGACCTGCAGAAGTCATTTTGTCCTGCTTTGTTGTGTTCGCACACTGTTCGCACACAAGATGGAATGTGTTTCTAACACTCGTCTGCAGTGTGTGTGTGTGTGTGTGTGTGTGTGTGGGGAGTGGGGGGGGGGGGGTTGAATATGAATAACCCATGAGGCATCTCTCTCCCCCTCGCTGCTAAAAGTCAATCCCTGTAACAGGGCCAACCTCTAATAGCCTCCTATCGATCTGCTGAGAGCAGATGAGCGCGCCTCTGAACACTTGTTCCTACCTGCTCCCTTAACACCTCCCTGGGCTCCGATAGTGGGGAACCAGACACCGAAGGAGCTGGAGGAGCAGCGTGAAGGACATACCAACACTCGGACACACACAGGAAGTGGAGGACACCCGGGGACGATGAGGGAACTAAGCATCAGGTTATGATTTCAATGCCGGTTTCCAAAAATGGAAGTTTCTGCAGACTGCTATCTAGCAGCTAACGCTTCAGCGGTTAGCTGCAACGACTAAATTATATTAAATCTATTAGTTACCAGGGAAACCGTAGAAAAAAAAACTATTGACAGAACTATTGACCTGTGTTGTATTCTCGCACTCCACTCTGAATAAGAGGAGAGGAATTAAGCAGGAACCAGAAGATCACAACTGAGAATAATTCATTCAAATAAGAACAAACGCAGCGCATCATCGTGGAGGACTCACTTCCACCTGCACAGATTTATCTCTAACCATGTTTTTAAACCATGACAGTCGTCCCATAAATCACAAGTTTTGGCACAACTACTGGATGCTATTTTTTGACTGTAATAATCTGTCAGCATCTTAACGCTGACCTGCGTCTGCTCTTTTATGTGACTCTTTGACATTGACACAAAGAGTTTTGTGCATCATATGCGTATTATAATGAAAGCAAATTTTTTCACCAGATCCTAAATCTATTGGGTCAGCCAACAACGATTTGTGTGTCTGACATCAAACATGAGTCATTAAATCCATTAAATCTGTGTGTCTTCTCTTCTGAGGACCAAACAATGTACAGGTTTATTCAACTATGTGTTAATGTAATCTAATAATACATTTTATCCAGATGACAACTCGTCGGTCATCATTAAAAAGGTCAGTGCAGTGAATTAGAACACCGGCCTATGATGCTAAATTGCCTACCATATTTGGCCGACGTGACCCTCACCTTGCAGGTCTTGCAGGCCCCTAAAGGCCTCCTGGCTCGGTTGGGGAGTTATTGGGACTGAGCAGCGTTAGCAGGTTCCTGTCTGGCCAGCGAGTCTGTGCTTAACCCACCAGCACGTAACCCCACTTAACGGATCAACAAGCTCAGTCCAGGTGGACATTTTCTGCCAAAATTGAAAGAAACTCCCTCCCAGTGTTCCTGAGACCACGTGTCCTGACGGACAGACAACCTGGATACATACTGCATCTGGCCACAGCTGTCTCCAGCATGGAGACATCCCAAAAAGCACTTCTCTCACCTGCAATAAGAAGTCGAAAAGAGCCAGCCTCCCCCACTCCGAGTGGTGAACTCCCACGCAGGGCGCTGACCTCAGGGCCGCCTCCCTCCCGCAGCGGAGCCGCAGCAGCTTCTGGTACTGGGCCCAGCTGAGCGGCATCGAGTTCTGGTCGTTGTCCCCGTCGGCGAGGTGCTGAATATCCGGATCCCACCACACCGCCGGGCGGGGAACGCCGCTGGTGTATCGATACGGCAGGTTGTCGCCGTGGAGGGTCCTCACCACGGCAGGGAGGCTCCTGTTGATGCCCAGAACCCTGTCCAGGTGGAAGGCCAACACCTCGAACCAGTCGTCGGTGCGTTTGATCAGGCAGCAGTGTCCCCGCTGGCAGCGCTCCCCGTGGCTTTCTGGCCGCTTTTGGCCGGGTCCAGACACAGGTGAACCCGTCTTAGGTGCTGACTGCTGTCACAAGCAAATTGAGTTATATAAAGCTTTTTTATTTAGTCTACAAAATCCCCCCAGTATCTAGTACCCCAAGCTACAGCCATGAATAATTCTTAAATTACCATCAATTTAGGTGAACAATCATATAATCTGGTCTGCTGTCAGTCGTGTGTGGGCGCCGAATAGCTGCTACGCTAACTGATCGCAGAAGTGAAACATGTCTCCCCAGTAAATCACTGGCAGGGAAATATCTTTTAACAGGTTTTGGATAACACAGCTAATAAACACAAAAAACACAGTTTTTCAGCAAAAATAGTGAATATCTGCAGGCTTGTCCTTTAAGGCCGGCATCAAACAGATCTGTTGTGATAACAGGTTGTGATCGGTAGTGCTAAGAACTGAAGCTGCTTGATGCTACGAGAATATCTTCCTTTTGCCAGAGCAGCGAAGAGCTTAACTGCCGCTGAGTCCATCATCGGCCTAAAGATGACCTTCAGGTCACGTAAAACATGAGTGGCTCTTTCTATTGCCAGTGTTTGGTTTGTCCCTCGTCAACTGCAGCGGTGGTCAAACTTGGCGTGATTCCATGAAGGTGACATCTCTCTATTTAGATCTGAAGGCAACAGACTCGTAGCTCGTTGCCTTTCTGCCACACTTGCCCTTTAAGGACGTTCAGTCTGGCCTCCACACAGGTTCAGCATGTGTGCATTGGAGACAAATTGTTAAAAAAGAAAACCCATCCATGTAAATTGCGTGACATTTAAAAGTCATCTCTGGTTTGTGTAATTAGAAATGTGCATACCTGCTGGTGTGGGGGGGCGTCCAGCCCCACTTGGAGCACTTGTCCGTGTGCGGGAACCCTGGCCTTGCTCACCACCTTGCCCTCAGCTAGGAGCTCCATCTTGTGGATGTCATCCTGGCTGAACCAGGGGAGTGGCCGGAGGTCAGGGCTGATCCTGATCCCTCTGCGGTCGCTGTCTGGGAAGTCCTGGTCTCTGAAGCTTCGACACCAGCCGCCATCTTCTTCCCTCGCCGCTGCGCCCGGTTTGGACAAAGCCTTCCTGCGGGCAGAGGACCCAGGACTCCTGCTCTCTTTGAGGTGGCTCTCTGAGACACTGTGCCGTTGTTTTAGATCCAAAGACGACTTTTTTATAGCCTTCTGCTCCTGACCCCCTCTGTCTGATTTCCCAATGTGCGTTGTAACTTGTCTGTGTTTTCCCAAAGCACGGTGATGCTCAGCTGGATTTTGACTTTGGCCACCACGTATGTGCGTGGCCCCATTTCTGCCCCGTCCGTCCGCAGCTCGTCTTCCATTCACTAGGCCGTGTGCCGGGGCAGGGATAAGTGCTGCTGTGGGTTCGCCCCTTCCGAGATGAGCGTAGGTCTGAATTCTGTGCTTTGGCCGTGTGTTGTTGACTGTAACCTCTGGGAGACGGGGACGCCGATGACTGCCTGGGTGCTGGATGGCGCGCGCCGTCTCCCTTTCTCTAGAGGCGGTGCCTTTGTGTTTGTCTTTAATTCTCCTCTCTCTCGTGTTGTTTTTGTCCTCTTTCGTATTGTTTTCGTCTTCAACAGCGGTCTTGCTAAGAGCTTCTGATTGCGTCAGATGTTTAGGCCGCTGTCCTCGAGCACCGGACCTCCAGGCCACGCTGTGAACGTGAGTGAGCGGTCGCTCCACAGCGAAGCTCAGAGCTCGGGAGGGCCGCCAGTCAACCTTAAGCAAGGGGAGAGGGAGAGTCCTGGTAAAGGCGGAGATGGCGAGGAAGAGTAGGATGAGGGGGGAGAGGAGGAGCAGCCATTTTTGACCGCAGCAGAGTTTTGACCACGCTCGCCAGGCCTGGGAGGAAGGACACATAAAGAGAAGTTAGATGGGGACCAGCAGAGCCGTGATCCCGATGGAGCGGTACTATGATTTGCAAAGATAGCATTTGCTGAACAGACTGGGGACGCTGAGATGCCGGTGGGGTTAACCGGCCCGAGGCTGCACGGAGATCTACGCGGCTACGAGCCGTGTGGGAAGGTTGAACAAAAATAAATTGTGCCTGATGCGTTTATTGCCCTAAAAATGGAAATCAGGGATGTGGTGAAAGAGCGGGAGCCAATCTGAATACGGGAGCGGCTCTGTGTTTCCAGTAGCCCGCGGCAGAATTGGATTCATCCGGCCGAGACAAATGGGATTGGGGCGTGCCAATAATTGAGTGCTGCAGCAGCAAGAGGAGAAAGATTAAAAAAAAGGAAATCCTGTCAGTGACCTTAATATTGCTTACTATACACTCACTGGAGGCTGTATAAGAGTGATTTCTGCTACAGAAATTGAAAGCACCGGTGCTTTATTTACTGTGGAGTCAGGCTGTTTAGTTCGCTCTCAAACAAAGGCAGCAAGAATTGTTGAATCTAAATAATAAAACCAGCGTTAGGATTTATTGTCAGGGTGTACCAGGGTTTGTGTCTCAGCTGCCGAAGCAGAAACCAACGATGAGATTGTGAGAGGACGCCTGGTGAGCCTCGCTGTGAGTTCAGCGGAAAGATAAACATGAATGGAGGAGGAGACTACGAGGAAGCTTCCTTTCATTCCCAAACGACACGAGCGGCCCTGAATACAGCGCTGTGTTAAAGCTGTGTTCATGTGGAACCTGTATTTCATTCAAGATGGACTTCCCCCTCCAACCACCACCACCCCCACTGTGCTCCCCCATTTAGGCAAACAGCGAGTAGAGGAATGTTTCAGACCCAAGAAATGTCTTCCCCATCTTAACTACATTCCCAGATCCCTCCACCTGTGAAAGGGTCCCATTATTCCTCCTCCCTGAGCCGGCAGCTTGAGCCCCGGCAGAGCCTCACACGCATACACTTGTTTCTCCCAATGTGTGTCAAGGTCAAATTTATGGATTTAACCGCACAAAGGTGGACGTCTGCTAACAGTGCTTTGTGTGAGGGCATCACGATGAATACTAATCGGCACTCGGCCGACCGGAAGGCGGTTGGACGTCACTGAATCCCCGCTGCGTTTAGGGTTTGCGAGGAGGGTCAGAGGTCTCTGACGACCTCCAAAAGGCCTCTCATCCGTTTACTACAACGCAATTCTGAAAATCCATCGGCAGCTATTTGATGATCAATGTAGTGTTTTGAGCAAAACAAAACCAAACCTTTGCAGACTCAAGCTTCCAAATGTGTATCGGTTTTCTTGTAGGTGAGAGTTTCAGAATTGTGTCCGTCATATTTGTGTTCAGATAAATCTGTAGATACTGTGTCTTGTTGTGTTGGTAGTACAAGGAACCCTATAATCCTTGTTGCTTTGCGGGATGAGCTTCCTGTTGGAACGTGTGCTGTTGGGTGTACACACTTTTATATTATGGCGGTGTTCATGGTAGAGACATTGTGGGCAAAAGATTTGGTGAACAATAAAGAATGTAATCACCCCAAACACACAACAAACACATGACATGTCTCCTTTAAAGCTGCTGCTACAACTCTCCCCAGGATGCAAGCTGCTAATAACTACAAATGGGCCCTAGTCCCTCGTTAGCGCCTCTCTGGTTCCACCCAGCAGCGAGCTGTCCCTCCTTTCACGGCCCCCTCGCCTGTTCCGGCTGAGAAACCCTAATTAGGGCGCGATGGTGCATGCACGGTTATTCTCGCCGCCAATGTGTCAGTGCGAGTGTGTCGGTATGAGTGTGTGTGTGTGATCCCCCTGTCGGAGGTCAACGCATGTGTACGCAGCTGGAGAGGACGCGCTGTTCATGTGGTCGGCTGTTTTGATGATGGGGCCGCGCACCTTGACAAGAACAATAACTACTTTAAAACCAAACACTGGAAAGACAGCAACAGTTCTGGGAGATCTTTGGATAATTGCATACACAAACACACACACTTTCAGTTGCTTTTGAGCAAAATCCATTTTCTACCTGTTATCAGTGAGTATTTATTCCTGCCGCCTCTCTGTGGCTCCGCTGTGCAGCTTTGAGAACAGCTCAACCGGTACACACAGACACACACACTGTATATGAATGTGACACACTTCTCCCCTGATAACATCTGTCTCCAGCTCTTTCGGGCCTTTCTCTTTCAATGTTCCTCCTTGTTTCCTCTAACTGAGGGCTGCAGGTTGAGCTATGCAGCATCGGGCTGAGACATGCAACAGCTGCTGAAGGCAGCCAGCTGGCCTCAGGAGAAAAGGAGGGACAGCGTGTCATTAACCCATCCCTGGTATGAGGCAGAGGGGAAACCATGTGGGACAAGGGCAGTTGGGAGTAGGGACCCCTGGGCAGAGCAAATTAATGTTGAATAAATCATTATTAGGTAACTGGAATGTTACGATTGACTCCATAGAACTAAAAGAAATCATGCAAGACTCTCAGATTGGACAAGGACATATCAATCACAAGGTAGCCCCGCCCTAAAACTTACTCTGCTTCATGGAGTAATTGGCTCAAAATGGACTATAATTTACTACATTGAAGAAAATTGATTGAGACAAAAAGCAGCATCCGGTGTCTGGAGTAGGTACTGCAAGTCCGTCCGTCCTTCTGCTGTCACTCTGCACTCTGCTCTGCTCTGCAGACCACAAACTCTATGTAATTATATATATATATATATATGCTTTATAGTAATTGTCTGTTTTGTAAATTTTTATGTTATACATGTTCATGTCTACAACTCTGAAGGATGTTCGAATAGTGTTTTATTGCTTTTAGCTTCCGTGTTTATAAGGCAATTTTCTCTGTGAAGCAACCCAACACTGTGGTCAGAGGCAGAAAAGCCGAGAGGCAAAGTTCTCCTGACGAGTAAATACATGCTAGTCTCTTTAACACCATATTAATGATACAGTTTTTCTCAATCAATTTGGTACATTTCTCCAAAGTCAGATAACTGCTCTCAAAACAGTTAACACAGCGATCTGTACACTTTGTAATTGTCCTAAACAGATAGTACATTCTCCATTTCATACAAATTACAAATCAAAAGCATAATTTTCTCAAAACAAAATTCCCTAATGTTATCACAGCAGTTTATACGGCCAACCAAATCTGTAATATATCCGTAAAATCATTCACGGCTTTTTCATTCGTCTTCAGAAAGATCACAAGCATTTTTGTACCATTTTCAAAACACAACAAACAAAACTCTGTGAATTGTAAAACAGTCACTAGCACACCTTATGCCCTCAATTAACCCCAAATTGATATCTGATAAGTAAGTAATCCACTCAACACAGAACAAGACTAATTGTTCACACAGCTGTCTTAATCACAACAACTACAAAAGGGGAAGAGAAAAACGACAAAGAAGACGAATGATGAAAAAAGACAACAAAAAGAGAAATGAGTAGTGGAAAAAGAAGAGGCGTAAGAGTGAGAGGTGGTGGTACATGATCACCACGCTTACAACCAACTAAGTCTTCTTCAAGCGATGGAAGAGCCTGCGGAGATATTGGGGCACAAACATGTCAAGGATGGATCCAGCATTCAAGGCCTTTTTGCCACAATGCATGACTATTTGATATTTGCTGTGATGTTGATGAAATTCTCTGGCCAGATGTAATTGAAAGGCACGATCAATAAATTAATTGATTCAATGAATGCAGGTCATTTTTTTATTTTACAGTCCTATTTACGTATTTACCTATGTAGTTTTTTTGTAGAGTGACAACTCATTGTTATACCTGAACTCACTAAAAAACGTAATGAAAAACATGTATTTTCAATTATTTCTTTGTGTTTCTTCCGTTGAATTTGTTATCAAACCAACAGAGAACACACTTTTAGTATAGATGTTAATATTTAATTTCAATAAATGCATTGTTAGAATAAAATACTGTGTTTAATTGTGCAGTAAAGATTTAACTGTTTCGGCAACATAAGAGTGTGTTTAGTTTGCTGTGTTAACCAAATCGATTGAGATAAACTGTAATAAAATTCATGGGTAGCAGTGCGCTCAATGCAGCAAGAATGAGCCGTTAGTCAAAGCTGGAATCATTTTGATTTGAAATTCATGAGGCCAGAAGGTAGCTTCAATTACCAGCTATAACCCAAATGCAAATATAACACACTCCCAAAAACACACACCATTGTTGTATCTCTCTCACTGGATCAAAGAAAGTCCTTCCCCTGACAGACACATCAGCGTGTGTTAATGAGCACCAACCGTCCACCAGGCCTCACCGACATGGAGCACCGTGTGGATCAGCGGTACCTCAACGGCCTACCTGTAAATGGCCATTACATTTGAACAGTTAGGAAGATTATTTTCACACGTCAAATGTGCATCGTTCCTTATATTTCTGGCGAAGAGGTGATATTTAACTGCAAGATCATTGTATGGAAAACATGATGACCACCGGTGCTAAACATTATTTTCACATGCTAATACTGGTTGCAGCTTCATGACCATTCCTAACACAAAGTATTTTTTAGAAGAACACAACATGTGTTGTGTTCGAACTACTCCCCCCAGAGGGGCTCCGGTTACCAGCAGATGAGAGCAGAGATAGCAGGAGATGGCGAGTCACGCATCAGAAAGACCGCCAAAAAGTCCTGCTAAATGTGGAAATATACATTTTTGCACGGTTTCCAACTTGATTTGAATTGCTCCAATAAGATGGAACTCTTTAAACAGAATGAAATGCGTTTCTAACCATACTGTTCTCTGTGCAGGTTTCCTCTAGATAAAGAACAATCAATGTAATTCCGCTAGAAGGAACGGGATGTGGGAGGAGAGAGAAGCAGAAACACATCTTAACATCAGAGCAGATGCAGCAGAAGAAAGCGTGTTGTGCGTGTGCTCCTCTGCTGTCAACACTGGCTTGTCAGTGGAGAAGGGACCTTAATGAAAGCAGTAAGACCCCCTCCCAACCCTCTCAATGTACAGGCATGAGCAGAGGGGCGAGGAAGTAAGAAAGATAAAACCACATTCAAAAGCAGAGTGACTAAAGCAAAGTGACGCAGCAGGACGTGGAATGCACTCAGCACCTGCTCCGCTACATCGTGACGACAACGCGGGAAAGATGAGACAATGAAAAATGAACGAGTTGAGACATCCACAGAGGCCGTTCAATGCTTCTACATGAAACTAAATGAGAGGAGAGGAAGCTTTGGCTTACGTCTTATTCTGCACAACGTCTGTGGGGAAATCCCTGAATACTACTGCTACCGTCTGTTTATGTTTGCTGTGTTCTCAAAGAACAGCAGACAATGTGTTCTTCTAGTTTATACTATTCTCACCCTAACACTGAACATCAATCAAAGTATCAATGACAATTCAAGTTAGGACGAGGTGAGTATATATATATATATATATATATATATATACACACACACACACACACACACACACACACACACACACACACACACACCGGCCACTTTATTAGGTACGCCTTGCTAGTACCGGGTTGGACCCCCATTCGGACTGCCTTAATCCTTCGTGGCATAGATTCAACAAGGTACTGGAAACATTCCTCAGAGAGTTTGGCCCATATTGACATGATAGCATCACGCAGTTGCTGCAGATTTGTCGGCTGCACATCCATGATGCGAATCTCCCGTTCCACCACATCCCAAAGGTGCTCTATTGGATTGAGATCTGGTGACTGTGGAGGCCATTTGAGTACAGTGAACTCATTGTCATGTTCAAGAAACCAGTCTGAGATGATTCGCACTTTATGACATGGCGCGTTATCCTGCTGGAAGTAGCCATCAGAAGATGGGTACACTGTGGTCATAAAGGGATGGACATGGTCAGCAACAAAACTCAGGTAGACTGTGGCGTTGACACAATGCTCAATTGGTACTAAGGCGCCCAAAGTGTGCCAAGAAAATATCCCCCACACCATTGCACCACCACTACCAGCCTGAACCGTTGATACAAGGCAGGATGGATCCATGCTTTCATGTTGTTTACGCCAACACAGTCCTCAATGATCAGACACTATTGCAGCCAGTTTCACACTGCTGTGATAAACAAAAAACACATTTGTAAAAACAAATTTTTTAGGAAATAGAATGTGCTAGATTTTTGACCAGACGTTATGTAAGGGATAATTTAGATGAAAACAAAGTGCTAAACCCACATTCTTCATGATTAGTTTGAGATATAGGGAGAATGTACACAAATATTAAAGACACTACACAACACTGATGCTGCAGACTGAATATTGCAAGTATTTATTTCAATACTACTGTAAAAGCAACAAGAATACTGTAACTATTCATCATCTCCTCTTTGAGCTCCCCCTCTCATTCTCACTCTTCTTCTTCTTCTAGCTCCTTCCATTTTTGTTGAAGACAGGTGAACTCACCTGCTGCCTTTTATAGCCCACCTGAGTACTGCGTTTTCAAGTGAGCACATGTGTGCTTACCTGGTGTGTTTATCCAGTACGTTCATTAGTATGGTCATTGGCAATCCGGGGCTTTGTAATGACAAGGAAGTAACCTGACAATCCTTATCTGTGTCTAAGGTGTGAAAATGTGTAGAGTTTTACAAATCACTGTGTGTAATGTTTTGCAAAAAGGGTGAAGCAGACTTTGTGTGTAATGTTGTGCAAATCTGTGGAGGTGTTTTTCTCATTGGAGTAGAATTTTGCACGTTGTGTGGAAATTTTTATTTTAGTGTGTAAACAATCGTAAAAAACTGTAAATGGCCAAACACGCATACAGTCAGGTTGCATTTAGTCTCAGAGTATTTTGGGTGAAACGCCGACCAGTGTCGCCTCCCAGTCCCTCTAAAAGCTTGGTGCTCCCACACAGATTCTGCAAATTGCAAAAGCCAGGGAGTATTATATTAATGAGTATAATCATGTTTGCTGATTAGAACTTGTCGCTGTCCATCAGTGGGTGGTGCTGAATTCCGGTTAACGTTGTTGCTACATTGTGAGGGAGGGAAGGGAGGGAGGGGACAGGTATGTGGCTCCATAAACTGCTCCATTTGACAAAACCACCACGTCTTACAGTGTGTAAATGGCTTTCTGCTTCCTCAGGATGAACTAGCAGTGACCGCTGCAGGTTGCTGATGATCAGGCTGCATATTTTGTTGGACTGGCTTTTAGCTTGACAATGGGAGCGCTGAGGAGACACGGAGACCTGTCCTCCCACCTTTAACAGGTAACATTGACAATATTAATTTATAGAAAAACAGTGGGGTGCAGGGGTGGAATAGAGATTAACAAATGCATACTGAGCGAATTATTCAATTTTTATGTTATGTTATGTTTTATGTTATGTTATGTATGTATGTTATGATAATAATATTCCTCTTTTATTTAAAAGTCCATTTTTCACCGAGGCATTTAGAAACCATTTGTGGGGAGATCTTTCTGGATATTTTACTTTCATAGAATTCTCCTCACTTTTCACTAATCTTTTTTAAAACTACAAGCTGAGTGTTTTTTTTCATGTAGTTTTGGCAGGAATGCTGATGAACCTGACCTCCCAGACACAGTGTTTTTATACTACAATCACTAGACACACATCCACTGCACTCAGGTCATCATTATTCACTATTTGTGACACTGCTGGCATAAACCTCTGTTTAATTAGGTCAGTCACCTTAAATGGGGTGAATATTCATGCAAAACATTTTGGATTTTGGATGAATTGACTTTAGTTCTGTAGCTGATGAATGAAGTAGAGGATCTAACGGCATACACAGATATTTTTCTAAGGAGCTGGTTGAGACCAAGAACACAATTAAAAGTGAAGTGTAAATGAACTTAAATTCCAGCACTGAAAGCGGTTTAAAAACGATATAGAAGCTGTGCAGGAGACAGACCAATGAACGGGCTAGGAAGCCATCACACTTGCTTTACTGGAGCATATGATCTAATATACATCTGCCCTGGAAGCAGAGTACTTCAGTCAGGGAGAACAATTTTTGTTCCGTCTATGTCGTGGTTGCAGCTGCCATCCATTGTCTTGTGACTGCACGTGTGAGTGTGTGTGTTCTGCCTGCACGGTAACCTGTCTGCAATCACACGTCAGTTGTGAGGTCGAGTGTGACAGAAGGCAATCTGGCAATCTCCTGCTGACAATCTCAGCTGGCCCACTGGTGTGTTGCTGTGGAAAACATGTCTGTGGTCCCTTTCCTCTGTGCACCTTCTGCAATTTGAATATTTGTCCGTTAGCTGGCGTTTGTGCGTTGAGAGGTGACTTTATTATTCTACATGAGCATCAAGCTTATTGCCCTTGAAAGAGGAAACCAGCTTCACTAGTGAAGGAACTATATGGAGGACTATATGGAGGATAAGCAGCTACCGGTTCAGGGTTCTTATGTCCGGTAAGCGGAAAACTGTCTACAGCTACGCTCCAAGGATGACTCGGGCGTATGACATATTAAACCGGCCTTGCTTGACACTGAGGAAAGAAGACAGCAAAAAGAGGACACCACTAAAATGTAACACCTGGGAAAAATAATCTGTGGCCTTCTGAGACTGGAATGCAGACAAGTGACTAATGGTATTGATAGGACCGTGATGAATATACCGGAGTTCAAATTCATAAGCCACAAAATATGTGCAATGCTTCTTTTTTAAGAAGACGTGATGGAAGAATATTGGACAAAGGTCAATGAGGTTGACCACAATAACTGAATTTAATGGATGAATACACATAAATAAATAAAACTTTACAGGAAGAATTGCACAAACGTCTCCGGTTACGTATGTAACCTTGGTTCCCTGAAGGGAACGAGTCGCTGCGCGAAAACGCTGTGGGAACACCAATACCCACTCCGCCATACGAGCCAGTGTCCGTCGTGTGAAATCAAAGCGCACATTCTGACGAAAGCACCTGTAGTCCTGGCGTGGAGCTAAGGTCAAGGCGATAAAACCTCACGAGCGGAGGGGACCAGCCTGCCGCAATATCGGGCAGCGATACTTTCCCCGACAAGAGGGTTTTAGAAGCCGTCATACCCCTGGTAGAGTGAGCACGGACAGCCAAAGGTGAGGGCTGCCAGGCCGATTCATAAGCAAGTGAGATGGCCTCAACCACAACACTTGCTCATCCTCTGTTTAGACACAGGACCCCCGATGTTGGGTGGTCCGAAGCACACAAACAACTGTTCGGAACGTCTACAAAGGGCAGTTCTGTGGACGTAAGCGTCTAAGGCCCTAACCAGGAAGAGGAGGTTCAGCTTTGTCTGGTCCGGCGTCAGGAAAGGAGGACAGAAGGCTTGCGGCACGATAGGCCCAACAGTATTAGTAGGAACCTTAGGAACATAACCGGGAGACAGTAGTAAAAACGCCTTCACCATAGAAGAATTCTAAGCACGAAGGAGACACCGAAAGGGCTTGCAGATCTCCAATTCTCTTCAAGGAAGAAATGGCAAGCAGAAAGATTTTCTTAAGAGCCACATACTTCTCTGCGACGTCCTCAATGAGCTCGAACGGAGCCCGGGAGAGACCATCCAGCACATTGGCCAGGTCCCAAGACGGTACTCTTGTGAGGGCCAGATACCAGCGGGTGTCTCCCCAGAGAGGCCCCAATCAGCGGGGCGTGGGTTGCCGACAAGGCTGCCACGTACACTTTTAGTGTAGAAGGAGATAACCCTGTAGAGAAACGTTCCTGCAGAAACTCCAGTACTGCAAACACTGGGTCTAATTGACGTTCTCCACACACAAGAGATGAAGAGTCTCCACCTAGCGACATACGCTTTTCTTGTGGCAGGAGCTTTGTAGTGGAAGATGGTCCCAACGGCCTCAGTTGAGAGACCAGATTCGCGAGACCCGGACGCCTGCGAGAGCAAGTCCCTCCTGACTGGTATCTACAAAGGAGGACCGACGAGGAGGGATACCAGGTCCGCAAACCACACTCGGGGCGGCCAGTACGGGGCTACTGGCAGTAGACTGACACCGTCCTGACGGACCCTCTCCAGAACTCCTGGGAGCAGCGCAACCGGGGGAAAGGCGTACAGGCCTGACCTCGGCCAGGCCTGTACCGAAGCATCCACCCCTAGCGGGGCCGGATGAGTCAGGGAGAATCACAGAGGACAGTGTGTCGTCTCTCTGGAAGCAAACAGGTCGACCTCGGCACGACCAAAGTGTCTCCAAAGGAGCTCCACCAGCTCGGGATGGAGTCTCCATTCCTCAGCCTCGGCCCATGTCTTGACAGGGCGTCTGCCCCGATTCAGGTACCCTGGGATGTAAACTGCTCTCAATGAACGGAGCTTCCCGAGGGACCACAGGAGGATCTGGCGAGGCAGCTTGTATAGCGAGCGTGAGCGCCGAACCCCCCTGATGATGTATGTATGAAACCACCGATGTGTTGTATAAGCGGACAAGAACATGATGGCACATCAAAGCTGGGCGGAAGTGTTTCAGAGCCCGAAACACTGCCAACATCTCTAGACAATTTATATGCCAAGAAAGGTGATGATCTTGCCACAGCCCCAAGGCCGGGCGATCACTCATGATGGCTTGCTTGACCGCTGAAAGAATCGAAGCTACCAGAGCAGGAGACAAACCCGCATCGTGGTCGAATCCCAGATTTTGCCCAGGAGAATAGTCCTCTGCAACGGGGATAACACTGCCGGCCCTCGCAATGCACACAGTCAGCCCCCCCTCGAGAGCTAGCTGGCATGCTCCACTCCCAAACAAACAACGCACAGTTGGTGCGTATCCCCTCCCGTAAAAAAAACGGGTACAGGGAGAAGCACACTGAAAGAAGTGTTGCTTGTTCGCCATAGTATGCTAACCGTAAGGACTATTGATTCACACAACACGCTTGCTGAAGGCACAGAAGATGAATGGGCTTGGGTCTTTGGGGCACTTTATGGCTTCCTGGTCTTGACGTTGCCCGCCTATGACGTGCCGTCTCGCCATTGGACTGATTTCACACGTGCTTCATGGAGGCGCTCACGCAGAAGCGTTCCCACAGCGTTTTCACGCAGCTCGAAATTCCCTAACAGGGAACCCAGGTTGGGCTGATTAGTCTCAGGTTCAAATATTAAAGTTTGTGCTGAAGCCCATATTCAGTATCAGTCTCCACAGGCTGAAGTATTTCCTAACAAACTGAAAGCCATTTCTATACACAAAGAGGGAAAGATTCTCTAATCACGGACCGGTTTCTGTGCCTCGCCGGGAGAATTGATCACGTAATCTCAAAGCTTATTAAGTAATCTGTGGACCGCAGTTTGGTTTTAGAACTTATCCAACTACTTCTTGTGTTGGATATACAGTATTATTGGCTTTTACTCTTGGCCGTGGCTCATCACTGGAGAAATTAGAAAGGTTACAGCATAAATATCAAAATATTTGTATATAGATATTTGGACTTACTGAATGTTACTTTTGGTGTTCTACAAAGGGTGGAAATGTTTAGCCCATTAATGTTTAAATAAATGATATGGGTGATTACATTATTGGACAGATGTTAATCATTTTGGGATTATATTTGCAGAGATAAGATTCCTTGCGGATAATAAGAATGGTAACGTTGCGCGTCCTCGTCAGGCACAGCCGATGTTTGTACAGCAGCCTCCAGAGAGAACTGCTCAAGCGGCCAGAAGGCTGCAGCAGCTCACCCAAACCCTCGTGAAGGATGATGACGTGAGGCGTAAAACGCAAAGCTGTGATGCCACCGGCGGCCGCTCGACTCTGTTGCTGAGGTAATGTTACTGTGGTGGAAAGATATTCAGATACAATCACGATACGAGATGCCCCCATATGTATTCATTTAAGACCGCTACGGTATTCAGCAGAAAATACTAAATAATACATTTGTACAAACCATCTATTTTGTAAGACTGAATTCATATTTTTTGGTGGGTCAATAGCTCAACACAAAAAGCAAACTAATGATTAATGATGAAAAAATAGAAGGTCTGAAATTAGTTTTCTGTTTTCGGGAAACCAGAAGTTATAAAAGCAAACATTAAACTAAGGATTCTCCAACTCAAGCTTCATTATAAAAATTGCACCTCTTATGTTGTTTCTTTTGAGAGGCGTTTTCTGTTATTTTTGAAACACATCACATTCCACTGACCTCAAATGTTTTTCATTTTTCCAGAGCTCCTTCAGAATAAAACACGTACCGCAGGCAGCCATAAAATGTCTCTTTCTGTTCCCAGTGCCAAACCAATTGCAGCTTGAAAAAGCTGTTTCAAAAAGCTTTATTGTGAGTAAACAGACATGATTTTCTTTTTCCTTCGCCGAAGGAGTAAAGGACGCAGAGATTTATGCTCCTCATCTCCGGGTGTAGAATGAAGCAAAGATGTTAAATCACAGCTCTGAAAAGAATTACTCTGTGGCACAAAGAGATTTGAGCTCGTACTGGCTGCAATGGGAGTGCACATGTGCTGGAATCTGTTCTCCATTTCACATTCCGTTCTCCAGAGAGGAAGGTGCAGCGCGAGTGAGGACATTTGGTCAAAAGATAACCAAATTTTAAATTCACGTGCGGAACATGAAGCACACAGGTACTAGTAGTAAAGAAGTACTTATGGGTTATAACCTCCATTTTAAATGATATCTCCTCACCCACACGAAACAAATTAAAATAAATTTGTTAGCAATTATGTCAATATTTGGTGTAATGAAGTTCTTCTGTAACTGGTAGGGGTTTCTTCCCAAAAATGGGGGAGACTCCATAATATGCAAAAGATTTTTAAATGTACACCATAACTGGAAAGGCAAGATGGTCTGATGAATAAAATAACGTACGGTATAAATTTAACATGACCAAGTTACTGCTGTTTGGATACAAGTCCGGAGTTGATTATAACAGAGTGGCGACACTTGCGGTAAAATTCTACACAAGCAGCGCTCCCTCCCTCCACACACACTCAGACACGTGGCAGATGGTGCTATGGACATTGTCCTTCACGGACCAGTAATTGTGTCCCATCGAGTGAGAAGCGAAGCGCCTTGGAAGTCACTTTTACGTTGATGAAATCACTCTTTTTATCCTCAGCATCAGTCACAAGAGGAGAAAGTCTGGAGGCAAGTTTGTACCTTGGTCACAGGGTTTTGTGATCAAGTTACACTTGTCACACCTGTGCTTTTGTCCAAATACCTGCTAGCGGTGAATAATATTATATATTAATAATATTACTCGGGCATATTCAAAAATATTATTTTAAGAGAAAAGAGAGTTTGTCTTTTTTGGTCGTAGGTCAAACTTTTCTCTCACTTTCAGTTAATATTTATTTGTATTGTTTGCGGACCGCTGTTATGAAGCTTAGAATTGCCTCCTTTGCAACAGAAGTTAATAAATGAACACTGAAGAAAACCATTAATTCATGTTTACAATATTTACTGAGGAAATAAATCAAGGGAGAAGTTAAATTATTTTCAGATAGACCTCTAGACAATCAGAGAAGTCGCCCCCTATTGGTCAGCACAGATAAAGCCTGTTTTTTTCTTAGACTGCCACATCAACTTCACTCTAAAGAACCACAGCCAGCCTTCTCCTTCCAACTGACTCGCCTGACGGGCCCCTCACCCCCTCAAGTGCCCTCACCTCAGTGGTAGTTGTTCCTGAGGTCTAAAGAGCAGAATATTCAAACTAGATACCACACACTTGATTGTATAGCATTAAGTAACTCCTGTTTTGGGTTGAACAAATAGCAGAAGATGTGATGAGAAACAAGGGAGGAGGAGAAAAGGACAAAAAGTAGAAGAATGGGCAGTTTTCTGCTGGCTTTCCGTGTGGTGGCCGTTCCAACCAGGAGCCGCTCCGCTCTGCATATGGAACCAATTTGAAACGTGAGACGGACTGCTTGAGGGACGCCCAAGAGTCAAGAGATAGGAAAACACTGTTTTCACTGGCCAACAATGCTATTTTTGAAGGTTCCAGTGATTCATTCTGTCACTGCTATATAATTCCATTGTATTAACCTTTTGCACAGAGCCAGTGGGGGGATTATTCCTTTTGAGATTACTTGAATCCATCTTGATTAAATGGGAGACTATTATTCTCTCAATGACTTAGTTTGTCCTTGTATCTCTGTTATAGTGATTTAAAATGGAAATGCTACACAGACAAACACAATAATACACCGCTTAAAAAAACGTTTAATGAAATGTTTTCATTCAGGGCTAGATTTTTTCTGCATAAAAAGTACTTGTATTTCCATACTTGGAGTACATTTACTTGCAGTGGGATACATTTAAATTGTTGTGACTGTAGGCAACCTTTTATTAGAGTAATAATGGAATGTTCTCCGCTGGGGGTTTAATCGCAAATTAAACGAGCTAAAGTGCACCGTGCTGTGAGGGAGCACAGCTAGAATACACATGTTGACATGTTGAATTCCTTCAGAACTGAACTCACGTCTGCAGGTCCAGGACCTGCTTCCTCAGCACCTCAGGAGCTGAGACCCACTGTCACCAAGTCACAGAGAAAAGGAGAAATAAACAGGCAGTCTTACCATGGTGCATGTCGCCGGCAGAGCGCATTCCACTTTATCGCAGGGCACACAGACAGACAGACAGACAGACAGACAGACACACACACACACACACACACACACAGAGGTTCTGGAGGCGTAGAGCGGGGACCGCAGCCACGCGGTCGGACTTTAAAATCGATCGACCAGGGCGGTCGCGAGCCCAGCACCCCCCTCTCCTTCCCGGGGGAACGCGCCGTGCTCCGCGCGAGCGTTTGAGAAAGCTGATTTCAAAGTAAAAGCCTTTCTAAGTTAGTGGAGGAACCTCGTCGGCACAACAGAAGTCCCTTTTAGCGAATTTACAGACAAAATGTTGTTTTTATAGCATGTTACATATAATAACGTCAGGTGCAGATACATGTGTTTTCTATGTACGGTATCATATCAGTGCAGTGAGCAAGACACATGACATTTAGTACTTTTGTATATGTTCTTGAATTTTGTGTTGTGCCAATATACCGTACTGAGTTGTGTAGCTGGTATTAGGGCGCCCTCTTGCGTTCAACCTAACCACTGTCTTTCACATGGTGTTGTCGAGAGCAGCAGACACGGTCGGCAGTGAGGTTTTGCAAAAGAACTCGTGCGGACACTTTCACACATCAATCTCTAGCAAATGTATGATGATACGAACACACAGGCTAAATGTATTCTTCTTCTCACAGTCCAATGTACCACCATCCGTAAATACCATATATTCCTGGTGTTTTTCAAATTCCATGGGAAAAAAGAGAAGCCAATTCGTCCCACAAAAAGAATAGATTCAATACAATGAATACCAAAAGTAAATTAATCTACATCAGTGGTCCTCAACTTGCCATCACAAATGAAAGTGTGGTAATTTTAGGTATTGTGTACCGCGACCTGGACATGGCTCAGGGACTCAGTGGACACAACATGCAACACTTTCTTTACATGGTACAAGCTGGGTCAAGAGCTCCTAAAGGGGAGGATGACTTTGGGGTAAACAATGAGGAAAAACAGGCTTAAGCTCCCTGATAGCCATCTTATTTGCCATTTATATTGCTTCTAATTAGGATAAAGTAAAACTCTGTTTAGTATGTATTTTTTTGTGAGATTGTTGAAAATGTGTTGAATTAAAAACCTCAAAGTACAGCGCGTCCAACGGATGCACAACACCGGCTGATTAACAAACCACCAATTGAGAAGTATTGCTCTTCATCATAGAGCAGAAGCATTGACCTCAATGTGAAACAGCACATGGAACATCATTTTTAAAGTAAACATCCAAGATTCATTTTATTTTTTATTAATGTTTTCTCTCATCCACCCACCCATGGACTAATTTTGTATTATCTTTATTATTGTTACCTGATGACATCCTTCCGTTTGTTAACAGGCCGGTTTTCATTAGTATGCCCTTGTTGTGTTTTTACCTGCAGGTGGCAATGTTCGTATGTTTTTCAAACCAAAACCATGAAAACCTTTGAAAGCAAATAAAACAAAACAATAAACTTTGTCTTTTGACATGGTCTTTTCGGACTAACAATAATCGATCATCCAGCCCCAGGTACATGTATCTAACAACTTTCATACATCTACCAGTACCAAACCTCGTTCCCTTAAAATGCAAAACCCCTTCAAAGAAATCCTGTGGAATCTAATGAAAGGCCTTGTTAAGAGTTTCTCTGTGTATAGAAAAAACTGTAAACTACTACAATTACAATGTTCTGTCGGGATAAAAAAGTAATTGAACATTTTGTTGTGTCAGAGAGGCGCTTTCTTTATGTACTTTTAGACAGTCCACACTCCCTTACTTTCTATAATTCCTACTTATTTTTCAGTGTTCAAAAGTAGTAGTAGTTGGATGTAAAATGTGTGTGCGTGTGTGTGTGTAAGTGATAGCACAAAGCTTTTCTTATAGCGCTCGTCTGTTCTCTGACCTTTCTGCCTGGCGGCCGCCGACCCACACGTTCCTTATGTTCAGGACTACTGTCCCACTGTACAATCAGCTGCTTCATCTGACTTCATGTGACCTCTGACCCCTCGCCCTGACCCCCACAGCCAGGCGACCCCCGTGGCTCTCACAGTATGACATTTCAGCTGCAATAAAAGATTCCATTTGACAGGACGTTGTGTGCGTCCGTGGGGAAAACATAAGCAATTCTTATTAAGTCGAATTGAGTATTCAAGTGCGTGCACGCAAAGGACATGTGCGCGCCCACTTGTACTGCATGATTCCATCCGGTGAAGCTGCACCGCCGGCTTTATGGAAGACAGAGGGACAGTTTTTCACATCCCCAGAGCAGCAGATAGAAATAGATATCTCCGCTGGAACACAGTGCGAGCTTTGTTCCATGGCAGCATTCCTCCTGCTTTACACCACTGTACATTATCAGCAGTTTGGAACCACAACAGCAGGCCACTGCATCACAACACATATGAACTACATTTATTTAACGTAGTCAGAGTAGATTTGTGAGATTGAACATCCACACTGCAAAAGAAGTTTTGGTCTTGAACATTAAAAAATGTCATTCTTCACAAATTCAAATCTTATTATTTCACTTTCAGATTATTATTATTATATATATTATTATATTTTTTTGTGATCTGGCTTCGGGGGCGTCTCAGAATCCTGAGTGGCAGGTTAACAAAAAAGGCTGAAAATGGTCGCGTTGCCTTGGCCTGCGAGAATTAGGAATCAACACTTTCTATACACAATGTTCACATCATTGGCAGCAAGATAATTTATGCCAATGACAAGTTGTTTTACATTTTACAATACATTGTTGTATTTTAACCATTGACCATTGAGATAACCTTTGGCCTGGCTTTGGCTCCATATGAAAACACTTTTCCTAACAACATCCTGCTGTGCCTTTTGATTTGCTAATCAGTGACGTGTGAGAGATAATCTCTAACCTCCTCGTCACCATGCCCAGGTAATATAACCGCCGTGTTGGAGGATCTCAGCTGGTCGTGGCCAGTCGAATGTGCAGAAACACCCACCTTAAACCTACAAGTCTGTGAGTCACAGTCAGAGGACAGAGATAACAACTTGGACCGTGTTTAACAAACGCATATTTGCACCATAATCAGGTACTTGTGGGAGGGGGGTAGGGGCTCGATCATTTAATGCACTGACAGTTTGGGGAAAAACCCAAGTGGTTTACAACCCTGACAGTTTGTTCACACACTCCATTTTCAGATGTCACCACTATCTTTCTCAGGCTGTTTTAAAATTGTTCTGCTGTTTGACAATTTTTGCAATGTCTCAACCGTTGTGGTGGAACACATACATCCAATGAAATTGAGTATAACATTTTAGTGCGTGCATAACTTGACTAATGAACTAATGAAATACAGAGCACTGTGACGAATTAAACGGGCCAGAGGAAATACTTTTACAAGTTGGGGACATTATTACGTTTGTCAATGCAGATATGTGTGTCCTGGATGGGTAGGAGCCTATGAGAGGAACAAACTATGCTTCTGGGCACAAGTTTAGATGTCCTGTATGTCAGGAATGATGTTCTCACACAAAATACAGAGAACCAAAAGGACGAGGGTGGAGAAAAAAGAGAAAGAGAGTAAGAGAGTTCTTTATTATTTTAAATGTGGTATTAGTGAATCCCATGATGCGACTCAAGAAACAGAATCGTCGTCCTCGCCTTGGAGGCCCGTGACAAATGTTTTAGCAAGAGCTTGCTGATTTACTCAAAATCCAACAACACTACTGAGTCATAAAAGCATGAATATACTGACTGTAAAAAACCACTGCATTGAAGAGCATCACATTTACAGGGAAATAACAGTAAAACCCACAGAATCTGCTCCAGTGTGGGTAATGTAACACACCGCTGTTGTGTTGTGGAAAAGAAACAGGATGAGCCGCCTGTGTGTGTTTGCGTGTGTTCAGCCATGTGAGGCACTTCAAGAGGCCTAACAAAGGCATTATTCCAGCCTCAAGACTGAATCCAGGAAAATGCAACAGCAATGAGTTCACAGCGGTTGTTTTTAACAACAAGCAGACGGACATGACTTGATAGCCATGGTGGTTTTAAATCATGCTCAGTGTTTTATTCATTGATGGAAAACACTGCAGCACACAACATTGTTTTATTTAAGATGAACACGCGTCCTGTTTCCCAAGCGGGGAACAAATGAGTGAGGAGTGAAGCTCTTGATCTGCCAAGTCAGACAAAGAGAAGATCAGTGTTTGGTATTAATACATGATATGTGATGATAAAGTTTTCACAGAATCTTTGGCACTGGCAGGGAGATTTTCTTTTGTAATTTTGTTTTACTAAACATTTAAGTACAGTACAGTTTTATTTAATCTTTAAGAACAGTTTTTACCGTCGCAAAATACTTTTGCGAAGGTCGTTTTGATCGCTGTGTATTTATTTGTAAATATGTTTGTTATTCGCATAACTCAAAAAGTATTGAACTGAATCGCATGAAATTTGGTGGGTTGATCGGTCATTATCCGGGGCACATTTGATTAGATCTTTGGAGCGATCGGGTCAAAGGTCGAGGTCAAGGTCATGAAACGGTCAAAAAGACACTTTTGACCATAACTTCCTTCATAATTCGAGCTATTGTCATGAAACCAATGGCATATTGTTCTATGATGAAATATCTTTCAAATAATCCACATTCGTCATGACGTCACTCTGACGCAAGTGCGTTAAAATGACGTCACAAGATGACGTAAATTTTTAATTTTCGAACTTTTCAGTTTCGACCATATAATGAAACAAAAGTAGCTGCGGCGAAGGTATGCGCTCTACCGAGTGCCCGTTCTAGTTTACATGTATTTTAGTACAATGTTTATTCAACTTTTATGTGCAATACATTTTAATTGAATCATTATTTAAGTACAGTTTTTTTTTCTTCCTATAATTAAGCGCAGTATTACTGTTGAAACTGTGTAAAATGTTACAATAGCTGACAATATTAAATACACTTCTTTAGGAATAAAACCTCTGCCTTGTTTTTGATGAGTACTTAGGCCTACTACGCTACTGTAGTGTTGGTCATTATGGTGGTACTTGGAGAGCCAAGTATTTTCTGAGGTGGTACTTGGTGTAAAAAGTTTGCGAACCACTGGCTTATTTAATAGAAAAGACCAGCTGATATCCTGATTGGACAGCAATACCGTCAATACTCACCGCAAGGAAAGAGTCACTTGTATGCGTGAGGAGTGATCTGACTGCATCAGATACTGCACTGTGTTCTTTTATTTCTATTAATATGTGCATGTGAGGAGTGAGCGAGTTCAGCCGTTTGCACACATATCGCTCAACCGCAAACATCAGGCTGTTGGTTAAGGCAACTTGCTTTAAGGGTCTCCACTCCCCTACTGTACTGATGTTTAAGATTCCTGTGATGGGAGTCCGATGAGTAGCTGTTCATTCTAAAACCATCTCAACATTGCACCATAGGCGGTTAATCCGAAACCTTTGGGTTTTGTAATCACCTTTCGATTGCACCTTTCTTTGTCCTATCTGCCGATCCCACTCCATTGGGTGTTATCTAACGGAGCAAAAGTAAGGAAAAACACTGTAAAATCTGAGGCAGGACCTACCACAGTGGAGCCCAGCGAGGGCCGTGGAACAACAATGATGTCAGCAGTTGGTCTGGTCCAGGGTGGAGGCCTGAGGTGCTTTCTTGCAAACAGATGCTGCTGTGCACAGCAGGTTCATCTCATGTTCATGTGCTAGTGGATGATAGTGAAATGGCCTGCAAGCGCCTATCAGTCGTTCTCACCCTTTGTGTGTGTGTCTGTTTTTGTTGGTACGATGCAAAGGGGAAAAGGCATAGAAATCTGCAGCACAAATCTCCCCTGGCCTCTCTCATCCTCATTCCTGCGAATTGGAATCCCTCCCTTGGCCCATGTGGGTCTTAAAAGATCATTAAAGCTGGACTCGCTTTCCCAAACAGATGTATTTTTCTCTCTCTCTCTCTCTCTCTCTCTCCAGATATGTTTTTGAGCCCAGACGTTGGTGTGAGGGCCCAGATTGGTCGTCATGGGGACAAAACTAATAGAGAGTGTAAACAGAGATGTGAGGGCGGGGAATGACGCAGTGGCGGGTTAGAGGGGAAGAGAACAAAGGTTAAGGGGCAAGCAGAGAGGGAGTTTGACATCAAGACGGTCCAGGAGTAAAGGGCCTCTGTGTGGATTAAATTCACGCCTGGTGGGCTTAACAAAGACATAATTATAGATGGAGGCTTGGAAGAAAGGAGGGCTGTATGTACATTTGCTGCTCCACTGCACCAGCGCCTGAGGAATGTTGGATGAACTGCAGTGCTGAGGCAGGACGGAAGAAGGCCAGGAAGAGATTTAAGCTGCATTAAAACAAGCCTGGTCGTGGATGGATATGTGTGTGTGAGGACTGGCGTTTCAAAATGTATGTACCTCTGAGGATTCAGAGACATGTTAGCCATGATGAAGAAAAACCTAACTCAACGCTGGACTGCCGGCCTAGTGAACCGTCACTGGGCACAGAGATTAAAGCTCTGGATGTTCCATCCGCAGGAACCCGAGAGCCAACCACATTGTCACAGGAGGTGCTGCCTCTAATGACGGGGTCCGAGTGGAGCTCCTGTCTGCAGAGGACACCCAGACAGCAGGATGATGGCATGAGGAAGAGTAAAGCCAAACGGCACTCCGCAGTCTACACAACAGCTGTCTGTTGATTTACAGAACAAGACGGGAACACCTAACAAGACTAAGCTATGTGGGTGGACACGAGCACTCATGTGGGTTTGCGCCTGAATCGTGGTTGTCTGAACTAATCCACCCACGGAGCAAAGCGTGGAGCAGTGAAGCAGCTGGTGACTATAGTAGTAAGCGAGTAGTACTCCCCTTTTTACCGCTCCTCTGAAAATACTATTGAGTGACAGCATTTTGATGAATGGATGTCTTGAGATTACTGTAAGTGCTCATCCAACCTCTCAGGGAGACGTGGTAATTAGAAACCTTTGGATTTAAATCATCTATGGGAAGAGGTCATGGCTCTTTTAGGGAGGCCTTTCCCTGAATTGCAAATGTGGGCATGTGTGTGTGTGTGTTAGCTTCAGGGGAATGATTGGTAATCATTGATCAAAACCATCTGCAAATACTTCCAGTTAATGCGCCTCCACATTAGTACTGTCACATACTCGCGCTTTAGCTCACAGATCTCTAGGATGATTAATAGTTTTTTGGGGTCTGTTAAATTGAGTAATACATCATCAGTATACTACAACGTGTTGTTTTGTGTCTGCTTTTTGTTTGTTTCGTTTACACATTTTGTTAAATAGAAGCCATGTTCCTTAACATTTTGCATGGTCCTTTGTGTTTAAAGGGAAATTTAAAGGGAAATGTCTTTTGTCAAAGATTACATTTGTTTTTGATGTATCGAATTAATTTGTAACCCGAGTCTGCAAAAATCTATTTTGGCAGAGCACAGGGGACATTGCTTTCATGTCAATTTTAACATGTGCCCATAGTGTAATTGATTTAACAAACATATACATTTGGAGTAAGATGCAGGTTGTTTCTTTACTAAACTTAACTAACAGGTTTTGTAGGCTGCAACCGTCTTGAATAAAAGTTGCCTTGTATTCCAGAACCTCAGTTTTATAGGAGACAAAGAGGACGGACTAGCGAATGCATTAGCAAGTTTTTTTTTTATCTTCAACAGTTTCATAGAAACAATTTCTCAATCTTGTGTCTTGTCTTCAGGGTGCGATTTGTGGGGGGGGGGGATTTCCCCCCCTCTGCTAAATTATTTTTTATCTCCGGGGGGGACAAGGATTCCCCCCCTTGATAGCGATGAATGCAACTTAACTGCTCGCCTACTCTTGAAATCTAACGATCTTCAAGTGTCAATTTCTAAACGTCATCCAACACAAACACATTGTAACATGTTAGTGTTTGCAGGGTGCGCGTGCGCGCGTGACGCGGATCGGTTTCCCCTCTAAGCGCCGCTCTGCGCTTAATTCTGCTTCCTCCTCGTAGCCAAACCGTCCGTGCGCGTGAAAGTGAGCATCAAGCCAGTTGGACTTTAATTGCGCTGAGGGGGTTTGGCGTTATATTTGTGCCGCTTTCCTGAACGCGTAATTTTAAGTTTTGAGCACAGAGAACTATATTTTAGCAAAGAAAAACATTCCGTGCGCGCAGTTTACTCAGGTGCCCTCTCCACAAACTCGTTTTGTGCACGCAGGCAGCCGTTGCTGCGCTCTTTTTTTATCTTTGAGGGTGGTGTGGAGGTCCGGGTTTGGGCTGTGGGTCTGTGTGAAGCGATACTTTTTGGGGCAGTGTGTCCAATGCAGGTGCCTCTTTTAGCCTAAAGGCTGCAAACTTCAACAACTTTCTGTAAGCTTCCGTGATACTGTAGAAGTTCTACTAGCAATTTCATTGGAGACCAACAGCCAATCACAATTGACCTTCTTTTATTCTCTAATTGGTTGGTTTTGTGGCACAAATGTAACGCTGCTGCCGAGGGAGCAGCAGCGTTACGTTTCGAGGGAGCACGTGAGTGAAACGTCGAGCGAGCGAAGAGTGGAGGTGGAGAAAGCGCAGCAACGGCTGCCTGCGCGCACGGAATATGTTTTTCTTTGCTAAAATATAGTTCTCTGTGCTCAAAACTTAAAATTACGCGCTCAGGATTGTGGCACAAATATAACGCCATAAGGGGAGGGGGGGGCGTTCCATAGCAGAGAATAGGAACCAGCGCTTTAATATAAGAGCAGTGCGGAGCTGCATTACTGTGAGTGATGGCCTATTACTTTTGTATTGGTTTTACATATTAACATGCTTTAGACATATTTTATTTGTTATTTATACTAGTAACCTACTGTGATGGTTTTCCACGTGCCAGATTTTTTGGTGCCCCCTCAGGCATTTGGTTCCCTAAGCGCAGTACGTTTTGTGCGTGTGCGGAGCGCCGGCACTGAGCATATCGTCTAAATTGACATTAAAAGTTTTGTCATGTTGTGATAGGGACTAATCCACGGACCTGAAAAGGGGCTGGTCTACCCTTTGCGTTCTTCTCCCTAGTTATGCAAGCTAAAAGTCCAGTGTCCAAAAAAAAAAAAAACATCCCCCCCTCTGCTTTTTTGTCAAATCGCACCCTGCTTGTCTTCATTGCCTCTATCCTCTATGCCGCTGTGTGTGTGTGTGTGTGTGTGTGTGTGTCAACCTGGATCCCTACTCACCTGCACACCTGCCATCAGTCAGCTCATTACTTCTCCCGTCCCTGTCCTCCACAGACACCTGCAGTGATCAGTTCATTACCCCCCCCAGCTTCCACTTCACATATGTCCCGGTTTGATCCAACACATCGCTTATCAAACCGTATCTTACACATATATTCATCTGGCTAACATTTGGTTGAATCTGTAGAAATACAATGGATATGTGACACTGTTTAGTGGGGAAGAACATGACATGTGTTGTTGAGTTATTCGGAGCAGTCCGTCTCAGCGTTGTGGAAATTAAGCTCTATAGTTCGGAGAGGAAGGCCCCACCGTTGGATGCCTTAGCCTTCATCAGCCTCATCCTTCTACACCTCCACCAGGTCTGGACTTCACAAGACAGATGTCCCTTGATTATAAATCTCCCTGAAGAGTCTGATTGCCAAAGACTGTGAAGACTTTATCATCACATATCATGTATTAATAATAATGAGGTATCTTTTCTTTATCTAACGTGTCACTCCTGATTTAAACGGTATAGCAAATAACACTCTACTTATAGAAAAAATCCTTTTCACCATACAACAACACCCATTAACCAAAAGAAGTGTATCTATATGAAGCTGCTAAATGGCTGTTATATTTCAATATAATCACACTTCTCTTCAGCAGAACAACAACAACCCTAACAAGGAGCCGCCCTAAATTTATATTGTGTTTCTCATTATTTAAATGTGTTTCCTATTTTGATTTTTTCCTTTTTTGAGAGACATATTTCCTCTTAACATTATTATAAGAGCCCAAGATGCTCCTTGTAAATAGGACAGCACAGCATTTTTATCTTTCTTTTGAATTGGCAGAACTGTGTGTACTTGCGTTAAAAAAAGACAGAAAATGGGTTTAACAATCCTTTTTTTAACTCACTTCAAAGTTGAGAATTGTTGTTTTCTAAACGCTTATAATTGCTGGGAACACTTTGAGCCATCAGGTGGCATCGTTTTCAATGCAGTGAGTCCAATAGGTGGTCATTTGTTTGTGTCCCCATTAAAATGTAGGGTTTCTTTTAATGGTTGTGTTACATTTTGGTTTGAGTAGTAGTTATATTTATGTACATTGAAAATATATCTTTTTGAAAAAGGTGTCCTTCATTACGTTTACTTTTCAGATTAATGATATAATAAGAAAACCTGTACCACAAAGACAGTGAGTGAAAATTCCTGCTGGATGGGAACACTCAAAAACACTGAAATAACTCAAAATGACAACCCATGACAATATGCGATGAAGATATCAAAGTGTTAGCTAACACTGACTTCAGTCTGGAATAAGCCGGATGTGCAGTGAAACATACTTACCAACAGTCACTCCTATTTTCTCTCAAATGAAGTAGAATTAGATTTGGGTTGATCCTTTTTGTCCGTTTTCCAACTCTCTGCAATGACTTAAAGTACCACCCATCGCACCCTAATGGATCCAAAGGAAAATAGCCAAATGACTACCACATCATGCTTGGAGGCCTCTACTCCACCCCAACGTGGCGATGACTCATCCCCTGGTCCGAATATCAGGCCCCACCCTTTACTGTTCAATTAAATCCCAAATGCTGAAGCTCTGACAACCCGTCCCCTCCAACATCGTAATCCTTCAATCATCACACAAAGAGTCCATCTCTGCCAATGTTACCATACATCACGGTGCCGTCCCATTGTCACTCTCATCAGGCCAAATACCGCCACTTGCCCAGTGGCCATTAAGCGTCGTTCAACAAACTTCAATGTCAACGCATCAGTAGTTCTACCAGCGTAGAGAGGAGGCTGCTTGGTAGTCTGGACAAACAAGCAGGAGGTGGCTGGTCGTGTCCTGGGTGAAGCAAATTCCCTTTGACTTATTTGACGTTTGTTTTTCACGACTTGCATACGTCAATTGAGAATGCAAGTTGCACAAAAAAGCATGCTAGGCACTAGTGTTTTAGTAACAGAACAGAACACAGTGTTGCCATCCAGAGAACACTGTAATAGATCAGGACCCACTAAACAAGTCTACCAGCTGGAAGCATGGAACAGATTATGCTTATTTTCAAGGTGGAGAAGCCTATGTGTGTAAATCATGGAGATTCCATGACTTCAGCAAGCCAAGAGCTCTCTGTATCACATCCAACGGGCGGGCTGCTTGAACCCAAACCACGTGTAGAAAAGGGAAGAAATTTCAGGTCTGAGCCAACAGAAAAATCAACACACCACCACAGCGGCCCTCAGAGGTCCGGATCAGCTTGTCTCCGTGGTAGCTGTGTCATTTTCTGAGGATCTTCTGAAAAAAAACATTTCAGTTTTGCTTCCCAAATTAGCAATGTGTTAGTAGTTGTGTATGTTTTAAACTTTTTTTTTTTCAATAATTGGTTCTTTATAAATCAAGAAGCTACATCCATTTAAAGGGACACTATGCAACATTTTTCAGTTAATTAATATGTTCCATACCGTTTTGGATGATTAAATGAGTCATTTCAGGTCAAACAAAGGTTTTCTCGGCCGCTCTGGGGGTCTGTAGGGGAAATACCGCACTTGCAAGAGTGTCGGGTCACCCCCACAGAGTCTTGCTTTACGGCATGAGAGGGGAGGCTGGGGGCTTCATTCATACACTCTTGGGCTCGTAGCGCAGTGGCGATATTTGTGCAGTTATCATGGCGGAACCAGCGACAAAACAGCGAAAGCCCATGTAGGAGCAGGCAAGAAAGAGGAAAAGGGCTCTGGACAGAGAGAGGACTCGTACACGGGTGAACATCGTGCAGTAAGCCTTTCCCGAATGGCGAGAGCTCAAAGAGAAAGAAGGCTGAGCGGACCTGCGTTTCTGCTGATGCAATTGAGACTGAGACTGCATGACGTATTCCAATTCAATTAATTATTGAATCATTTACATGCACCATGGTCCAACACTATACATATTGTATAGCTTAGATGTGGTCTGCCTTGATTGCAGCCTAATGAGATACTTTCTAAATGCTACATTCCTCATTGTTGTAGATCAGGAGAGGAGAGAAGAGTCGTGTTAATCCACTCTGGTTCCGTCTTCCTCGGCCAACAATCCCTTGTGGTGTGATTGCGGTCAGCTGATAGTTGTGTTCACAGGGCTAATTAAGCTTTGCTTTGTCTTTTTGGGTTAAAGCAAGTGTTTGATCTCCACTAAGCCTTTGGCTCGCTGCCAGAGGAGTGGAGCACCCTGAATGCATTGAGCATTTTTCAGAAATACAGGAACACCCGAGGGAATAGTTGTTGTAATGCAAATAAACACTAAAGTTTTGGAGAATTCATGGGTTGCATTACATTTAATTATTTAATCAATCATATGGACAGAAAGGTGGCCAAATACCTTTTCATATTCTGAACTAACATCGCTTTGCAACTTAACTGAGCATTAACCACAACCTTGTGCGTCTTGACGCGCCGCTTACCGAGGAAGTGGGGTGGCTGTTATCTGCCCATGAGCTTTAAAGTCCTGCAGTTTATTTGCCAATACTGCAAATGTCTAGCAGAGCTAAAACCAGAGCAGGACGGATCCTTTTCTTAAGAGGAAGCTTAAACATTAACTCGAAGCATATTTGCTGCGTGAAATCAGCGAGTTGACGCGAGTGGCATGTGGAACCAGCCGTGGGACCAGACTCGCCTCGTGGAGTTCATTCACACATGTCCACAAACGGCTTTCTGTAAATTCATTCACTTTCATTAGAAACATAATGACACGAACGTGAGGCGGAGCCAAATGCAGCACACGACACAGAGTGTTTGTTTGGCGCTTGTATACCAAACAGCCTTGCAGCAGGAGCTCGGGCACGACGAAGGGCAGGGCAGAGACTCGTGGTCGGGGACAGAAGGCGAACGTGCACACCGGGGCGGAGACAGACGAACGGGTCGGGGACAGGCAGGGTCGGAACCGGAGAATCAGTCCAAGGTAATAGTGCTGGAGAGACTTGCATGAGGCGAAGAACAATCTGGCAAAGACGGGCTGGGAGTGCAGTGCTTAAGTAGCGGGGCTGATTGTGAATCGGAAGCAGGTGTGGAAGGCATGGGAGTGACTGATTGGAGACACGGGGCAGGTGTGGAAGATCGAGCTGGCAGGTGAGTGTGACAGAACCCCTCCCTCAAGGGGCGTCTCCTGACGTCCCAAAAACGATGTCGCCAAGGGGAGGGAGGGGAGGGCTTCGAGGAAGTCTCCTTAATACTCCTCTGACTCAGCCCGGTCTGAGTAGTGTGCCGGTTGGGAGGGGATCCGGGGGGGGGGGGGGGCGCGTCGTTCTCCTCTGCGGACTCCTCCGATGATGAGGAGTCCTCTGTCTCGGCGGGGCCGGCTGTGGAGGTCGCAGTGCGGGTCTTGGGAGGGAGCCCCTTGGCTGCTGGGCGGGTCCTGGAGGGCTGGTCCGGGTGTTGCTGGTGGAAGCTGGTGATGAGTTGTGGGTCGACGATGAAACTGGCAGGGATCCAGGATCTTGCTTCCGGGCCATAACCCTCCCAGTCGACCAGGTACTGGATGCCCCTCCCCCGGCGGCGGGAGCGGATGAGGCGTCGGACCGAATAGACAGGGCCTCCATCTACCATACGGGGGGGTGGGGGGGCCGGGGTGGCAGGGACGAGAGGGCTCACCACCATAGGCTTAATTTTGGAAACGTGGAATGTGGGGTGGACACGCATGGTCCGCGGGAGCTTCAGGCGGACTGCAGCCGGGTTGACGATCTTGAGGATCTCGAAAGGTTCCAATGAACTTCAGGGCCAGTTTTTTGGAGTCGCTGTGAAGGGGAAGGTCCTGGGTCGATAACCAGACCTTCTGGCCCACCCGGTAAGTGGGCGCGGTGGAGCGTCGGCGATTAGCAGAGGCGGAGTATCTGGTCGCAGAACGCTGGAGGTTGGCCCTGGCCTGGGCCCAGGTGCGCCGACACTGATGAATGAAAGCCTGTACGGCTGGGCAGGAGACCTCCCTCTCCAAGGCTGGGAACAGGGGTGGTTGGTACCCATGGGCGCACTGGAATGGGGAGAGGCCGGTGGACGAGCTGACCAGTGTGTTGTGGGCGTATTCCACCCACATCAGCTGTTTGGCCCAGGTCGACGGGTGGCTGGAGACCATGCACCGGAGAGCCACCTCCAACTCCTGGTTCTTCCGCTCCGTCTGGCCATTGGACTGGGGGTGGAACCCCGAGGACAGGCTGGCCGTGGCCCCGAGGAGGGTGCAGAACTCCTTCCAAAAAACCGAGGTGAACTGTCGTCCCCGGTCTGAGACCATGTCCACAGGGAGGCCATGGATTCGGAACACGTCGCGAAGGACCACCTCCGCAGTCTCCTTGGCCGACGGCAATTTTGGCAAGGGCACAAAATGCGCCATCTTGCTGAACCGATCAACTACCGTGAGGATGGCGGTGTGCCCTTGGGATGGTGGTAGGCCGGTTACAAAGTCCAGGGATACGTGGGACCAGGGGGGGTGAGGGACGGGAAGTGGGTGCAGGAGTCCCGCCGGGGCCTGGTTGGAGGACTTGCTCCGGTTGCAGACGGGACAGGCCTTCACGAACTCCTGGACGTCCTTGTACAGGGACTCCCACCAGAACCGGCGCTGGAGAAACTCCCTGGTTCGCTGGATCCCTGGGTGGCAGGTGAGATGGGTGCTGTGGCCCCACTGGAGCACCTCGGACCGGAGTTGCCTCGGAACGTAGAGTCGGTTGGGTGGGCAGGCGCTGGGGCCTGGCTGCTCCTCCAGGGCTGCCTGGACCCTCTCCTCGACTCCCCAGGTGATGGCAGCCGCCAGGCGGGTCGGGGGAAGGATGGTGCTCGCCTCTGTGGTGCCCTCCTCCTCCCCCTTCAGGAATAGGCGAGACAGGGCGTCGGGCTTGACGTTGCGGCTCCCAGGTCGATAGGAGAGGGTGAAGTTGAAGCGGGTGAGGAAGAGTGCCCAGCGGGCCTGCCTGGAATTCAGTCTTCTAGCCGTCCTGATGTTTTTGTGGTCGGTCCACACCAGGAACGGCTGTTTGGCCCCCTCCAGCCAGTGCCGCCACTCCTCCAGAGCCGCCTTTACTGCCAGAAGCTCCCGGTTGCCGATGTCGTAGTTGCTCTCTGCGGGGTTCAGCCGCCGAGAGAAGAAGGCGCAGGGGTGGAGTTTCTGGTCGTCGGCGGCCCGCTGTGACAGGACGGCCCCTACGCCCACGTCCGAGGCATCCACCTCCACTACAAATTGCCTTTCTGGGTCAGGCATGCGCAGGATGGGGGCGGAGGTGAAGCGGCTCTTCAGAGTCTGGAAGGCGGAGTCGGCCGCAGGTGACCATCGGAACGGGACCTTGGGGGAGGTGAGGGCCGTGAGAGGGGCGGCCACCGTGCTATACCCTCGGATGAAGCGGCGATAGAAATTCGCGAACTCCAGGAACCGTTGGAGCTGCTTTCGGGACTCAGGCACCGGCCAGGCGGTGACAGAGGACACTTTTGCCGGGTCCATGCGGATGTCCCCCTGACCGATAATGTACCCCAGGAAGGACACGGAGGGGGCATGGAACTCGCACTTCTCGGCCTTGACGAAGAGCGAGTTCTGCAAGAGTCTTTGGAGAACCGCCTGGACGTGGTGGATGTGGTCCTCCATGGATCTGGAAAACACCAGGATGTCATCCAGGTATACAAAGACAAACTTGTCGAGCATGTCTCGCAGGACGTCGTTGACCATGGACTGGAAGACGGCGGGGGCGTTGGTGAGGCCGAAGGGCATGACCAGATACTCGTAGTGGCCGGTGGGCGTATTGAAAGCCGTTTTCCACTCATCCCCCTCTCGGATGCGGACCAAGTGGTACGCGTTTCGAAGGTCCAGCTTGGTGAAAACGGTGGCCCCCTCCAGGAGTTCGAACGCTGAGGAGATGAGGGGGAGCGGGT
Source organism: Apeltes quadracus (assembly GCA_021346845.1). Classification (NCBI taxonomy): domain Eukaryota; kingdom Metazoa; phylum Chordata; class Actinopteri; order Perciformes; family Gasterosteidae; genus Apeltes; species Apeltes quadracus. The sequence continues at coordinate 11,396,305 of CM037936.1, read as the reverse complement.
ATCGGTTCTTTACCGTGATGTCATTGAGGCCCCGATAGTCAATGCAGGGTCTCAAAGTTTTGTCCTTCTTTTGAACAAAGAAGAACCCAGCCCCAGCTGGGGACGAGGAGGGGCGGATGATGCCCGCGGACAGAGAGTCGTTGATGTACTCCTCCATTGCCTTTCTCTCTGGGGCCGAGATGGAGTAGAGGCGGTCCCGGGGGGGGCTAGAGCCGGGGAGGAGGTCAATGGCACAGTCATACGGCCGGTGCGGGGGCAGGGAGGTGGCCTTTGATTTGCTGAAGACCTCCCTGTAGTCGTGGTACTCGGCCGGGACGCCCGCCAGGTCCGGGGCTGAAGTGGGGCAGGATAGAGGCTGGGGGACGAGGGCTTGTTTCAGGCAGACTTGGTGACAGGCTGTGCTCCACCCCAGGATGGACCCTGTCGCCCAGTCGATGTGCGGGTTATGATGGCGAAGCCAGGGGAACCCCAGGAGGAGCGGGATCCGGGTTGAGTCCAGGATGTAAAACGAAATCGACTCATGGTGGTTCCCGGAGAACAGCATCTGGACTGGGACAGTCTGGTGGGTCACCATTCCGAGAGCGTGACCATCCAGGGCATTGGCGGGCACGGGCTGGGGCAGAGGCACTCTCTCGATCTCCAACTGTCGGGCCAACTCGCCGTTGATAATGGATACGTCTGCCCCCGAGTCGATGAACACCGCCAGGGTGTGAGAACCCCCTGGCACCAGCAGGCGGCAGTGGCAGATCGGTCTCTTGATGGGGGACGGCTTGAAGGGAGGGCTCATCGGTGCGTCCCCAGTCACTGGTGAGCCTTGGCTTTCACCGGGCACTTGGAGACAAAGTGTCCCTCTCCCCCACAGAACATGCACAGGTTCAGTCTGCGCCGGCGCTGGCGCTCCATGGTTGACGGGGTGGTCCGGCTGAGTTGCATGGATTCCGGGTCCTCCATCAGGGGTCCAGCTCGAAGGGATACGGCCTGGCGCGGCGGACTGCTGCAGCGGGGTCGGGGGCGTCCAGCCCCTCCCTGCCGCCTCTCCTCCTGCCGGGCCCGGACGCGTCGGTCAATTCGCCGTGTTAGCTCAATGAGCTCATCCAGGGAGGTGGGTAGGTCGAAGGACACCAGTTCATCTTTAACGTAGTCCTCCAGGCCCCGCAGGTAGGCGTCGCACTGCGCCTCAGCGTTCCACCTGCTTAGGCGGGCTCGGGTGCGAAAGTCTATGGCGTAATCTGCCACCGCACGGTCTCCCTGGTGGAGGTTCAGGAGACCGCCGGCGGCATCTGGGCCTAGCGCTGGCGGACCGAAAACCTTTCGGACCTCGGCGGCGAAGGACTGAAATGACCTGCAGGCGGGGGTCTGGCGTTCCCACTCCGCCGTTCCCCAAAGACGGGCCCTCCCAGTGAGGTGATTAATGGCGAAGGCCACCCGGGCCTCCTCGGAGGCGAAGATGTGAGACCTTCAGGGCGAGCTGCTGGATCTGCGGCCAGGGCGGTAAATGTCCGCTCCTGCGCGGCGCTGTCCTGTTGGCTGGCGGCTGTCGCCTGGCGCACCTCAGCCAGGATGGATGCGAGGAGCGCCTCGTACTGCGCGAGGACTCCCTCGACTCTCTCCAAGCGCTGCTGTAGTGAAGCGGTGTGCGCTGGCTCCATTTTGTGGCCAGATTGTACTGACACGAACGTGAGGCGGAGCCAAATGCAGCACACGACACAGAGTGTTTGTTTGGCGCTTGTATACCAAACAGCCTTGCAGCAGGAGCTCGGGCACGACGAAGGGCAGGGCAGAGACTCGTGGTCGGGGACAGAAGGCGAACGTGCACACCGGGGCGGAGACAGACGAACGGGTCGGGGACAGGCAGGGTCGGAACCGGAGAATCAGTCCAAGGTAATAGTGCTGGAGAGACTTGCATGAGGCGAAGAACAATCTGGCAAAGACGGGCTGGGAGTGCAGTGCTTAAGTAGCGGGGCTGATTGTAAATCGGAAGCAGGTGTGGAAGGCAGGGGAGTGACTGATTGGAGACACGGGGCAGGTGTGGAAGATCGAGCTGGCAGGTGAGTGTGACACATAATGACGGAAAAAACAGTGTTGTGTTGTGCATTTGCGCAGTCTAGACGGCAGCTGATGACCAACCCTGAGACACTTTGACTCAGACGTTTTAGCTCTTTCATCCTTAACATAGAATCCCAAAAATACATTCAGACTCAGTACATCACCTTGTGATCGACTTACATATTTTTGCTGACATGAATCATCAGCTTCTCATTTTTTATATATCATTTTTAGAAACATGACTTTAACTTCTGATCACATGAGCATGATTCCTGTGCACGAGCTCTTGTTATTTGAAGCATTTAATCGTACTGTATCTATGTCTTGGTCAAATCTAAAGGTTTTAAGCCCCTAATACAGAAGGGATGTATCTCGTTCCAAAAGGCTTTCTTTGCATGTGTGAGTGACCTTATTGGGAGATCATTCTTTTCACTATTTGACAGCTGATTATTTCAAGCAATCTCAAACACCTTTAAAGACACAAGGGGAAACGTGTAGTCCAACATAATGGCAATACAATTGTAGATGTAAGTATCAGCCAGTGATAATTCCTATTATATGTTGATCCAATAATACACACACTAGAGAATTTAGAAGAAACACATTCATCGTTGTTAGTTCATCATGCGGCCCAGTGTCATGTTTACAGTCAAGGGGGTCTAGTGTTTGATGGACGTGTGGTGGTTCGGAACTAGAGTTCACTGTTAAGAGTAAAGTATCATCGCCACAAACTCCCCATTATTTTTTCCAATTGTCATTGAGGTTTGCTCAGTGAAATGCTAACAAAGTCTCTTTTTGACACATCAAAACACACAACCAACATAAAAGGAGGGTCTAAGATACGAACAACCAAAAAGACATTGGTGGACCTGTCAGGATCTCACTGACGACGACCCAAGAGCAGACGCAGGACACAGGAAGGCTCGATTGTGAGTATTTATTTATGCGTTGGATACATGCAGGCGTGGTAAGGCAGGCGATGGTCAGGCAGGAGACAGACGTGTCAGACAGGCAAGGGTCAAACAGGGAACGGACGTAGTCAGCCAGGCGAGGGTCAAGCAAGAGACGGACGTGGTCGGACAGGCAGGGGTTATACGCTGGGAGACAGGGAAAAACGCTAGAAGGCTTGGCATACTACACAAGACGATCTGGCAGGGAGCCGACAAACAAACAGAGGTTAAATACACAAGGAAGGTAATCAGGGAACGAGAAACACCTGGGAGAGGCGGAGACAAACACTTATCAGGCTGTGACAGGACCCCAATATACCATCATTAATAGAGACTCATGGGCAGCTCTTTCTACGTAGACCGCCTTTCAATCACTGATTCAATTATTCCAAATGGAATTTGGAAGGTGGTCATGGTCAAAATAGTGATAAAAAAATATTTGAAAAATCACAAACAAACATTGTAGCATAAATATTTGTATCCAACAGCTCAAAAACCCATAAAAATGCAGAACTCCAATTTCACAGTGATTTAACGGTAATTATAAGATTGTAATTTATTACATCATGGACATTTTATATGACTTAAAGGGAGTTGGCATACACTATGATGCAGTGAGATCAGACGCTATGAAGTGTTATGACACTCGTTATAAATCATTATATAGGCCTTGATATTGTGTTATGATTGAGCTTTATGTGATAAGTATGAGTGCTCATAACTTTCATTATACAAGCAGATTCTAAGTATGTTTACAATGCATCACAGACATCTGCGTCGTCACTCCTGTTGTGGAGAAACTAAGCAGGCCTCCCTCAAGAAGTATTTGCCAATGTTTACGTCTGCGTGCACCAAGAAAGGTCTGTTAACCGCCTGTCTGCACGAGCCAGCCGCGCGACCAGTGCAAAAAAAAACATTTGGGAAGCAAAAAGGAAGGGGAAATTATTATAGACAAACTCAAAACCCTGTAAATTACGGAGAAAAGGAAATGAAACCAAATCATGAATATTGAATCCCATCAAATTGGAAGGCAGAGTGAGAACTTGTCCACCCTCATCCTCCCTCTCAGGGGCTTTCGTTCGGCCTGCGGAAGAAGCAGCGCCGGGTTTAGGACGTGGATTAACAGCGACACAGGGATGCGGGGAAATCACAGGGCGGCCCAGAGTGCAGATCATGTTTAGCTGACGGACGAGCCCACCCCCCCCCCCCCTAAGACTCTGGGGATTGTTAAAAGAATTAACAACAGCAAAATGTGCCCCACGTCACTGTAAGAACCTTCCTTTCGTAGTGTCTCTCTGGTGATTATTCCCTACCAGCGGCTTCCTCTTTACGGCTCCTTATTCCCCTTCTTAATCTGTCCTTCCTCCCCTTGTGATCTGCACTTTTAAGTATCTGGATTTTCTCTCTTCCCGTACTTGAGATCAAAACATCTCTTGGTTTTCACTTAGCGGAGAGTGTTTAAGCAGATGTCTTTTGTCAATGTGTGCGTGTGTGTGCGTGAGATGGTTTTGCCAGCTTCAGCTCAGAACACTCTCGTCCTGCCAGTTTGAGAAATGAGAGGAAGCGTTTTACAAGTGGTAAGGTTGCACTTCTATAACCTTCTTCCCCGCCGCAGTTCGTCTGAGCCTCTGCAACCGAGAGCAGCGTTTGTGCGGCACTTGAAAAGAGAAAGGTGGAGGTGAAAGGAGTCCCCTTTTTGTTTGGAGCAGCTGGTCGGGTCTCACACTACACCTTTAAAAAATAAAAAAACAACTTTTGCCACAAAACTAGACACCTTTCTCAACGCGTGACTACGTTTACATGCACAGTCCTATTGCACTATTATCCAGAATATCTAAATCAGAATTACCCATGTAAACTTCATACTGCATTTGGATATTCTGAATTAGGTGTTTCCCCGTCTCCTTCATTCTTCAATACAGCATAATGTTCATTTGGTAAATGGTGGTCCATTTAGAGTCAAAAGGGCCCAGAAGCAGGGTGTGCTTACTTAGGTGTATGTGGAAATTCTTTTGCATCCCAGAGATGGTCACTTTGTCACATGACTGCTTGATGAAGGTCATAGTACAAGATGGTGACAGATCACAAATCACCGAAATTAAAGTGGTAATCTACAAACCAATTGATGACGTCACGATGACTACACCCACTTTTCCTGTAAATTACCCACAATCTGATTAGATTGTCCCACACTAGCATAAAGTATACTGGGGGAATGAAACAGAAATCTGAAGTTTGTAGTTGTGTGGCAATCACACACATTTGAAAAGCAATATCACTCAACATAGTGTGAGCACACCGGGACTTTTACTATTGTTGTAATTTTCATGTCTTCTTGCACACATCCAGATCACACAGGCCTTTATGTATGCACTTATTCTATTTGCAGCTGTAGATTTCTCAAAAATCAAGCCAACGTTAGTATTATAAGGGCTTAATTGCATGTTTAACATTACAGTACATGTCTTAACATTACAGTATAGTACAGTTTTTTGCAGTACACTCAATCCTAGTCTTAATCAATCAAGTGGGGGAATATTCATATTACTTTTTACATGTTTCTTAATGTAAATGACCGTTCCCGGTCATTGCGTTTCCCTCTTATCAGGACTGAAAGCATCAGAGGTGAAAGACCAAATCTCTAAAAGCAAAGCCGAGCGGTGACCTCTGAGGTCTGAGGTACACCACAGACACACAGGCAGGCCGCCGCTTCAGCTCCAGAGGAGGTGGAGGAGGAATGAAGGGAGTCGAAAAAGCCAAACCGAGTCAGGGAGGTTACAGTGAAGGGAACTCGAGGGGGAACAAAGAAGTGAAGCAACCCTGACACTCATTGCAGAACAAATGTGTGATATTACAGAAATCTCGCTAGGATTTTCCCGGCAGTGTTGGAGTTCATTAATATCTTCCCGGTTGTGTCCCGAAGAGCAAACTCAACATCTGGTTGGAGACGCATTCCATCAACCTTAATAATCCTTGACTGGAGTTTACGAAATAAAAGTATCAACCACAATCACGACACTAATCATTCTCAGATCTTCCATGGAGCCCAGACGGGAAATTGCACAATATTTCCGCTTACTTTATTGTCAAACATAACTGTCTGCTGGGGGGGAGATAGAGTAATTTCTCTGAGCTCCTCGTCCTGATGCAGTTATGCTTACAACCAAGATATTTTATAATGGTGGTGCGTGTAATAAAGAGACTTAAGATTGGCGGTGTAGAGAAGTGAAGTCGCCCCTTCTGGTCGACCACCAAGGGACCTTCTTCTAGACAAAAATACGAGCGATCCCGATCACTTATTACTTATACATACTTGATTCTTTTTAGTTACATCCAAAGATAAAAGTTATGCATTTGCAGGTAAACAATTAGATAAGTGAGGATTAGCTTTAGTTGATCAGCCTAGTCATATTAGTTAGGAGATCAGTGTGCTCGGGTGAGTTTTGGTGGGAGGCAGACAAATACTGTGTTATATAATACTGTGTTATATCCCGTTTGATTTGTGCCTTGAAGAACAAACATGACGTTTCAAAAGATAATATTACGATTGTTAGAAAGTTGCAATTTGTTGTAAAACTGTTAAAGAATAGTGCAATGAAAATACGTGATCAGAAAGTCTTTCTGTAAGTGACGTCTCTCTAGAGCTGCAAAGCCAGTGTGATTCTAATCAGGATGTACTCAAGCCCAACAACAGCTGTCGCTCTATCTTTTACTTCCAGTTGGATAAAGGCTTGCTGAATAGAATAATACAGTTAGCCACTAAACCAATTAATCAATATGTAACTCATGACTAGCTGCAGTAGTCAGGGGAAAAAATGTGAACTCATAATTATACCAACGATTTGTCAAAATCAAACACAGAGAGATTCCTGTAGTTTGTATTGCCTAAATTTGACCTCCTGTCTCGGCTTTGACAAATGAGGGCATCCTTTCCCTAGACCTCTTCTCTCTCACTCCTCACCCTCAACTTCAACCTCCATCCAGCTTTCCCTGAAATGAGCAAAAACACAGTTTGGACAGGCCATGCATATTTCGTCCATTAGACTTAATGATAATAGAGTTTCACGCTGCACCCAAACTCAAGCTTCTCTCGCTCCACATGTGTCACCAGTGATGTGGTGTCTTGGCACTAAATACTCTAATCTGTCTCTGCATCCAGAAAAAGGCCCTGCCCTCGCTGCGGTCGTTCCCAACAACGCCTCGCGCTGTTGCCTTTGACGTCGCTCTTTCCTGCATCCATGCCAGGAAAACCAAGATTGTGTTAACATGATGTTGAAGAGGAAATGCGGAAAGCGTGGAAAAGATGAAAGGTTATTATCGTTGCTATTTCTATTTCTTTACACTAAAGCATTACTCCCTTTGCCATATCCTTTGGGCTTTACTCCTGTTTTCACGCAAAAACAAACAATTACCGACAAGTTCTGTTGTGTTCGGAGGGGATTCATTAACAACACTGGTCCTGAATTTTTCACGCAAGTGGGACCTGTAAATGGCTTTGCAGGTTGTTAATGGGCTGCATGGCAGTGAAGATGTTTGTGTGTGAGACAGAGCGAGTGGATGCTCTGGGTGCAGTGCGGCACATACCATTGTTTTGGCGGCTGGCCTCCCTCTTGTACAAAACTCTCGCCCTCTGCGCTGACACACATGAATTCATACCGCACACAAGCATACGTCACACGCCCCTCCGCCCACTCTAACCGGCTGCTGTTTGTTCCTCTGCTCTCATTACTCCTGGCTTCCCGCATATGTTACAGAGATAAGGACAACCTGGTGGTTATAAATCATTAGTGACGAACAACACAGGGTCACAGGGCCCGAGGAATTCTGATGAAAAGTGCAAACTCCTCAGGTGTGCTCAGTGTTCAGTGTCTCTTACAAACATATACACAGCAATTGGGTCGGACCATATGTCTGCAAATGTCTCGGTCCACTGAACAAAATGACTAAACAGGTTTTTATTTACTGAAATACAATCCACATTTGTTGGCCGGTTCGCCACACACCGAGGCACGCACTAGTGTTTATATTATTTTAACATCAAATTGCACATTGTTATTGCAGAATTGTTCTTTTACTATTCTTTCAGGGTGATCCCATTCTTCAAAGACGACAATGAAACTTTATTAAAAAAAACCTCTACATTAGATTGTAAAAAGCATGTAGCATGTCACAATTTCACATTTTGAAATCCAGACATTTTTACTGCATGTTAAGTTCTTAACATGTCATATGCAGCTTGGTGTATATTCAACTTAAGAAAGAAAGAAAGAACTAATTGTGCGTAAGGCTATGTCTGGATTTCTCCAAGCTCCCATCAACGCAAGCCGATTTGGAAATATTGATCTGAGGAGATACTGCAGCCTTAACCTTGCTCTGACCAGCATCAGTTTGCTTGATTTGAAGCAATCCTACAGTTTTAACGGGCAAGAGGCAGTCTGGACAGAGTTTGAGAGGGAACTCATGTCAGCCGTGAGCCCCCCTCTTTAAATTCGGTATGCTCAGGACACAGACCACAAGGGATATGAATATAAAAAATATATTATTTTTTATAAAAAAGATAGAGATCGTTTATATCTAAAAGTCAAAGTCCTCTAAAAAGTCTCACGTCCGTCAAGAACGATCCGCTTCCTGGTTTACTAGAGTTTGGTCCATCCATGTTCCGCTGCGTTCCGTCAGTACTCCTCACGTTCTCCGTTCCGGTGCGTGCGTGCGTGCGTGCGTGCGTGCGTGCGTGCGTGCGTGCGTGCGTGCGTGCGTGCGTGCGTGCGTGCGTGCGTGCGTGCGTGCGTGCGTGCGCTATCCCGTTCGTTCTCCTTCGTCCCTGTCCTTGTAGGGGCAGTTGTTGGCCCTTTTGGACTCCACCAATCAGCCACACCAAGCATTGCACCTGGTTCTCAATTATTGTTTCCACCTGGATTCTTTCAAAGTCATTAGGCCCAACAGGAAGTGTATAGGGGCAGCGGTTCATGCAAGAAAATAAACACCACAGCAAAACACACACCACACCAATCGATAAAAAAAATAATACACACTAAAAACACAACACACTAGAAACAATACATTATACTCCCAATAGGCTGACACTCACAGTCCACAGCAGAGGGACCCCTGTGGGTCTCTGGCTTCTTCTATGGTGGGAACCCAACATAGGCCCTTCCTTCAGTAAGGCTGTGTCTGGGAAGAAGTTAGATTTGCATGTGTTGTTATTTTTGTTTAGATGTTTACTGTATTCTTTAACGAGAGATGTATGAGAGGTGGATGATTATAAACTGCATGACGTGAAAAAGTCAACTTCTATCGTGCCTCACTGTTCCGGATAAGATGCTTTGCTTTGAGTCCTTCCTTTTTTCTTTGATTTGTAATTTACTAACCAATACACCTGTCCCTCCAAATATACAGTTTCCTACAGACAGAGGTTTAACTATGTGAGGAACGCAAAAGTACGACCATGTACAAACACAACCTGCTAGCAACACCTCTGCCGGCTCATAGCCCCACATGCCTACCATGCGGTCAGTGGATGCATTCCAGCTAGCTCCCTTCATGAGTTCTCACAAACACACACACCCCCCCTCCACATGCACAAAAACATGTTTTTATTTGTTGTTTAGATATTATGAAACCGTATAATAGTTTTTGTTGATTTTAAATGGTATTGTTGGAAGTTAATGAACGCAGTTCAAGGAGCAGTTTTCTGGCTGGAAACACAAACTCGAACCTTCCTTGTTTAATGAGTAAATATCAATTATGAGACTTGATTCATAGTTTGGCTATTAGTCCCTTTTTAGGGTGGTGCCCCGTTAATTACTAAGACTGTGAATTATCTTAGCGATAATTAATAACTGTGATTGGTCAGAGTATACATCATTCCCAGAGTGTAGCTTTTCCGGTTTCCCCCTCCCGCCATACCGCCATTTTTAAAGTTTCTTTTCAGTTTCTTTTCAACGATGGACCAAGTTGAGGAACATTTGATCAAGGAAGCACGAAAGTACGACTATCTGTGTCACATGCGCTTCTCAGTGCACTACAAAGACTGCCAAATGGCACACAACTCGCGGAAAGAGATAGTTGGAGTGACGGCGTGGGTACGCCGTAGGGTTGACGCAGAAGCATACTGAGGCCTTTAAATACACAAGCCCTCTTTCCCCCCTTAGCTTTTTTAAGAACGTCTCCAGTTACCTATGTAACCTTTGTTCCCTGAAGGGAACGAGACGCTGTGTGAAACGCTGTGGGAACACCTTTGTGTGACCACGTCATCAAGCACGTGTGAAATCAGTCCAATGGCGAGATGGCACGTCATAGGCGGGTTATGTCGAGACCAGGAAGCCATTAAGAGCCCCAAGACACCAGCCCATTCATCTCTGAAAGGCCGAATCAAGTGCCACGGGCATGCCGGGAGTATGGCATAAACACTCAGCATCTCTCCTTCAGGGAACTAAGATTACATACGTAACCAGAGACGTTCCCTATCGGGGAACTTCGAGCTGCGTGAAACGCTGTGGGAACGCCAATGTCCACTCCGCCATACAAGCCAGTGTCAATGCCAGTGTGAACACAGGACTCCCAATGTTGGGTGGTCCGAAGTACATGACCCGCCGCTCCTGCAATTGCAAGTGCGGTATTTCCCCTACAGACCCCCAGGGCGGCCGAGAAAACCTTTGTTCGACCTGATATGACTCATTTAATCATCCAACACAATATGGAACATATTAATTAACTGAAAAATGTTGCTTAGTGTGCCTTTAAAAGCCGCTGCCTGTCGCTTCTCCTTGTGGAACCACTCAATGACCGTGTCAATGGCAGGTAGTTCGCAAAGGCTTGGTGGGCAATGTCGGTGTCCTAAAAGACGGTGCCCAGGGTGATAAGTGGCTTGCCAATATCTCCTCCGCAACGGGCATTCTCGCGTAACCGTACAACTTGGCATCGGCCACGGACGAATACAAAGAAGTATGCGGGTTATAGATGCGAGCGGACACCGGCCTCCCCCAGGACGCCGACACCTCAGTGTGGAGTTCCGGGAACAACGACGAGAAGGTACAGTACCGGAAGGCAGAAATCGTTCATGCAACTTACTTTCTGTAGTAGATTCCTGTCTTCAGATTCCTGCCTCAAACAGCGACCGGTGGGAGCGCAGCGTCCGCATTGGGAGACGCTCGCGATACTCACATCCAGCCGCCTCGAGAGCTAGCTGAGCATGCTCCACTCCCAGACAAGCAATGTACAGTAAGTGCGTATCCCCTGCCCTAATAAAACGGGGACAGGGAGGAGCACACTGCACAAACCGCTGCTTATTAGCCATAGCACACATTTCAACCGATTCACACAACGCGCTTGATGAAGGCACAGAGATGAATGGGCTTGTGTCTTGGGGCTCTTTATGGCTTCCTGGTCTCAACGTCACCCGCCTATGACGTGCCATCTCGCCATTGGACTGATTTCACACGCGCTTCATGACGCGGTCACGGAGAGGCGTTCACACAGCGTTTGACGCAGCTCGAAGTTTCCTGATATGGAACATGTTTAGAGTGCTGATCTGTTACTTAAAGGCACAATGTGCAACATTTTTCAGTTAATTAATATGTTCCATACCATTTGATGATTCGAACAAAGGTTTTCTCGGCCGCCTTGGGGATCTGTAGGGGAAATACCGCACTTGCAATTGCAGGAGTGCCGGGTCGCCCCCACAGAGTCTTGCTTTACGGCATGAGAGGGGAGGCTGCGGGCTTCAGCTATACACTCTTGGGCTTGTAGCGCAGTGGTGATATTTGTGCAGTTATCATGGCGGAACCAGCGAGAAAACAGCGAAAGCCCATGTCGGAGCAGGCAAGAAAGAGGAAGGGCTCTGGACAGAGAGAGGACTCGTACACGGGTGAATATCGGGCAAGCTTTTTCCGAATGGCGAGAGCTAAAAGAGAAAGAAGGCTGAGCGGACCTCACGTTTCTGCTGATGCAATTGTAAGTAATATTGGAATGGTTGGTAGCGGCTGGTAGCGGTCGCTAACCTCCGCGTACACTCTGCATTAACCCGCGCCGAACCTCCGCGTACACTCTGCGTTCACTCGCGCAACGTTAGCAGTTGTGTTGTCATGCTGAAAGTGCAATCTTTTCAGAGACATAATAGTTTTCTTTCTGGTGCGGCAAACCGGGTCCGAATATCTTACTGGTATGCCCTACCGGACAGTACTGGCTTACTTTCACCTCTGCTTGACGGAGAACAGCGGAGCACCTTTACGAAAATCAACCCCGGTTGCATAGTACACCTTTACAATATGATTATGTTCATAGAACACATTCTAAGTTATATTTGTTGTTCTAAAGTTCCTTTTCAGATAATTTTGGTTAATCTTTGGGTTTGTATAAACCCTGTGTGGCTCTTCTCTGTAAGGTTGCCACGTTCCTACATCTCAGCAATTACGTGGGCGAGAATGCTATTATTATAGATGGGAATTATGGTTAAAGTTTTAAAAAATATATAATTTAAAATAATTTTATTTTATCTGCTTAATTTTGTCTTCCTGACACATCCGCATTAGCTCCTTGTATCCGCTAACTGATGGCCCGCTCTGATCCTGCAGAGATCCCAGGAGGAAGACACAGTGATCCCTGGATTACTAGCGAGGGTTTCTTTGGAGACAGCTGCTGGATTACAGTGAGCAGACGTTTCCCTTCAGCGGTGCAGACAGGCCTCTCAAAGACAACTGAAATGTATTGTCCCCATGCATCAGCCATGAGTCTATGTTTGCCTCAGGTTCAAGTTTCTTATGGAAATACCTCCACTATAATTATGTATTGGCTCCTTCATCTTTCTCAACCACAGAGCAGAACAATGGTGTTGTGTAGAAGGGACATGGGGGTCCTTGTGATCCCCTCTATGTTTCTACTTCCTCTGCTGCCGTCGGTCGATGCCTCATTCCTACCGCATGACCGCCACACTGTGAGCTCCACACAGCAGTCAGCATTTATTCCTACCTCCATTAGGATGTCCCTATTCTTGATGTGTACCGTCAGACATAACTCAGACAGTACTGATATAAGTAGTGGATGTAGTCATTGGACGTCACCCATTGGTTTTTGGCCGTTTTGAGGCCTCAAGTTTAGCCATCCTTTTATCTAATCCATTTTTTTTTATAAATGTGGAGATGGTCAGAATGAAAATAAAAGTTTAAGACACTTTTGCATTGGCTTTACTCCGCAGAACTGGAGATTGCCGCCCATTTAGAGTCAGTGCATAATGTGGAGTAAGCTCTAGGACGGGCTTTGTGCTGCCACAACAGAGCTGTATGAGCCGTCTCATTGATATGCATGATCCCCAGAGGATGATTCCTATTATGGGGACTCTGACTGACTTCTCCCAATGCCATCTGGCCAAATCTTCCACCTCAGGCATAAAATATCAGCTTCTCAGTTGAGTGCTGAAATTTTAACTGGATATGGTCATCAGCATGAAAATTATGGAGACTTTTGGGCTTTTACTCTCATACCAAAATGTTGACCTGTTACACAATTACAACAATTTCATTTTCTAATAAATACAAGGCCACATCATGCTTCAAATGGGATACATCCTTTGTATTTGAATTACTTTATGATATTTTAGAAAACTGAGTTAAACAGAGCACAATCCCCTTTATATTTATCTGGAGGGTTTACAGGGAGAGTCATCTGACTGAACAATGCTCCTTCCTCAGCACTGCTACGTGGAAAATACCACTGGGTGGGCGAAGAATTAGGGCTGGAGTGGAGGGGTACTTCCCAAGGCATTAAAGAACTGCTGAGTGAGAATATGATGAAAAGGGTCTTGAGTTTCTACTGGGGCCCCTGTGAAATGTATGACATCGTTCAGAAAAGATGTATTGTTGCTGGACTTAAAACAGCACGGCGACCAATGGACAGACAAAAAACAGACATAAAATCAGTTGGTAACAAGCTTTTACTGTTGTTACATAAAATTACAGCCGTACTGTATATACCATACCATACCATACCAACTTTATTTGTAAAGCACTTTACAACAACCAAAGTTAACCAAAGGGCTGTACAGAATAACATACACATTAATAGAATTCATAACCACACAATAAAATAATAAAAACATGCAAAGTAAGAAATTAATTTAAAAAGGCCAAAATTATGTCGACATCATACTAGGTGTTAAAAGCCAAAGAGAACAGATGGGTTTTAAGAATGGTTTTAAAAACAGATAAAGAGGAGGCCTGCTTAACATGCAGAGGCAGAGCATTCCAAAATGTAGGGGCAGACACAGTAAAGGCACGGTCCCCTCTGAGCTTACGCTTCGTTTTAGGCACTGTCATGAGCAGCTGATCATCTGACCTGAGAGAGCAGACGGGTTTATACAAGTGTAAAAGCTCAGAGAGGTATGGCGGGGCAAGACCATTTAGTGATTTAAAAACAAATAAAATAATTTTAAAACGGATCCTAAATTGAATGGGCAGCCAGTGTAGTGAAGCTAAAACAGGTGTAATGTGCTCATGTTTACGTGTGCCCTTTACAAGACGCGCTGCTGCATTCTGTACCATCTGGAGACGGGTGATGGAGGACCCACTAACCCCCGCATAAAGTGAATTACAGTAGTCCAGCCGTGTGGTTACAAAAGCGTGGACTACAGTTTCAAAATGTCATTGTGACAAAATTGGCTTTATTTTGGCCAGCTGCTGCAAATGAAAGAAGTTTGATTTGACAAAAGCTCAGGGTGTATATGGCAGATTGCTAGCCTTCACTCCATGGAGTAACAGGTGGACAGACACGCACACACTGTGCAATGTAGTTAGCTGCAAGCAACTGCTTTCAATTAGCTGTGGGAAGATGTGTGCGTGCAGGAAAGATTAGGTAGTTTGTGTACACGCCTCTTATGTGGACCCCATATGTAGTATACTAATTGCTTCAAGATGTGTTAATTAAAGGATGATACAATTACTTGTTTGTGTGAGTTAATATAGAAAATAGTCGTGGAAACGGAGCTGTGGAGTCTTATTACACAATCTTCATGTTAGGATCACAACACACAGGACTTGAGCTGAGCGCAATGATCTCTTTTTTTCGGGCAGTTTTGTTCGAAACCACCTGCTTCCTGTCCGTTCAGAAGAAGACAAACTGCTAAAAAACAACATGGCAACATGTCTGGACTTGCATACAAGAAGGAAAGAGAATGAGCAAGAAAAAATATTGTGTGGGATTTCTGCTACAAAACGGTCCAGTGTTTTATGTACTAGTATGTGAGTGTCTACAACACGTTGTGGATGAATATTCTTATGTATGTGCACTTTATCATACAACCGCCCCAACCGGCCAAATTATTTCTTGACATTCAGGAGGACTTTTCTACACCTTTGGCTCTAGAACTGAAGAGAATCATAAACATAGTAATATTGTTTTTTGGATTCTAGTGGTGTGTTGGTTCGATTAACGTCACGTCAAGTTTTTTATTATCATCTGCACATCTTTCATCTCCCCCGCCACGTGTCATCGGAAATTCAAGTCTGTCCCTTGACCTGAATACGGACAGCCCTTTTTTTTATTGTTCTCACGTTGATCAGATTAATAATAAAAGCAACTTGTCATCGGCTTGTCAAACCAGTTTGTTCTCATATTTGGAATCATTTTTTGCACGCTTGCCAACCTTGTAGAACATGTTTATTTTGGAAAGGTGAAGACAGGTGTTACAATTTAACCAAATTTCCTTTCCCAAGACTGTGACATGGAGAAGAGACTTGCAACTAGATGGATCATTGAATTTGCGCCCGTTAAATATTTGCACGGCCTGAGTTGCTATGTATGTGTGCACGTGTGTGTGTGTGCGTGCGTGCGTGCGTGCAAGGTTAGGTTTCTGTGTAAATTCTTTCACTCATGTCCACAGCTGTTCTCAACATTCCATAAGGGAGTCTGCTGAACTTCCAGGAGCTGGCACACAAACACACTATAACTGCATTATACCACTGTGCAGGAGGGTCAACCCAAGTCTTGTGCACAGTTAAAGACGTACTGAAACTGATACTGGGATTTAACATCAGTGTGTCCAATGATTCACAAGCTTGTTCGAACTAGAACAAGCGCGTCTGCGTTAACTGCTAACATACAGTAATGTGCCTTAAAAAAAGAGTTTAGCACGTCATTTGCTTTTTGTGCTGGTTGTCATGGTGACAAGCGATTGTAACAATGGGAATGCAAAAGTGTTGAGAGAGAGGGGGGGAGAGAGAGAGAGAGAGAGAGAGAGAGAGAGAGAGGGTTGATCTGACTCACTCGGGGGTGTCATCTGTGATTTTTGACAAATGTGTTGTTTATAGTAGGTGTAAGTGGGTGGGTTGCTGTGTAATTCTGCAAAATAAACAGCATAAAGGAAAAAGGGGTTTTACAAATCAGACAAATGGAGCACATTAACGCGACACGTTAACCAGGTTAACACCAAAAAACTTTTCACATAAGCTTTAACACAGTCAGACATACTTCTGGTTCTTCTTTTTCATGATTCATTTTCGGCATCAGCCTTATGGTCAGAAACAGAAGTTTCACACAGACAGAAGGGGAAAGTGCCATTTGACGTATATAGTCAACGTTTCTTGTATGCCATGTAACACAATACATCATGAACAACAAAGAGCGTTGCAAAAGCGGAGCCTGTAATTGTACTCAAATCCGTCTGATCAACTGGAGCATGTCTGCATTAATTCTTCCCCAAGTTATCATTGCTTCCTGTTGGGGAATCCCGTCGAACAGCAACTTTGCCTCGTTGAGAAAACAGCATCTTGTCATGATGTTACCCATGACACAAGGACTTTAAAACCATGACTGGCAATGTTTTATCGTGTCTTGACATTTGGAGAAAAAGAGGAGTGTGCTGATAGCTGCTCTGAAAGCTCCTTTGCCAAGCTCAGCCACAGCTGAGAGCATTCATTATAGGCTTAGCTCCATGTTAGAATACCTCCCTTGTTAATTGATTTGACACTGAAATCTATGTATGTAGAGGAGATTACGTGGATGATTTTGTCCCCCAACCAAAAACATGGTATATTTATTCTAGGGACAAAGAAGCAGAACAGAGAACAAATGTTCTGTTAATTCCCCTCTCAGCCAACATGGCGGCAGAAAGACCCTCCCATATGTGTCCAATTGTCCACAATTGTGAAACCTCTCAAGCAAATTGCGCCTCACACAATAGTCCAGAGGACTTAAAACCTTTTCCACTCGAGGGTGCCCCAATTCGGCACAAACGCTCACAACTGTTGACTACAGACACATATTGTTAACTAAAAACCAAACGGATATATGAATGCTCCATATCACTGGAAATGTCAGAGTCTGGGCTACAAAGCCATCAAACCCGTTTGATTGTGCAAAAAAACGGTACCATATTCACCGAGTACCGGGCGATGCATTGAGCTAACAACGAAACCGAGATAGCTAGCTGCTAGCCAAGAGCACACAGATTATGACAATATGTGTATCATATCCCTCAGTCAAACATTTCCCAAGATAAGTCCAAACAAGCACCAGCCACGGAAATCTCAACTTTGCACAATTTGTCACTTACGTTTGTTGTTTTCATACTAAAGAAATGATTTATCCCATTTGTTTTCCGCTGCTAGATGCTAAACGTTACCCGGAAGTGTTATTTCAACCCGGAAGCATTTTAGTCCATATAAGGGCATATATGGCTCAGATTTGCGGGTTTTTTTGTCTCGGCCAGTCAGTTTGCCAGAAAACACAGACTTTTTCCATGGCCTTATTGGCTAAAAGAGCTGCCAGTCTCCTTTAGTGGTTTTTACCTCAATTCTATTGGCTTTGACGCTTAAAATGAGGTGTCAATCATCAAAATCGAGCCAGGATTGGTTGAGACGTGCCTTCCAGACAGATTTGCTGGTTTGGGCCTCTCGTCGGACCACTCTTTACTTAAACCTCTCCAGATTTGTTCTGCTTCACCCAATTTAATTTTAGCCTTGGTTCTTAATGTTTTATAGTGATGGATACACTGTGCATTTTTTTTTTCAGGCGAACTTTGGAAATAAAAAAAAACAGTGTTCCATCTTCATTTATTTATTAATTAATGAGGACGTGCCTGCATGAATCTGATTGAATGGATTATACTGCACGAGTTGGTAGTTTTAATATAGTTTTGCCCCCACATTCTTCAATTCATAAGGAGTTTTCTATAATTTTTTATTTTCTGTTGACAATCAACATGAAAAAAAGTTTACAGGGGCAAGTTACAAACCTATTAATGCTGATCATAAATACTTTTTTAAGGTGAAATAAAATGAATAAATCATTGCCATGGAGTTCCCTAACGGGGAACTTCGAGCTGCGTGAAACGCTGTGGGAACGCCTCTGTGTGACTGCGTCATGAAGGACGTGTGAAATCAGTACAATCGCGATATGGCACGTCATAGGTGGGTGACGTAGAGACCAGGAAGCCATAAAGAGCCCCAAGACACAAGCCCATTCATCTCTGTGCCTTCATCAAGCGCGTTGTGTGAATCCTTACAGTTGTCGTTCTATGGCGAACAAGCAACGCTTCTTTCAGTGTGCTTCTCCCTGTACCCGCTTTATTACGGGAGGGGATACGCACCAACTGTGTGTTGTTTGTTTGGGAGCGGAGCATCCCCAGATAGCTCTCAAGGATTGCGGTTCGGCTCACGCTCGCCACGGAATACGATCTAGCTCGCGTGTTTAACCCGCGTACTTCCGATGTATTCGTCCGTGGCTGATGCTAAATTTTACGGGTACGCAAACCTAAGGCTGGTGGGCAAACGCTTATTTAGCGGCAGGTCAGGCGGCTTCCTGCCTGCATACTGTCGCTACTACAGGCGTATCAGGCGGAGCTGGTTTCGGACGTGGCTGAGGCGAAGGAATTAAATCCTGACGTGGTTCGAGAACTGCGTCAGACGGCAGATTTGGCTCTGTGTGCCGCTAAAGAGACCGCCACATCAGTTGGCCGCTCTATCGGAGCCCTGTTGGCTACAAAGATGCACTTGTGATTGAGCCAATCTAATACGAGAGAGGAGGATAAGTCCTTCCTCTTGGATGTGCCGCATGCCCCGTCAGCTCTCCGGGGACGCCATTGACGTAGTCATTAACGGGTTCCAGGAAGAGAAGAGACAGGCAGCGGCATTTAATACGTTTCTTCCCTGTTGACGCCGCGTCCCCGGGGCTGTCGCGCGGGGGAAGCCCCGGCCGTCGCTAAGCCTGGCGTGACGCGCGCTCTCAGGCGAGGTAGCCACCGGGAGGGGTGGGTCTTCACCGTATTATACGGTGCCTGTATTTGCTCGTTACCCTCTAGGTTTCAGGCTACTGTCCCCGCCCGCTTCCTCCGGGGAGGGGTCCGGAGCTGCCAGACCGGAGTTTCCCTGCCAGTGTATACAGGGAACTGTGTCTGCAGGAAGTCCACGACACAGGAAGTTCCTGAGGTTCGCTTTCGAACCAGCAGCAGGGGGCAGACGCCCTGTCGAGACAGGGGCCGAGGCCCAGAGATTGGAGACTCCACCCCGAGGTGGTGGAGTTCCTTTGGAGACACTTTGGTCATACTGAGGTCGACCTGTTTTGCTTCCAGAGAGACGAAACACTGTCCTCTTCTCCCTGACCCATCCGGCCCCTCTAGGGGTGGATGCTATGGTACAGGCTTGGCCGAGGTCACGCCTGTACGCTTTTCCCCCGGTTGCTCTGCTCCCAGGAGTTCTGGAGATGGTCCGCCAGGACGGCGTCGTCTACTGCTAGTAGCCCCTACTGGCCAGCCAGAGTGTGGTTTGCGGACCTAATTTCCCTCCTCGGCCCTCCCTTGGAGATCCCGACCAGGACAAACTTGCTCTCGCAGGCGTTGGGGTCGATCCTTTACCCCCGCCCGGAGCTATGGAAACCCGAGGTCGTTGAGACCATCTTCCACTCCAGAGCTCCGGCCACAAGGAAAGCGTATGCCGCTAGGTGTAAACTCTTCACCTCTTGGTGTGGAGAATGTCAACTAGACCCAGTCTAACTGCCCGGTGGTTGCAGTACTGGTGTTCCTGTAGGAACGTTTCTCCACAGGTTTATCCCCGTCCGCACTAAAAAGTGTACGTGGCGGCCTTGAAAAGAGAGAAGAAGATTCAGTGACCCAGGCCCCGCTGAGGGGGGTTCTCTGAGGAGACACCCGCTAGTATCCCGCTTCCTTTGTGGCACACCGAGGCTGAAAGCAGCAGCCCGCACAAGAGTACCTTCTTGGGAGAGCTGGGCCGTTGTGCTGTATGGTCTCTCCCGTGCTCCGTTTGAGCCCTTTGAGGAGGTCGCAAAGGTGGCTCCTAAGACGACTTTTCTGCTTGCAATATTTTCCTTATAGAGAATTGGAGATCTGTAAGCCCTCTCGGTGTCTCCTTCGTGCTTGGAATTCTCACCTGGTATGGCGAAGGCGTTCTTACTACCTTCCCTCGGTTATATTCCTAAGGTTCCTACTAATACTGTTGGACCTATCTTGCTGCAGGCCTTCTGTCCTCCTTCTTTTCTGACGCCGGACCAGATGAAGCTGAACCTCCTCTGCCCGGTTAGGGCCTTAGACGCTTACGTCCACAGAACTGCCCTGTGTAGATGTTCCAAACAGCTGTTCATATACTTCAACATTGGGGGTCCTGCGTCTAGAGTGAGACCATCTCACTTGCTTGAGTCAGCTGGGCAGCCCTGTCTGTCCGGGCCCACTCTACCAGGGGTATGGCGGCTTTTATAGACCTCTTGTAGCGCTGCACAACGTTGGTATTGCGGCACATTGGTCCTCTCCGCCCCAGTTCGCCTTGACCTTAGGAGCTCAGGTGCTTTCGTCAGAATGTGCGCTTTCGATTTCACACGATGGACACTGGCTCGTATGGCGGAGTGGATATTGGTGTTCCCACAGTGTTTTACGCAGCTCGAAGTTCCCTGATGGAGAGACGCTGCGTGTTTATGCCATACTCCCGGCATGCCCGTGGCACTTGATTCGGCCTTTCAGAGATGAATGGGCTAGTGTCTTGGGGCTCTCTATGGCTTCCTGGTCTCGACGTCACCCGCCTATGACGTGCCATCTCGTCATTGGACTGATTTCACATGTGCTTCATCAGACGTTATATGTGCCTGATCATTTGTATTGAAAAATTATTTTTGGAAGCTGGAATTTGTCCAACCTCAGAGCTTAGCAAGACGTGTGGAAGCTATCGAAACTAGTATTGTGTATCACTACAAAAAGCAGCTCTTTTTGAAAAGGTAATCACACTCCTGGGATAGTAACCAAAGAACTAACTACAAAAGAGATGACTAGCTAGTAGTTGTGTTGCATACCATTTTCCTAACAATTCAAGTCATATGGAAGAATTTCCCTCCTAGTCCCTGCACTTTTTTAGACATGAGCCAAACTCTATTTTTGTCTTTATTTGTGGTACCTGGCTGTCAAATATATTCCACTACAGCTGTCATGTGGGACACAAAACAAACAGAGCTGGGCTCTGATAAAGCTTGTTGACTCTTCAAATATGTCGGGCAATACACTTTTTTACGTTTTATTAACTACATAGTTTATTTGCATCTATAGATTGCTCCTTCTTTCAACAACACTTGTATTTTTTAATTAAGGCCCAACTGTTAATTAGCTGTTAATGTCACGGTTTGGGTTCACTTCCTGTCTTATTTTGTAGTTTCATGCTTCTGGTGTTCCTGGGGTAACTTCACTTCCTGCCTTGTCCTGTCTTCCCCTGTGATTGTCTGCCGTGTCTGATTGTATCCGCCTGTGTCCAATCACCTGCACCTCCTTTGTGTATTTAAGCCCTGTATGTCTGTTGTCCCTTGTCACGTCATTGTTTGTTTGTCGGTTGTCTCTATTGGAACCCTGTCTGCGTTTTGCTCGTTGGCATCTGGTTATTGGTTTAATTAATGTACCTGTTCTGTAAACTCTGCATTTGGCTCCTACTTCCTGCCTCGTCAACCCAGCCTTGTGACAGTTAAGATAAGATACGATGAAAGGTTTTTAATGGGGACTTTGGTAGCTTGGAAACATAACTGCGTGTTATACCTGTGTTATATTGATTTATTTCATCACCAGTGACATATAAGCCTATTTGTAAATATCTCACAGATGTTTTCCCTTTATGCTGAAGGAAAAAAATTGTTCATACAGAAAATGTAGTTCTAAAGTAATTACACTTTTATTAGAGGTATGCCATTTTTGGACCATAGGCCAAAAAACAGGGGCCCTGAATGGGACCGTATAGTGAAAACCCTTTTAACATTTGACTGTGTAAACAGATGTTTATACCCACAACGTCAGCTGCACCCGCCCGCACACACCCCCAAACACGCCCACGCCCACGCACACACACACACACACACACACACACACACACACACACACACACACACACACACAGAAAGAGAGTCCTCCCTCCAACAGTTTCCTGTCAGAGACATGTCTGCGAGTTTGTGTGTGTGGAAGTGCGCGCATGGATGGTTCAGCAGTTGAGTCTCCAGCTGCTGAGCGGAGCGGAGAGGAGCGCGCAGCGCAGCGGACGCGTCACACTCGATCCGCTGGAGATCTCGTGTACTTCGACATTCCGTGTGAATGAGAATCTTTTTCGAAGGCGGCACGCAGCAACATGGATGGCCCGCGACGCACGCTGTCTCTACGGGGAGTTGTATCGGTCTTTTTCCTCGCTGCGCTGCGGGAGCCCGGGGCCACCGGTGAGTTGCTCTCAAGTTAAACGAACGGCTACGCAACCACGCCGACGTCCGCCGCGTGGTATCTGAGCGCCACGCGTACTGTACGTTGGAATGAGTCCGGGAAACGTCGCTGCGCTCACGGCGGAGCCGCGGGCCGCCTGGCGCAACAGGTGACGCACTGCGCGGCTCAGACAGCGCTCCGGCTGGGCTGTTATAGTAGTGAGCTGCTAGTCTGGTTCCAGACCAAATGTTCTCTACATGGAATCAGATAGTAGCTAATACTACAAGTTATAATTCGGTAGAATTGACCATTTATTGATTTTTACACTTTCTCGTCTTTCAAAAATGTTTTTAT
Organism: Apeltes quadracus; assembly: GCA_021346845.1. NCBI lineage: Eukaryota > Metazoa > Chordata > Actinopteri > Perciformes > Gasterosteidae > Apeltes > Apeltes quadracus. The sequence continues at coordinate 11,373,298 of CM037936.1, read as the reverse complement.
TAATCATATCGCTCCTTGCAAAGATATTTATGTTGTTATTACACATTGACTCCCGGTTTTCATATATTACTCACCTGCATGTCCTTACTTTAAGTAAGGATTTGTAAACATATTGAATAATTGACACCCTCAAAAATTGAAAATGAAAATGTTGCATCATCTTTCAAAATATGTGCCTATTTGAATCCATTTGCAGACCTGAAACCCGAACAATTGACAAGTAAGTTCTTGTTCATTTTAGTTGAATTATTAGAGCCAAAGAGTTTTACAAATGGAATGTTGTGTATCTCTTTGCATCACTCCATCAATCAGAAAATACTGTCAACAAACATAGAAAATTCATTTTCACTGTCTTCTCAGTGACAAAATATTGTATAAGTCATGGCTGCAAATAACAATATTTTATGATAATAACAACATAATATTAACATATGAACCTGGTTCTGTGTAATAACTTTCAAAATATAGAAAGGAATAAATAGATATTGTACAATTTAATACATTTTGAAGAGACAATAGCGGATACCATCATGAAACTTCTGGGGTTGATTAGTTACAAGACAATATTTCTTTATCACATTGTTTTGTTTAAATGGGCAAATGAGGCAATATCCCATGTATCCCAGAAATCTACCGTCGCAAATAGAAAAAGCAGTAAAATAAAAATGAAGACATGTATTTTGGAGACAAATACCTATGTCATAAAAGCAAAAATATTCCCCATCATAGCTGTGCATGAAAAAAGGGAATATTGTTTTGCCCGAGGTGTCTCCTCTCAAGTCTCCTTGTGTGTGTGCAGCTCTGTACTCTGTGATCCCACATGTGAACCCTGGATTTTAAACAGACTTGGCCACTTTCCAGCCGTCATGCCAAGCACCCCACATACAGTCAACCACAGAAAACTCTTTCTGTGACAGGTGGGTGGATTGAAAACAGCTTGAAATTTGACAATCCTGTCTTGGTTGCTGTGAACACACATATCATCGTTCCCTACTCCCCTCGTCTTTCCCCCTGTTTCTGTACTGTTGGTTCCTGCCCTCCTCCCACAGTGCATTGGGCCTATTTTCAAACTGGAAATCCCACATACCAGAAGAGACTGTGTGGTCCTGCCTGCATTGTATGTGTCACAAATAGACACCTACACACTCGCACAAGAAGACATGCAAACTTCCAGCCACATGCCCCCCGTGCTGCCCACCCCCCACACATTACCACACTCCTGGTTATTCTACTACTACGAAGCACCAAGGCCCTGAAGGAAGCCGCTTCCCCGGTCACCCCAAGCAACTTGAACTTTTGGTTAACAAAACACGAGGCCCGGACTCATTTTTAATTTTAACCTTTTATTTCTGTGTTTGCTTTCAATTCATGTTGCTAACGGTTGGCTGTCACAGGAAGGTTCCTTCTTCCTTCCTTTCCAAGGAATCTCAGTGTCCGCGCATAGGCCACCGCCTGCGTGTCCGTTTCCCGATGCCTGTGCTCTGTCAAGAGGGTGCCGGAACACAAGCTATTCTGAAGCTCTCTATCAAATAGCCAAGGCAGGAGACTGTGTGAGGAAGGGAATTGGATAAATATGTTCCTCTGAAACATGGTTTTACTTTTTCTGATTCTTTGATTTATATACATGTGTTTTACCGCTATTTCACAACAATCACAACAAGAACTAAAAATCTCATGTACTTCAACAAACACTTCTCTGTTATGATGCTCAGATGAAGACCACCAGGAAACGTTACGCATGTTTGTGTGGCACAAAGAGAATAAATATGTTTTGCCTTTTAAAGTTTTGAATAGACTTGTAGTCAAGACCGCCTAAACTGAGACCAAGACACTACCAAGACCACAGGGTATCAAGACCGAGACCAAGACGAGACCAAGGCCAAGACCAAAAGTGTCTCTGGTTTGAGGACGTTTTTACCTCACAGCTTTTATGACACAATGTTAGTCGAAAACAGATGTCAAAGCAGCGTTTTGGAAATGGAGAGAAATTGAGTTTTATTGACTATAAAATTAAGGCTCAATTCCATCATCATCCTTGCTATCTAGGCCAGAGCTGCTCTGATATGATCTGGCTTCATTGTTGAGAATGCCGCTAACCTAGCTATGTCGAGGCACCCAAATTGGTCATCCATATTATTATTAACCATATTATGCCATATTATGCCAAAACCAACAACAAACCACATGATACCAGCCCTTACAGTGCTCACTGACACGGTTTTGATATACAGTATTTCTACTCAATGAATTCACCAAAATATCTAACGATGGTAAAAACGGTTCATGTTTAAGTAGCCGAGAGACACTGACAAGTTAACTACCTGTACTTAGCATGTAGTTACACTCTTAGCCAAAAATGTTTCAGTAAGTCTGCAAAGAACTGAAGCTTGCAAAAAAATACCCGTTGATGATACATATTACTAACACATGCATGATCTGGTCATGTGAGATTGGTATGGATAAAGAGTTTGGAGCCAGTACCAACCGGCTAGCTTACCTCTCCGGGTGTCTCCGCTCCAGGTGTCTGGTGAACGTTGATGTGGTTCCGGCTGTTTCGGTGAGAGAGACTTTGCAAAAAGAATGCTTCTTTCTTGCCCCTGGACTGCAAATTTCTTTATGTTCCGTGAATGCAAATTGAATGATGGCGGAATTCGCTGGACTAAGGACCCTCCAACAACAGCAACAGCGGACCTAGTACAATGTAGTGTTTTCATAACCGTACAGAAAACCAACAAGGTTAGAATACAACTCATTATAATTGTTAAAGACATTGTAATCGTTGGCTATATACTGCTTGGGTTGTTTGATTTTGTTAAGTGTGTGTGTGTGTGTGTTCCATCCAAGCCACTCGGGGGTATACGGGTGGTGTCTAGAGTAACGTTGATGGCGAATGTTGCTCCCCGCAGCTATTGTAGTTAGAGGTGGGAGCGGTTGTGGAACTAGCCGATGCCTGTACTGCCGTCGATACAGCCAAAATCGGCCTAGGTTGAGCGTAGCCTATTGAATTTATAACTGTAACTAATTACCAACACTGGTAATAAATAAAAGGTTCCCTTTTATACCAGCTTGTGCCTAGCTTTTTGAACACTTAACAAACTACATTCATATTAGTATTAGCCCACAGCTAGATAGATATTAATGAAAACGACATGGTAAAATCATAGCATTGATTATACACGGCTTTATAGGCCTATTGTCCGTAGCTGACTATTTGACTACATAGTTATTTGCATAAGTGCGAATTACATAATCGGAAAAGAGTCGGAAAATCGGAAAAAACCCGATACTCATCCCAACATATTATTATTCTTTTGTATCACCAATAACATAACAGTGTAGGTAGTGAGCCCTCATCATTGTACTGAAACCCGAGTCCTTCATTAACGTTTGCCTAACCTATTGTTTTATTTTTTGCAAATGTACCGTATTTTCCGGACTATATGTCGCTCCGGAGTACGAGTCGCATCAGCCATAAAATGCATAATAAAGAAGAAAAATACATAAATAAGTCGCACTGGAGTATACGTCGAGGTCGGTGGTCGGCCCCAACCGCTGGGTGGGGATTCGGCGCTGGGCTCTTCCCTCTTCGCTCGCCGATACTGAGGGAATCCTTGTTACTTTATTTCCCTCCGCATAGTAATATGCTTTAATTCAGCGGGTTGTTTCGTCTGATCTGAGGTCGTAGTCGGATGAGTTCTGGCGTGGCTCCGCGGACGGAGGATCACCTACTGATCGCTTGGTAGCCCGCGTGGTGAGGCGCGCCGCCCCCACCCACCCCGAGGCAACCTGATGCGAGAGCCACGCGTAGCCCGGTCAGCGCGAGTGAGACGAGTCGTCCACCGGCAGGCGCCGCTGCGAGAGGGGGAGGTTTGTTGGCGCAACGGGGCACAGGGGTTCCAAGGCCGTCTGCACTTAAGGACACCCCAGACGCGGAAACGCGAGCGCTTTTGAGGATATACATTACCGATATATACGGATATAAAATACCGCCGATGTTAAAACACAGGCCTAGAGCGCCCTCTTGCGGTTTAATGTGAAAATGTGAAATTACATGATCTGTTCGAAAAAATTTACACATAAGTCGCTCCAGAGTATACGTCGCACCCCCGGCCAAACTATGAAAAAACTGCGACTTATAGTCCGGAAAATACGGTATCATTAATCCTGATCTTGTGCCGTGAAAAAAACGTCATTATGACAGCGGTCCAATTTACCAAGGCCCGGTACTTGAATAGAGCCTGAATACATCCAACCGAAAGTCAATGCAATCTCCATTAATGTTAACTTTCAGCTTTGTTATACAGCCAAGCAGGACTGTGCTTCCGACCGGCTGCTAACACCTAACGTTAACTACCGGGACATTTTCTGTCATCCTAAGGAATGGCAGCTTTTTTACATTTTGGCGTTATTATGGTATGGTGTAAGTATCCGTGTTTACACAGACTAGATTGTCATTCAGTGTGTGGAAGAGGAGAACAAAGAAGGGGTCAGCCACTTTAACCTCACTGAAAGGCCTCCCTTTGATTGACCATATTAGTCGACTTTCCCTTGGGCTTTCCCCTGTCGACGTGCTTTGCCGACTCCCGAGGTCAGTTTGACGCAGGATGGATGCAGGAGAAGGGACGAAAGGGAACCAAAGAAAGTCAAGGGGAGAGATATAAAAACTGGAAGGAATGAAAGAATTACTTGCCAGTTGAAGGGAGTCGTGTTAAGAGGGAGTAAAGGGAGGATAACTTTCAAGATTGGAAGGAGAGAGCTGGGCCGCCTGCTGGGGCACTTATTCAGCACCGCAGCCTTTTGCCAGTTGTGTCCTCTGGTATTAGTGACGGGAATGAGCCCAAAAGAAGAAGATTTCTACTGCATGTTTCACTACCCCACACAAGGGTGGCCTATTTAACTATTACATTTGAGACAATGATTTTCAGTGGCGTCTCCACTGACACCAGATTATTAATTTGGCAAAAGTTATTATTTTACATAAAACTATATAAAATTGAATAACAAATTAGTGAGTTTGGAGTTGATGACACAACCAGAAACCAATTTGGACGACCTTGCAAAATCCTGACCCACATCATCAACGAAACCACCTCAACATAGAACCGCAGAACTTGTTTTAACTGTTTTAACAAAAACTATATCTTTACTATAATTCTTTTTTCAGGACTTTTCACTGAAGCCCAAAAGTAGGCTGCGCCCATCTGGTATGCAGGTTCTTTCCTTTTTCCATTCCCATTTGAGCAGTTCGTAGCAGACTTTTCCTGTATACGGGTGATAAATTGCTGTCAAGTTTCCTGTCCGTCCTGCTGTCCACTGTGAGCTCACATCCTTAGTGGATTTCCAAACCACTTAGGATGTGAGGAGAGGGAGGAGGGTAAATGTGGGCATTCCAGCTAATGGGTCCAGGCACTTGTTTTTTTTTCTATATGTATTGAAGAAGACTTAAATCTAGAGATTGAGATGATAGATTTACAATGTGCAGAAAGGGGAGCTGGCCGCCGGAGTATGACCAACTGCCTTTTCTAAATTAGCGCCTGCTACCTGTGGCATTAGATCAACACAACTTAATATCTCAACTGAATGGTTGCAATTTCAAACAGGTGGCTAATGTTGTGAAACGGTTGCAGTGTGGTTTGGTTCAAGGAACAAAACTACTTGTTACAAACGATTATAGTAAATGTTCAACTAGCATGTGTGTTACGTAACTTTTTAAACTATTTAAATCATCTAAATCCTTACTTTGCTCCCATTATAACTGGAGCCACTGCTCCCTGCCTACGGGGTGGTTTGTTGCGTGCGGTCGGGCGGGGTGGGGGATCTCTAGAATTAATAAATGAATACCATCAAGAGCACTTAATCGAAGTCCACGTCTTCCCTGTGACACACTTTTGAGTTTGTTGTAGAAATAGCCATGTATTCTATAATGACTTAACATGATTTACAACTATTTATCAATACGTAGTTTCCAGTTGTATTGCTAAGCTAAGGTACATATATGCCAGCTCCAGATGGTCTCACATGCTGATGGCTGAGCTGGCAGCTACAAGCAAACTGCAAGTGCATTGAATGTCTATGACTTAAGGTGCATTTGTAGCCTTTGCTACGAATCCTCAATGAGACATTACTATATATTCACGTAGCTTACTAGCCTGGGTTTTCCCAGACTGCCTTGCGCGCGTGATTTGTTTCGCGCTGCAAGACAGTCTGGAAACCATGGAGCAAATTTGCCCCAGAAATCGGGGCAAAGGGTGAGGGTCCAGCAAGACGATGACGTCTTTGCGACTTTCACTCCTAACAACGCTATAGTCTCGGTTTTTTCGATAAAAACAGTCAGTAGAGTGGCCATATATACCAGGGGTCCCCAAACTACAGCTCGCCGGCAAACTTACGTGTACTTTATGTGCCCGTATCCACGGAGGTGCGCGCAGCCGACGCGCCGCTGAGAGGTGGGAAAAGCACTGCAAGAACAATCCATTTACCACTCTTAGAAATTCAATTGAAAAAGTCAGTTCCTAGAAATGTCTACTTGTTACTTAAAAAGATATGTGCTCACAAAGGGTAAATAAAGTAAAGAGTTCAAACCAAGCAGCATTGGCCCGGGTTCAAACAGTGAAACAATTCAATCATTTACCAGTGTTGTGAAAGACTTTCTCATGGAATCAGTTATAAAATCTCTTTTAAAATCTTGTGAATCAAAGTTGTATTTTCCCTTTATTTCTTGCAACGAACAAGTCTACAACAACACAGAATAATAGTTCCCACACATCTGGTGTCGTGGAACTTCCTCAGAATTAAAGTGATTAGGCTTTAGACATTAATCTAATGGAACAATATGGCCACATAATATTTTACCATTGGACCAGCAAAAGCGTCTTACGTCAAAAAGCTGATCTTTTTTTGTAATAATTGTAAATTTCTCCATTGTGAGATAAATAAAGGATTATCTTAAACATAAATTCTCTCCCAACGTGCAATCACTGTTGCACAACAGTATTATGAAGAAGAGTCAACAATTCAAAGACTTCCTGAGCTCACTGGTTGCACGGAGCAACTCTGCCTCCATTATTCCGCTTTTTGTTCTCCGTGGCACTTTGCTGCACTGAACCTGCAGTTTTTTATTTGTCTCCGAGGTTGCTCTGAGCGCTCTGCTATTTCACGCTCTTTGCCCCGTCCCCAACCACACTCTGACCATGTGATGGAATGTATCTTGAAAGTATATTAGCTGTGCTTATTAAGCACAGAACCACACATCCAGTAGACGTACAACCCAGCAGTGAAGCCTCAAAGGGGAGTGAGCAGCGTTTGACAACACAAGGGAGTCCAACTAGAAGTTGTGCGGGTCAGACCCCTGGTCGTGTTTCACTGCTCTGCTCTGCCGACATCGCTGCCGTGTCAAATGATTTAGCGATACCACAGACTGCTCCCTGTGCAGTTGTTTTGACTATTTCTTGGATTTCAGACGTGTGGGGACTGTCGTTACTGTTGTCTGCAAGAAAAGTGCAGACTGGGGTTTGATCCTAGACTTTTTACAAGAGGTAGACCTGGTCAATGTGACGTCACCCAGTGGGTTTGTGGAAAATATGGGAGGTTGATCTGCTATATCGATATATCGAAGGACCAGAGCAGCAGATCCACAAAAATCAAGTGTGAGGAGTATCAACAATGTGATCAAATAGAACTTTAGTGGAAGCTAATACATAAATTGTTCCAAATCCCAGAGGCCTCAAATTAAGTGGGGCATTTATTTTCGAAAAATAAGGTCTGGAAAGCCCAATACTTTTCAGAAAGACTAAAGACGAAAAAAATAGCTAGAAATGATTGCATCGAGCCAATGCTGTTGGGGAAATTTAGCGTCAGCGTTCTGGCAGGCCAGGTAGTCAAGGCACTGCTACGCTATTGGCCAACACACAGTCTCATCAGCTGATCTGGATTAGCGCACCAGCTGGTGAACGCCCCCCCCCCCCCCCCCCCCCCCCCCCCCCCCCCCGCCCCCCCCCCTAATGGCTACATTCAAATAGGGCGCCCTATTTAAAGCAGATTCAGCTTTGCTCCTACCTGCTTGCAGCTCGCTTCTCTGCCGCCCGCCACCTCCCCAGCTCCTCCTCGTCATGCATAACGTGGCATTTGCTTCTATGTCATCAGAGCCACACCGCCAAAGATTTAATTCTGAACTCATACTGGCTGCAATCTTTCTGATAAAATGTTTCCTAAATAATTTTGATCGTCATGCGTGTTCTTGACGTTCCTGACACAACTGCTGTTTATTTCAACCAGAAGTGTAGTAAAAGCAGATATCCATATGTGCAGAGCTTAAACAGAGATCTGAGAGTTGTATCTCTGGGTTCAATTATGGACCACAAATACTGATTTGTGGTGTGAATAGCCACAATAGTTAGTGTATTTTTTGAGACTTTGATTCATTTTTTACACAGAATCAACTTTGAAGGGGACAGATTATTATTACTTGATTCCTGAAATCTTACAGCATGGATCAGAAAACCCACTCTCTTTAATGGATGAATGAATAAAAAAAATCTTGGTTCATTCAGGAAATGTTGGTGCTCAGGCAATTTTTTAAGACTCTGAGGTTTTGGGGTTTATGTATCCAAAGTGGTTTTGATGTAAAAAATTGCTGTAGCTTGGCACAGGCTACTTATTGATTCAGCTGTGGTTGCCAGTGTTGGTGGTTTAGTGTGGCCGTACTCTATTTTCGTATGGCTCAGTGGTTTCCTTTGGCCCCATCCAGCAGATTTGAAGTGGTTGATAAAACCAGTCAGTGCTGCCTGGCGGAGGTGTTTTCCTCGTTGGGGTTGTCTGCGTTGACAGTGGTGTACGGTCTGGACCTGGTTAAATTCAGCCAGTTGAGGCTGTCCTGTAGTTGTATACAGTGTGTAGTTTGCAGTTAGGATGCATTGACAGATTTCTAACTATGTATTCATTTTTTGGCGGTTGGCATCCATATGCTTGCGCGCATAACAAGCTAGTTAGCATTAGCGTTCCACATTAGTGTCCCGCACGGAGTGTGCCGGTCGCGCGTGCGCATCCAGCAATATGTGTCAATGTACTTAGTACGTGTTAAGTAGGCAGTTAACGGAGGGAGGGGTGTAGCGAGCTCATCAGATGTTTCCTAAAAATAAACATTGTTCACGACCCACAGATGGAGTCAGAGTCGAGTCTGAAGTCTTTCGAGGACTCAAGTCTCAAGTCAAGTCTCAAGTCACTGTGTGCACAACTTAAGTCGCACTTGAGTCCGAGTCTCAAACTCGAGTCCCCATCTATGGTTTAGAGTAAATCAAACCTGACGATACTGTCTGTGTTCTTTCTGTGTTTCCTGCAGGGATGCCCCCTTTCTTCTCTATGAGTCAGCTCTGTAAGTTCTGCGATGTGGAGCTTACCTCCTGCAGCGGCACGGGGACCTGCGTGTCCAACTGCTCTATCACATCCATCTGTGCGCACAGCCATGAGGTCTGCGTCTCCATCTGGTAAGTACCCGAGACTGGAGCGCCCCCTCTCCTCTGACGGATGGCATGATACCAGTTTGATCTTATGAGACGCAGTCTAAACAATTTCACCTGTGCTTCTCTTAGGAGAAAGAACGAGACCGACTTCTCCCTTGAAACCCTGTGCCACGACCCGTCCAGGCCCCTCTATGGTGTCATGCTGGACGACTACAACAGCTCCACCTGCGTGATGAAAAAGAAGAACACCACGAGCGGGATGGCTCAAATCTGCTCCTGTAGGGACGTGGAAGAGTGTAACGACCAACTCTTATTCATCCCTGGTGAGTGAATGATGCAGCTGACCCCCTCGACGATAGCTAAAGGTGCACTTAATAATGCTGGTATTGCTATTTACATCACCAACAAATTAAATGAAAAGACCAAATCAGCAATGCGTTACAGATATGCTAACAAACAATAGTTACTTCCTGTACTTGTTCTTTACTCTGTGTAGTTGCCCAACTATAAAATCAGCTGCTTTTTTGATCAGTCACCTGTACTATTTCAGAATTTTCCACATTTGCTACATCTCCGACCCATTTCGCTCGGTTGTTCGCCTTCTGTGCCGTTGCACCTCCTCAATAATGTGGCCTATCGCTGGTGATTTCTTGACCCTATCTGTAAATTATTATTTCCCTCAATGTGGTTGTCATTCCACTCACCCGTCTCTTTCCACCTTCTCTTCTCTTTGACCGCTGAAATGGAAACTGTGTGTGTGCAGATCTGTGCTTGTTGTGTGTGTGGGTGTCACATTTGTTTCAGAGGACATTTTAGTGCACACTTTGTTTTCACAACCAAGGCAGTTTAGATTGCGTGGATAATGCACCGTCATCACAAACAGGAAGTGTAAAAGTGGTATTACGCATTACACATAAACACCGGTCGGGGGGAATCCTCAAGACATGCAGCTGGAAGGTTAAATGCGGGGTGTTTGGTTTCAGAGGAGAAAAGTTGACTGTCTTCGTCAGCCTCTGTGTGTGTGGTGTAGACCAGCCACGCTGGAGAGCTCAGACATATGGTTTCCTGTCTGTGTTTAACTCAAATAAGAAACATCTAGACAGAGAACACCTCAGCAGTGGCAGTGCATATATTTGGTGTCACTTTAAAACTATTTAACATGAGTAAATGGCAACAACACATATCTCAAACAATAATCTGATTTATCAAATGCATATCTTCTACGTGTGCTAGGTTTACCAACAAAAGAGGATATGAGGGGGATGAAGAAATCACACTATTTTACTATTTCCCCTGTTTATGTATGAGGCCTGTTGGGAATTGCGAGGTCGCAAGGGGTTGTCATTTTTAAAGAGTGTCCCCCAAAAAGTTTGCATTGTTAAATGCAAAATTGCTGAAAAGTGTTAAGACACGCTGACCTTGTGGGTCCTTTTGGGGTTGTTGTTTTTTCAGAACAAAGACAAATACTCGGTTCACCCAACTTCACCCAAGGAAACACATTTCTCTCACCCCCATGTAGGTTTATTTTAGAATACAGACAACTTTGGTTTTAGTGGCTAACATTTTCAGATAGATGTTGTTGATACTGTGGCAGAAAATCTGTAAAAAACAGAATTGGTAGAGTTGGTAAAGTTATGTATTGAAAATAAACTTATTGAATAAAACTTTTCCTGCAAGCAACCAAAAACAGAGATAAAAGCTGACTGACACAAAGAAGACAGGCAGCCTCATTTTTCATTTTGAGCCCCCCATGGATGATATAGAAGCATTGAAGGCCTTTGTGCTCCGCCCTCCCCACACCCCTAATGGATTGTACCTTCTTTGTTTTGAATTAATTTCATTATAATATAAAGAAGCTCTGAAGATGTTATAATGGTATTTTATAGTATTTTACCAGTGTGTGTTATGTGTGTCTGTGTGGGTTGGGGATGAAGTTGCACCTTACTTATAGTTCCACTGCGGCGCCGTAGTTTGGAAACCTCTGATCTTGTGTAACTAGACAGAGGTTTTTCTCGTATTGTGATCCGTTAAACCATACACAACTATGCTCGGTAGTTTATGAGCCCTCAATAATCTAAAAACCAGATGCAAAGATTTGATACATTTATTAATTAATAACCTTCCCTACTGGCGAACGAATCATTGGCGTGAGCACCTGCCCACGCCAATGATTCGTTCAGAGCTTCCGATCTGTGATTAATTAGAGCATTGTTGATCACACGGCTAGCAAACTTTACTTAACTATATATGAAAGGTAGAAGCGGACAAACAGCCACGGCGATGAATGCAGCCAGTTGGGTTAATTTAAGTCTACACACAGACCGTGGCCGCTCTCAGCATGTTTCTTCTATCGTCTCGTAAAAATGACGAGTGTACCAAAAGCTTCTGCGAACGCCTGTCTTACTAAGACAGCCACACAGCCCTGAGGGTAAGAGTTGTGGTTATTTCCTCTCATTGAGGACACATGCAGCAGGAAGTTGTTGTTTGTTTACTGGACCACTGACAGAACATAATCTTCCACGAATGCCTCACATTGTTCTGCCTAAGCGTTAAATTCTTGCTGACTTGCTCGTAATACTGTTTTTGTGTGCGGTTTATGTGAGTCATGGTGTTTGGGTATTCAAATGAAATGAGTGCCGCCACTAAGGACTGAACATCGTTATCCCGTGGCAGCAGTAGATCAGGGGCCACATTCAAACCTGGCAGAGGAAAACTCTTTAAGTACAGGGGCAAATGGACCCAAGAGACATTAAGGACGCTTTGGGATGTGATCACTTAGACCACATTTTGTCTCGGCCAAATTGACGCACCACCTACTAAAACTGCTTGGTTGGCTTGGCACAAGAGAGACAAGAGAGTGTAAATAAGAAGTGTTTGTCGTTATCGTAATCACATCTATTGGCTCGTAGACTGCGAACCAATCTGGCCATGCCCTTCTTGGATTACGGCCGTTGCCATGTTGGCTCTTTCGCAAACAATAAACAGAAGTGACCATATATGAGTGTTGTGAATTTTACTTTTAAATTAACCCAAATTGACTAGAAATTGAAGACTTGAAACTATGAATGAGACCACAAACTTATGTTCACAATGTTTACTGAGGACAGAAGTTGAATCATAATCTCACGGACTTCTACACAACCAGAGCAGTCGCCCGCTGAAGGCTTCACTCTTCAGAACTGGAGGTTGTCGCCTGGGCACAAGTAACACAATTGAATCATTCCAGTACGTCAAATGATATTCTTTGTTTGCTCCCGAAATCCGGGTCGGTGGAAACAAATATTTCTTTTGACTACTACATCAATTTTGTATAAGCCTGGCATGAATTTAGGTATTTTTTTAAAATGAGGTCTTTCGCAGCCAATCAGCATTATCGTCTATCAATGCTCTCACTCTGAGAGACCTGGGCCTCGGCAGTTGTTTCTAATTAAGATCCTGTAAAGATGATTTTAGAGCAGGACGACCCCGCCTCCTAGCCAGTGTCGTTTACACATGTGTTTCTCAAAGTCACATGTTGTTTGTTTTAGAACTGCATTTACAGCTCTGCTCTTGTTAAAGTCATCTTGGCTTACGTGGAGGCACGCTTAGGTGAGGAATTCATTTCTGACATGGATTCCTTCACTAAAAGTCCAAGTCTTTTGGCTTTTGGCTTATTTTGATATTTTTCATGGATGGAACTCTTCCTCATGACATGAACTGGTGATTTTCAGAGAGACAAAGAGATATAAAGAAGAAAAGGGGAAGAATGAATTAGAAACACCAACAAAATAAAAAGAGGATAAGGTGGCACTGGAGCAATTATGGGAAAAATGTTCGTTCCAAGATCTGTACTTTTTTTGTCTTATTTTTTCATTTCCTCCTTAACACTCCTTTTGGAATGTTGGCCTGTTGTCAGTGAATGGGCTAGTTATTCATTTGTTCAGCACAGACGGCTCTATAGGGATGCAAGATGCATGAAAAGAAGAGGCAAAGAAAAAAGGTCCCTCAGATATAATGGGATGTGGAAGTAGATTGGGAGATGTGGGAGGGAGGAGATTGTTACCATGACAAGTAAATAGTGAGTGTGATAATCACTTTTAGTCTGTGTCACCAGCCTGCCCGTGGCAGAATTCCTTCGTGCTGCTCCAACATAATATGATACCATCCTGGATAAGGCAGGATATTTATATACGGTCACAAGAGTCGAAACTCATCAGGGAAAGATGGTAAACAACTTTACTGTGTGTTTATTTTGTGACCAATATAGCCCTCCAAATTATAAACCACAGCAAACACTGAAAGGACAAATTAGTCTGCAATCTTGTCCAGGTTTTTATAAAAATATTATAGATTTTTTTAATGAAATTTGTATTTGACATTAAATGAATCAGTTTAGGTGTACGCTATATTTAGGATTGTATGACTGCGGCTTGTCAAACTGGTTGCATACAGGTTGCAGAAAAATTAAATGGCAACAAACCAAAAATGAAACCAAAAATGAAATGAAACCAATGTATGATTCCACTTCCTATACACAGTCTGTTCTCCCAGCTCTAAATGCTGATGTTCTAATTCAGTGGTTCCCAAACTGGCGGGCGTGCCCCCTAGCAGGGGTGCGGAGGAACTACAGGGGGGGCTCCACTTCATAACAAGGTCACACACACAGGTCCACAGACAGACAGACAAACACACACACACACACACACACACACACACACACACACACACACACACACACACACACCGGTTATAAAATAAAATGATAAAAAAATACAATTGAAAAAAAAGTTGTAAATATTGTCCACTATATCATATGGTTGCACCTAAGTGATACAAATTAAAGAAAAAGAAATGAAGCGTAACGGCCATGACGTACACTGTTCTAACCACCAACCCAATAAATAAATAAAACGTATTGTGCCAAGATGGACAGTTTTATAACTCGTTTAAAGCGCACATTAGATTATAGTCTGTTACAGCTGTAACAATCACGTCACAACAACTGCACAAAAAAGGTAAAAGTACGGGAAAATACCAAGTCACATCTGTCCCTGGGCTTCACAAGCACTGTGGTCGGCCGAGAGGAGGAATCCCAGAGTCCCCGAATGCTGGTAGCCGACAGTTTGGAGGCTACTATAACCCGCCATGATGTGATCATGTGAAGAAGCACCTTGATTCAATGTTCCTATATCATCGAAGGAGGGCTCAAACAGAAGAAGTTTGGGAAACACTGGGCTAACTGAAGAATCTATCCAACATCAGCCAGGAGAAATGCTTTTATTTTCCATACAGCATAAAGTTTAGACTGTTTACTGTTCATTTTCAGGCTCAGTACAATTGACTTCATTAGAAATTCAAATATATCTTTAGTTCTGCTAAACAATTTATGAACACATCATAAATATGCTATAAACCATCCGCCTCTATGTCACTGTTAAAGTTGGTTGATAGCAGGAGTCAAGGACAGCAGAGAGTCGTGATCGTGTTTTGCTCTCAGTGAGGGAGGAACAAGTAGTTTGGCAGATGCAGAGCGAAGCGCGCGGGTTGGGATGTAGAGTTTGACCGTGTCCTGGATGTAGACCGGACCCGATCCATTCATCGCATGGTGCGTGAGCACCAATGTTTTGAACTGGATATGGACAGCCACTGGTAGCCAGTGAAGAGAGCGGAGGAGTGGAGTAGTGTGGGAGAATTTAGGAATGTTAAAGACCAGTCGAGCTGCTGCATTCTGGATGAGCTGCAGAGATCAAATGGCGGAAGCGGTGAGACCTGCCAGGAGAGAGTTACAATAGTCAAGGCGGGGGATGACGAAGCCTGAATCAGTACCTGCGCCGCCTTCTGAGTGTGGAGGGGTTGTATTCTCCTGATGTTGTAGAGCGTGTATCTACAGGATTGTGTTGTCGCTGGGAATCAGGGAGCGTAAAAGCCTCACTGGAAATGTTTGCTTGCACCAGACAAACTGGTCCGGCGAAGTGTGAAGGAGGGCTTTATCTATCCACCATTTGGAATATGAAATCAAGTCTGGCTGTGTTGTTTTCCCCCAAGAAATTGCTTGTTTAATAAAAAGTGTCTAACAGCAAAATGATCCAAGTAATTTGTGATCAGTTAAAGCATTCAAAAGCGTGAGTCAGAGATGGCAATGTTTGAAAACCCAGCATTCACATCCTGAAACACACACACATGCGTAATTGCAAGCCGGAGGTTAACTTTATTATTTGGAATTATGTGTCAAACCTCCACAAAGACTGCATCAGAAAACGTTGGCATACTGATTGGAAAAGGCAACACGAGTCCTACTGCCAGCATGTGTTGGCACCGTCTGATCTGCTCTGCTACCTCAAATGAATACTCGTGCACTCTAATCACGGCGAGAAAATACATTTTCATAACCCACCTTAAAGTTATATTCAGCATTTTTCATCCATTGCACCTACAGCTTTGCCAGAAGCTAGCGTGAGATTTACTGCATTCCAATCCTGGGAGGAAGATATTTCACAGAATATTTCTACTGTGCATGATCACAGAGCATTCATGAATGATTCAAAGGCAAACAACTTCTTAAAAGCCAAAGGTTTTATCATGTGAATCAAGACGTACCTTTAGCTAAGCTAACTGGAAGTCAACACACAATTTATTTATCCTCAAGTGCAAGTGTCTTCCTCAAAGATGATGGAAATATGCCTTGGACTTCACTGTGGCATAATTCAAAGGTTGTGTCATTGTGTCATTGAGTTTCAAATAAACCAAATTCCAAAAACGTCTGAGTAACATTAGCTTGCTAGCTCTCATAGCATTAGCTTTCCTGCTAAAATCAGGGTTCCTACATATTTTGGACTAATGTAGTTCTATGACTTATCCTTGATTTCAAACAAAATTTCAATGACCAAAGATTTTGTGAAAAAGTGAGAACATTTAGTATTTAAACTAACAATGAGAATTCCAAAGCCTGCACAGTGTTTCCCTACCATTCAATTAGGATGAAAGTCTGTTTTTTTAATGTTTACAATTATCCACTAGCGATGAGTATCGTTTGGGTTTTTCCAAAGGGTATTTAATGGCATGAATGCTTAAATTAGCATAACTAACCAACAAAAAATGAAATTGGTAAATAAGTGATCTTAGGTACATTGCCTGAGTTAAATAGAAATATAGTGAGAAAAAGGAAAATATTTGTTAAGAAAGAAATAGATAAATTCAAGAAAATAGACTGTCATATATACTTGCGACTTATTATATAACATTTAAACCATTTGTAATGCTCATTCAAGAGCACTCTGAGGAAAATCTGAATGTCAACGGTAAGTCCTCGGTTCCAAGCTCCTCATGGCCTGCCAATGTGGCGGCTTGGCCTAGGACAGTCATGTTCCCAGAGAGAGACACCCTTTGAAAAGGAGCCCAGCTAGAGCCGGGGCCAGGCCAGACCAAGCCGAGCCGAGCCGAGGCAGACAGGCCCCCGACTGTTTCCTCCCCGAGGCTGGAGCTCCGAGGGTTGGTGGCCAGTTTGTCCAAGCTGACAGAGGAGGAAGTTAATGATATACCTCGTGAAGCTATGAAGGCTGCT
This sequence comes from Apeltes quadracus, assembly GCA_021346845.1. Classification (NCBI taxonomy): domain Eukaryota; kingdom Metazoa; phylum Chordata; class Actinopteri; order Perciformes; family Gasterosteidae; genus Apeltes; species Apeltes quadracus. Next base: position 11,356,300 of record CM037936.1, on the reverse strand, counting down.
GGCAGTGACCACAGTATGCCTATTGATACAGCACAAAGTTGCCTACCTACTGTATGTATTCATATATATTTTACATTTGTATTATATTTGTATCAATTAAACAAAATATTTGCATTTCACTGGAGCTGGGGAACAGCATTGACTACAGTACATCAGTGTTACCATGCTAAAGAATCATGTAAGTTTTGATTTAGCTGATTTGTTAATTGTTTTTGGAATTAATACAGAATCATAATACTTTATTTTGTTTTTTGTTATAAATGATGGCATTTATAGCTGCTGTGAGTATTCCATAAAACCTTGAAACAGTGTATGTAGTCACCATTTTATAAAAGCAAGGTTGTGGGTTTATAGTGATATTGCAGCAGCTTTGGCACGTTGTTTCGCACAATGCAGAGCTTATTGGTGTGTTGGCTCATTGCTTAGCTTACCAATGCAGCAAGCTGACATGCAAGACGGTCGTCGGGGCACGGAAGTTAGCGCCAATCTTGACAGTGTGACATCTGTAAACACACTCTCAATAATTGTTGACAACTGACCAGTTTGAAATACTGTTGATTTTGCCCGTCAATGACGGTTTACTGTAGGACCCCACAACCCGAAAAGTTGTTGCCTGGCGTCACCAAATCCAACTGAAATTGGAGGGTAAAGTATCTTGGCTAAATATGCTGCCCACACAATTTGTCAATGACAGTTTTTGTAAATGGAACAGTGTTGTCGTGTTGGAGGTTTCAATTAACACAAAAATGTTGACATTTTTCACCAACAACAATAAAGTTTCTTGAAGGTTTCTCAGTACGGAGCCAAACAATAAATGTACATTCCAACCATATTCACTAGTAAACCACAACCAACCTTACCTAATGCTGAGCTACTTAACAGCTGTCTTCAATTGAAGGCTTACACATGGTCACGGCTGTATCGACAGTCCTCTAACACTTCACTTTGTCCCGTTGATGCACAGCCACAAAGACCTCTTTGACTGCTGTCTCATCATCCGTCTCATCTGTTTTTCCAGTCGTGGATCCAACCCCGGACGACCCTTTGCTGTCCGTGATCCTGGTGAGCCTGCTACCCCTGCTGACGATGGGGGTTGTGGTTGCTGGAATGTTCTACTGGTACCGAGCCTACCGGCGGCGCGTGAGCCAAGAGTGGGAGAGAAGCATCAAGAAGCGTAAGACAAAAGCCGGTGGGCTGGACTGTGACGCCTGCGCCATCATGATGGACGATGATGGGTCGGACAGCAGCTCGACGCACGCCAACCACCTGAACCATAACACCGAGCCACTGCCCATAGAGCTGGATATGCTGGTATAGACAATGTGGCACTTTTGTTTTAAAGAAAACCACCAAAACGAAACATTTTACCACATTCATCCCTTATGCTCTCAGGTGGGCAAGGGTCGCTTTGCTCAGGTGTACAAGGCAAAGCTCAAGCAGACCACCTCGGATCAGTTTGAGACGGTGGCCGTGAAGATCTTCCCTTACGAGGAGTACGCCTCCTGGAAGAACGAGAAAGACATCTTCTCCTATACAGATCTCCGGCATGAGAACATTATCCACTTCCTAACGGCTGAGGAGAGAAAGGTGGAGAAGCAGTACTGGCTCATCACCGCCTTCCACGCCAGAGGAAACCTACAGGTAAAACCGGCCCTTTAAGGTAAACCAACATGAATGAGTTGTAACATGAGTTATAACTTAAGGGTAGTGTTATGTAGACTCGTTACTTAGTGTAGCTTCTATGTATCTCAAGGTGGACCTTGATGTCCTTTAGTATTGTGTTTAAGTGACTAATGTGAGAAAGAATTTCTGAAATGAATCTAGTATTAATTTAGAGACACCAGCATCTAAACGGCTGCAACTTAATGGCTCATTGCATCTCATGGTCATATATGTATTATCGTATATTATTTCAATAGATTATGAATCCAGGATTTTACTGTAGTATTTATTTGAGGTGGTGATCATTTAAAAAAACACATTTAACTGATTAATTTATCAATTTTTCGTGAAAGATGTTGTTGACAAAATAACACCAACATAATAGTCTGAACCTCAGCAATATCACTAATAGTTACAATTATTAACATTGTTAACTGATCAAGCAGCAGCTGGACGCATGACATGTTTTACATGTTATAAATCCAGTTGCACTTTTAACTTTTTCCATTCATAAATTTCAATTTCTACTTGTTAAAAATCCCTTTCCCTCAGGAGCACCTGACGCGTCATGTGATCAGCTGGGAGGAGCTGCAGGTGCTCGGCTTGTCTCTGGCTCGGGGCGTCGCCCACCTGCACAGTGACCGCCTCCTCTGTGGGCGCCCTAAGGTAGGACTGAACGCCACTGAGGTTCAGGCCAGTGAGCTCCCATGTGCCTGTCATGTGATCCTCCCAAAGCCACAACATGGCGCCGAACAAGCACTGCACACTGTAGAGCCGCGCTTTGATCCCCTGCACAGAGAGTAGCTCTGATGTGCGATGTGTGGACGACCAGGCATCCGAGTCCTTTGTTGCAATTACGCCACATCAACACCGCCCCAGCAAGAGAGCCGTAAAACAACATAGCAGCTTCACAACCACTTTATTGCTCTTTGTTTCATATGATGTCAATGTAAGTTATGCGGGATCAGTGATGTAGGACAAGAATACAGTTGAGCATATGTCTTTTGGTAGAAAAGTGCTAAGTGATACAATGGGCGAACAGTACGTGCATTATTTTCATACATGTTTCATTCCTTTCCTTGTACCCTAAAGGTGGCCATAGTCCACCGAGACCTGAAGAGCTCCAACATCCTGGTGAAGAACGACCTAACGTTGTGCCTGTGTGACTTTGGGCTCGGACTCCGTTTGGACAGCACTCTGTCTGTGGACGACCTGGCTAACAGTGGACAGGTCAGAGAAAAAGAGTCTCTTGATTTATTTTCTTCTTTAATTTGTTATATCGAAAGGTTTTGCATTTAAGTAAGTTACTGAAGTCTTCTACATCACAAATGGCACCAAATCACCTAAAGAGTCTACTCCAGCTCATTAATATACAAGTATGACTAATGGTGGGAGTACACATTCATTAGGGCTCACCGAGGAACAAGAAAGAGTGCCACATATTTAAAAAATCACCCAACTGAAAACCCTAGCGCCTTGTTGCCAACTCTCTTCCAAAGAAAGCTAGCCCGAAGCACGAGCTCCAGAAATGCTAAATCCAGCAAGAGTCGGCAACACTAACAGGGCCTGACCCTTCAGGGGCCACCCTCAAGCCATCCCCCCATACTTCTCATTTAAATTAAGCACAAAGAGATATCACAATCTGGCGGTATCCTTTGGGTGGGATAAGTGAGGCCAATCAAAAATTGTTTAGAAATCTACAATATTTTAAACAGAGATATATGGCTTTTCTTAGTTTGAATAGTGACAAATAACTACAAGTTGTCGCAAGTGAGGTAAAAAAAGTACAATAATTTCCTCTGAAAAGTGGATTTGAAGTACAGCATAAAGCAGCAGGAACTGGAAATATAAGAATAAAGTTGTTCACTTGTTTCCTTCTTTGAATAGGACATTAACTCTTCTAAAACCCTGGGACAACGCATTGCCAGTGTCAACTAGCAGGGGTTGCAACCCGAAATGCTATTGTAAGGTGTTAATCAGTATGAGCCACATCTGTGGGTTTGCAGAGAAACGTGCTGCTTGCGCTTTGAGCCGCTCTCTCTGCTTCTCCATCTTGTTCTCAGTCAGTGGGACTTTGTCCTTTGCTTGCGTATGATTCACCGGCTGAACACGCAGCAGGGACGGCTGAGAGAGGGTGGACTAACTTATTAAACACATTGTGACTCATCCTATACACAAACATACAGTGTAGTTCTGTTATAGATCAAATTTGGCCAATATTATTAGTAGTTTACTATCAACAACAATATTATCAGCTTTAATTTGTTGGCATTTAGCCTTTCAAAATCAACATATACACTGCAGTCAAAAAAAAGGGGTCTCTGTTTAAGGCCAAAGGTTAAAGGCTCTCTGTACTAATATAGCAGCGAACAACTATTTGATTTGTAAATATGCATGGCAATAATGTTTTTTTTTCGACTTTTCCATTTAGAATATACTGAATATACTGTCTCTATAAACAATAGCCCTGTCAGCATCGTTGCTGTTGTTAGCACTGTTAGCGCCGTTAGCCTCATAAACCATTAACCACCCACTTAACCGGCACCTTGTTAAGAGGAAAGATTTGCTCTGATTTTAAAGTGTAGTTCCTTTAAAGGACGTTGATTTAATGAAAAAAGTTATCCCCACAATCACTTAATTAAAAAAGAGGTGCACACTGTTCTAAAAAATGCGTCTATTATTTGGCACTCAATCCTGCCTGCAAGCCTTTTTGCCTTTGTATATTCAAGACGTGCGGATAATGTATTTTCGAAACCTTTTTGTTTTATTTGTTGAAATTCTCTTTGGGAAGTGTCGATAATATGTCAAATGCTTAAAAAAAAAAACGTCATCCGTGGCCGTTGGAGGACTGTAATAAGCCCTTCCAATCATTAAATTCAGCCCGAATAAAACCAATTGGGGAGTAGTAGATGAATACTTCTTTATCAACCACATCATTACAATGTAAATGGGGTGACATAATGTAAATTGCAATTCTTGACTATATAATTATTATTATAGAACAAAAGTTATTAAAAAATAGCTACATTTTAAAGAATTTTAGGTCAGCAAAGAAGGCTTAAACGGCCAAACACTGTCATTATATTGTACTTATTTATTTATTTTGACACTCGACCGACCCGAGTGTGTACTGGCATTCTAACCCCCTAGGATGTCTCTTTGCTGCAGGTGGGCACGGCGCGGTACATGGCTCCGGAAGTCCTGGAGGCCCGACTCAACCTGGAGAACATGGAGTCCTTCAAACAGACTGACATCTACTCCATGGCCCTTGTGCTCTGGGAGATGACGTCCAGGTGTGAAGCCATTGGAGGTCAGTGCTCGCACACACACACACACACACACACACACACACGCACACACACACACATTAACTACATGTTCCAGGCTGGGGAAAGTGTGTCATGTAACACACAAGCACACGCTTTGTGTGGTTGCCATTTCACCCCAGCAGGGTCCGCTTTCCTCTCTGAGATGACTCAACAGGGAATACGGCATACGTCATATGTTTTAGGGTTATCACAAGATAAGATTGCTTGTTGAAGATTATTCAACGAGCAATGCGATTGGCCGTTAGTGATGTCAGCACTCTTGTAAAGTGGAAGCTGCTTCTGTTGATAATTAACTCCCCTCACTCCAGTGCCCAGATGCACATAACTTCTAAAGGAGATGTTCAGCGCTGTAAACAACTGTAAACTGTCAGTTATCTCCTTTAAAATCTTGTCATAGCAGTTTCCTGTTTGCACAACCAGAGATTGGATACTGTCTGCTAAAAACATGATTGATGATACCGATGGGTAAATCACCACGAGCAACATCTTTTATAAAACGCATTGCATACAGTACATCATATAAAAGTATGGAATAGTGCAGCTTTGATAATATTCTCAAATAAAACAAGAAATACAGACAAACAATTAATAATTAATCTTCCTCGGTCAACTTTAGTATTGTAAAGTAAAGCCAAAATTAAAGTGTCTTAAACCTGCTTTCTTTCTGACAAGCAGGAGTGTTTATAAAAGACTACAACAATATGTCAAATAGACCATAACACAGGGGATGCTTGAGGGCGGGGCTACCTTGTGATTGACAGGTCATTAGCTTCCCCCGGTCCGGGCCGGGTCTGTTTGCCGTTTGTCTTAGAGAATTTTGGCTGCCTTATATAAGTCTTGTTCAGCATTCCTTTCTATGGATGACATCACCGATGTCCACTTCTTATACGCTGTACATGCTATGATTGGAGTGGTGGCTAACAGAAACTAAACTACCAAAAAGGATAACTTTATGAATCTTGAGGGGGGAAACCTACTCGTGTTTTTGTTTTAGTTACTAATACGATAAACAATAAAAGTTTGAGTAATATAGGCACCCAATCTGAAACCTGTAGTATTTAGAAGTATTTAATGGTTGCATTAGTCATGCATTATGCAACTTTTCAGACAGGCAGCAGGTTGAGGCGACTCTTACCTGTCACGCAGTCGCTGAGGAGGTTGACGGTCACCTCGATCTCAGCTCCAGGTTTACAGCAGGAATCTTGGGAATGTCTGATATGTGAGGGAGAAGATCTCAACTCCGCTGTTGCCCTTCTTTGGGCAGAAAATCAGGGCGAGAGAGGGGGAGAGCGGGAGTGGATACTGTACCTGTTTCAGCTGGCTGTGTGTGTGTGTGTGTGTGTGTGCTCACACACTCGACTGAACTCTGAACCCCTTTCTTCATTCTTTTTTTTTGGCCAAAAATACAATTTATTGTGCAAGAAACTGTAAAAGCAGAAATTATATTCAGATTTAACATTTCTTTGTTGATCAATCATGCTTTTAATATTAACGAAGCCTAGGAACCAGCACGAGGAGCCTCAATTAATTTCTCCCAATACAAGTATTTACTATACTATACTATAGGTTCAAAATGTTAAATATATTGATCCCATGTTCCTCCATTTTTGGTAAAAAACTGAGCTTGCCCCTTTTTTTGATGATTTACAGCAAAACCATATATATATATATATATATATATATATATATATATATATATATATATAACAACGTATACCTGCATGAGAAGTACCTGGCTTTTAAAATGAGTGGACTACTTCTCAAGAAAGATTCCTTGAGCCCAATGCTTTCTGCACTTTGGTAGCGGCGGTGACAACATACTCGCAAAGTGGGCTGTTTCATCTAAAACAACACATCTTCATAAACCTTGGTTCCCTCTCACTGCTGTACGGAGAAGACATACTTGGCTTCAAGCCAAGTATCGAAAGAGAATGAATCTGAAAGCAAAAGTTGACCCTCAAAGAACCGTTTGGACAAGAAGTCCTCACTTTCCGAAAGTGTTTGTGTTTAAAACGTTTGTCGGATCTCACTTGTGGAAGTACACATACAAAGATAAAAACGTTTCTGTTTTCTCCCATCTGCTCTCCTGGGAGTAGAGAGGGACTCTCTCCGGATCACCTCCTTCCCTCCGCCGAGTTGGGCTATTTTCTAGACAGTCTGAGACATTCAGAGCCAGACAGTCACATTCCAACACGTGTGTGTTTGCTTCAGACACAGAAACGTAGAAACAGAGAAAGAGAGAGAGAGAGGGATGTGGCCTCATCTTGCCCTGTTTATGTCTCAATGTGGGAGACTGTGTGTGTGTGTCTGGCCTCTGCCTCCACCCTGACAACAGGGGACAGAATGCTGGATAGAAATACTACTCCTGAACCGCCATTGTTGTTGTGGTTGGTTACAGCACATTCTCTGTGTCTCTGTGTAGCACCTCGTAGCGTGTCCTGAATAAGCCATGGGGTCGGGGCAGGGCCCGCGTGTTATGTCAAAGTGGGGGGCGGGGGTTATGTGGGGTAACAGAGAGCGCCAAAGACGGTTGCTCAGTGCATAGTGAGAAAAAAAAGGCTTTGTACGTGAAAGTCAAGTCAAGTCAAGTTTATTTATATAGCACATTTCATGTGCATGATTAACATAGACTCAATGTGCTTAAAAACAAAAACAGGCAATACAACAAGAAATGCATACACAATACATAATAAAAACATATAAAATAATACTGCCAGTATAAAAAGAAAATATAAAAACTTATAAAAATATAAAAATAATATAAAATATAAAAGTATAAAAGGACAGCCGCTACCGCTCTCAATTGCTCTACCCAAACTAAAAGCTTGTGAAAAAAGATGTGTCTTTAGTCTAATTTTAAAAGAAGACATTGTTGTGGTGGATCTCAGTGCCAGTGTTCCAGAGCACAGGACCATAATGACTAAAAGAACCATGAGCTTGTTTAGAGTGGATTTTTGGTACAGTGAGAAGAGCTTTATTGCATGATCTAAGGGATCTCGCCGGAGTGTAGTAAGTCAACATATCAACCACATAAGGGGGAGCAAGGTCGTTCAAAGCTTTAAAAACAAGAAGCAGTATTTTAAAATCAATTTTCTGTTTTACTGGAAGCCAGTGAAGTGAGGCTAAAACCGGGGTGATGTGCTCTAACCTTTTGGTTTTCGTTGGTTGCAGCATTCTGAATAATTTGGATTTTATTCAACACTTTCTTTGTTGTTCCAGAAAAGAGTGCATTACAGTAGTCGATTCTACTCGTAACAAAAGCGTGAACAAGCTTTGCAGAGTCAGACTGCGACATAAAGCGTCTAAGTTTAGAGATATTTCTCAGATGGTAGAAAGCAGTCTTGGTGACACTGGTTATATGCTTTTCAAAGTTGAGATCAGTATCCAGAATAACACCTAAGTTTTTGACATGCTGACGAGGTTCAACCAGCAGGGAAGACAAAAAGGTTTGAATCCTATGTCTCTCAGCTTTGTGCCCCAGCAAAAGAATCTCAGTTTTGTCCTCGTTTAATTGAAAAAAGTTCTCAGCCATCCAACACTTGATATTGTTAATGCATTCACTGCTCATAAAGCTCATTCACTGGGCCTAAATTGTTGACGTCAACTGATATATACAGCTGCGTATCGTCAGCATACGAGTGATAAGGGATCTTAGACTGCTGAATGATGGATCCAAGTGGAAGCATATACAGATTAAACAGTAATGGACCAAGAATTGAGCCTTGTGGGACTCCGTAAGGAATGTCAACCCCATCGGACTTATAGTCACCAATAGAAACCGAAAAAGTCCTACCTGACAGGTAGGAAGAAAGCCAACCTAGGACTGTGCCATGAAGGCCCAGGCATTGTTCAAGGCGCCGAAGAAGAATTTCATGGTCGACAGTGTCAAAAGCTGCACTGAGGTCGAGAAGCACCAGAATAGAGACTTTCTGGTTGTCCGACCTCATTTTCAGGTCATTAACAACTCTGACAAGAGCAGTTTCAGTGCTGTGGTTTGTTCTAAAACCAGATTGGTATGTATCAAATAAGTTGTGGTCTGACAGGTAATTGTTGGTAGACAACCTTTTCAAGAATTTTTCCCAAAAATGGAAGGTTTGAGATTGGTCTGTAATTGTTTAAGACAAATGGATCAAGGTTAGCCTTTTTTAACAGTGGAGTAACAACACCATGCTTGAGACATGTGGGGAAAATTCCAGAGAGCAAGGAGGCATTAACAATCTCAAGTACATCATCAGCTAGATGACTAAAAACATTTTTAAACAATTTAGTAGGCATCAAGTCAAGAGCACAAATTGCAGAACTCAACTGCTGCACTACTTCTAAAAGTGTACTACATTGTACAGGGGTGAAATTGGAGAGGGTGCCATGAGTTGGAGAGGAAGAGGAGTGATTACAGACACCAGTAGGGGTAAACACGATCTTGTTCCTAATGTTTACAATTTTAGATTCGAAAAACAGTGCAAACTCAGTACATTTATCAGAGGTCAGAAATTCGGCAGGTATTGTTTTGTAGGAGGCGGCCTTATTGGCAGCAGACCTGTGAAGGGGTGATTGCAAGATCCTGACGGGTCGAGGGCTGAGGGACAGAGGACGTTCCAGAGGACATAGACAACTTGATGTTTTGAGAAATTCACTTTTTTGCCGGGAGGGAGACATCAGACATCCGTTCTTATTTTATCGCCAGGAGGCAATTACCTTCGTGTAAGGGTTGGAGGCGGGAGGAAATGGCAGGGTGAGGTGGGGGGTTTATAATAGTTCCTATGTCCTCTTTTAACTGGTTATGAAACAGTCTCGATAAATGTTGCACGGTGTACCAGGACTAGAAAGAAACAATACGATTTGGAATATTTTTAGTACCGGTCCTTCATTAAAAAAAGCACGCAATCAGTCAGCCTGTCAGGCGAGGCGGCCCAGCTCTCACACATGCAACAGGCAGCCCTCACTCACAGTGAGTTATTTCAGGGGAGACTTGCCCTCATGTGCAGGAGCTGTTGCCGACCGTCCTCGGCTTGTTGAAAGAAAAGATGCCAGAAGTGAGATCTGGAAATACTTTGGGTGCGAAGCAGACTGCGATGGAAAGCCCATCGACACACACAAACCCGTCTGTAAAACCTGCTTCAAATCCACCCAGGCAAAAGGGAGGGAACACTTTGAATACGGCTAAGCGCCTATCAGAGAGACACCCTGAACTTTTCAGAAAGTTCAAAGAACGACAGGTTAGCAAATGTGATTATAAACATGAACACCCATATACAGCCTAACACGAGAAGCCTAAAGGCTGGTGCATGCTTCTGCAACTGCGATGTGTCGATGGACTCGTTTCAATTCTTGAAGCTAATTAGCGTAGTTTCAGGACCAAGACCACGCCTCCAACCCGCCTCTTCCGGTATTTCTACAAATACAGCTCAGCCCTCTCTTCGCGTCCGTGGGTACGCATTCTGAAACCCCACCCTCCCAACCCCTTTCTTTTTCTTTTCTTTCTCTCCATCTTTTTTTTTTTCAACTTTTCGTGGGGCCCTAAAGGGGTTCGCCGTGCCACGGGAGCGCGGCGGATTCTCCGACGAAGCTCCCCACAACCCATCCGACCAACCAGTCTTAATCAACCGACGACACATTCACTCATGTTAAACGCCTCCAGTTGGATGGCGTAGTCTTAGCTAGTGAAATGGTTCAAAAAGGCTAGAGAATGTAGCCTTTGTGTGTTGAAGTCGTTGGTTTGTTTATTTTTATTTAGTTATTTTCGCCTTTTTTTCGCGCACATATTTGTGCACTTCGTACCCTCCTCAATGGCAAACCGATGTTTGTGGCGATCATCTGCGCATCAAGGACGCGATCATCTGACAGGTTGTATAAGTGGTCATATTTCCGTATTTCTTACATTTCGACAAAAGCTCTTCAATCTAATTCATTCTCTCTTAAAAAATTGTCCTTGCCGGTATTATGCTATGAAAATGTAAGAAAGGATGTAGTTAGCAGACAAATCACAGCCTTGAGGGCGCTAGTTTAGAAAAATTGGGCGACGCACGCAAGCGTCCAAGACAGGGTTAAAAAAAGCACGCAATGGGCGGGCTACAGTCTTTTGCGTGTCCTTGCATTTCTCAGAAAACGCAGAACCAAAAACTAGGCTTTAGAAACTTGAAGTGAGATTTTGTCGGGGGTGAACGCTACGGCCGACGGGAGGGGGGGGGGGATGAACGCTACGTGCAGCAAATAGGGTTACAGATGCACCGTCGGCGAGGTTGGGAATTGGATGTGAGTCCGAAAGCAAAAGCGCGAGAGTTGGCAGCCCTGTAGCTATGTTGGGTAGCTTGACAAGAGCTTTCCTAACACAGTCGAACATCAAGCAAGTACACAGGAGAAAACAAGACAGCAAATTAGTAACTGAATAGTCCAGCAGAAATATATATAGATATGTATACATGTAATATATACATCCAAAATAACTAACAAAACCTCGGGCCTGTATGATCGTGAGATCTGTAAAATTATGAAATGCATACTTTCTCCACAGGGACCGCCAAAATCAGAAAAAAATTACTATGTAATCATACAGTCAGGTACGGACAATAGGCCTACACAGCCGTGTCTTGCTGTGGGCTGATAGTAATATGAATGCCATTTGTTAAGTGTTCAAAAAGCAGGGCAGGAACAAGCTGGTTAAAAAGAGAACCGTACAGGTGTTTTATTTATTACTGTTACAGATAAATATTCCAGTATCGTGTTTGTGGTATCGTATAGCAAGTATTGGGTATCGTTATATTTATTAGGTATAGTTTCAAAGTCATCATTTTGGTATTGTGTCAACCCTCGTCTCGATTTAATCTGATGCCTCTATATGACCTTCATAACTAAACACAAGTGTCAATGTGAAAATTGACTAATCATATGTAGTCATTCTTAAGGCAGTAGTCAGTGATTCTGAGCAAAATCAGACTGTTCCGCTATCCCCCCCCTGCCGGGGGGCCAAAGCCCAGGATGTGTGGCTAGGCCCGCCTGGAGCGAAGGGAGGCACGGGGATGTAGAACCAGTGCTGCCCAGTGGAAAGCCATCTGGCCCCGGCTGTAATATACAAGGTTGTCTAAAGGGACACTCAGACCTCAGAAAAAAAATCAGAAAAAAATCAAGGTTCATTATAATAACTATAAATGGGATGCTGTCGCCACCAAGATCGAATGATAATTAATCATAACCCAAATTTCTTTATGTACAAAAGATTGGAAGTAGTCATGTCCCACTTTTGTAACCAGCAACTTTGAGTCACTTTCACCTCACCCCTCCCTTTTATTTTAGCCTCCCAAAGTTTCATCGACCACGGACGTTAAACTTAACAGCTCCCCAATGTGCTCGCCACGGAGTTCGGCCAACAACTATCTCTGGACATTGGCTGCTCCCTGGTTAGGACGGAGAAAATACTTGAATGAATCATTCACTAAATGCAGGTTCACTTTCACTTTTTTTTTTCAGGTTCACTTTTTTTATTCCTACGGTGCCGTTCGCCCGCCATCGATGTGGGGTTAGACGCATGTTTAGATGCCCGGGTCTCTTGAGCACCAAAACGTAACAGCAAATCCCAGACACCGGTTCCACCCGTAGAGGCTCCTGCTAACCTCCAGGCCACGAAGGGTCTCAGACAGATAATCTGCAAAGGAAGCTATCGTAAACCCCCTTCCACTCTCTTACATTGGATATACCCAGCAATAGAACCACGGGGCCCCTGACCCAGTGAGACTGTGGCTCCGGTTTAAGTCTCATAAGATGTATGTTCACAAACTAAAGAAAGGGGATTTTTCTTTTAGCTTTTTAAAAGCGTAGAGCTGCTGAAGGGAAGGAGGATGCTGCTCAAAACTATGAGGACAAGTGCAGGTTGTAGGAGCCAAATCGACCAAAGCAACAAATTGGACCCTTTTTCACTACAGTCTTTGTTTAGAATCACTTTTATTTCTGCTGCCAGCGTTCTCATTTTTAGGCAGGCTCGCTCTACTCTGTGTTTTTCAGCTGAGTCCAGTCCAGGAAAATGTGTGGTATTTATACCAGCTCCGCAGTGGGAGATCTAAACAGCAGAGAAGCTGGCATAAATAACCTCCAGGGGAACAGGGCCGGCCCAGCCCTACTGGGTCCACTTTTAAAGCACTAAAAACGGTTGGGGAAGTTCCACACATAAAAAACAGGAAGTGTGGGCCGGTAGAGTCAACGTCTCTGCACACAGTCCCAATCCCAGACCTCCACTTTCCTGTCCGGGGCTTCCACCACAACTTTGCCCATTCCTGTATTTGAGGACACAGCTACAGAGACCACTTAAATAAAACTTTTCCTATATTTTTTTATACCATTCTGCTAACCGGTATACACAAACAAGTGCTATAAAAATTGGCAGCCTGTTGGCCAGCCAGAAGAAAATAATCTGACCACAGCCGCAACTGTACATCCAGCTTTACATTCAATGACTTCAGACTGAGGTAGCAAAAATGCTATTCATGTAGCACAGTGTTGATTTTACTGAAACGACTTTCAAGCTAGCAGGTTTCATCGGCTTTTTTCTGTTAAGAGTTGGTTGAGAAACAAAGCACTACCTTGGCCTCGAATACACTTTGTGTTTGTATTCCAGTGTAGCCTAGTCCCAATAAGATTATTATTGATAGTGAGAAATGCTAGATCTGGATGAGGACCAACTGAGAAAGTTACAACGTACCTGAACGTGCTCATGTGAACCAAAGTTGCAACTAATAAATGTGAACTTGTGCTTTGTTTAACGGCACCAGAAGATTTAGAGAACCCAGGCATGCTAGAATTGCTAGCGCAGGGTGGATAAGTAGTGGTGGGAATTGATGATGTCACCCACAGGTTGGTAGGCTGACGTTTTGAGGCCTTGAATTTTGCATTTTGATGTTTGCAAGTGATATTATAAATCAAGAGAGAAGTCGTTTTCTCTTCGCCAGCACAATTGAAGGAGTGGGGACATCTGCCGCTGTCCGTTTCCTCCCCACCTCTAAGGTCGGAAACGACAACAAGTGAGCGACGTGCTGTCGCCATAGTAACACTGCCACATGAGTGTGACCTTACTGTTTACTGACTCATTTTCGTGCATTGATGCTTTCTCATGATGGTGAAGACCATATTTCCTATAATTAACATGCCCAGAGAAATTCAGATGGTACAAACACAAAACAGTTAATAATCCACCGTTTGAGGAAACGAGGATGTAGAAAAAAAGAAAGTGTAAAAACAACAGGCACACAACGACATGGGTATCTGTTAGATACTTTGTTTGCATGGCCGACTGTGTTTGGCTGTGAGGATCCAGAGAGCTCTTCTCTTTCTCGGGCCGAAAACAGACTGCAGCTGTTGGGAGCTCGGTTTCATGAGTTCTGGACCCAATCCCGGAACTTTGTTTTGAATTTTTCATGGTTTTCAACGTCATGCTCTCTCTCTCTCTCTCTCTCTCTCTCTCTCTCTCTCTCTCTCTCTCTCTCTCTCTCTCTCTCTCTCTCTCTCTCTCTCCTTTTTTTCTTTCCTTCTTTTTGCCCTTGCTAGTTCCTCAACATGAAAGAGTCAAAACATGATTGGATTGTTATTTTAGAGCTGTGTACAGTCTGCACTTTTGGACTAATTGCTTTTTAGGCTGTGCCGTGGCTGATTTACGTTTCCCCTCCCATAGAGACATCATGATCCTATTTCTTTCTTTATTGCACTTCCTATTCACCTGTTTCTCTCCTTGCCTTCCTCTTTTTACATTTCAGCATAGAATATAACATTTTGTTATGTTGGTTGTGTATGTAGAGGTGAAGGAGTACGAGCCTGCCTACGGCTCCAAGGTCCGAGAGCACCCCTGTGTGGAGAGCATGAAGGACAGCGTGCTGAGGGACAGAGGACGGCCCGACATCCCCGACACCTGGCTGAGGCATCCGGTGAGACGTGCCCCGAGCCGGACCGTTAACGCCCCTTCATCAGCATTATTCCAGGCTGCTGATAATATGTGTTTTGAGAATCATCAGAAACATCGACTGAAATGTGGTGATCTTAGTTTTCACATGATTTTTAACAATAACAAACAGATTATATGGAAACCATTTTACCAACTGCTTACACACATTTTCAAAACTAAGTCTCCTTTTTTCAAAACTCTAGACACAATTCTCAAAACTGCACACACAAAATGCGAAATGCCTCACATCTCCTTCAAAATGCAACACTTGCATTCAAAATGCCATAAACACATGTCAGAATGAACCATTTGCATCAAATGGCAAACACTTCTTTCATAATAAAACATTTTTGGATATACCACGTAAACACTGCCGTTCTAAATCTAAAGCTCTGTGGTCTTTCATAGGCTTATATCTACATTTCAATACAATGTTCTACAGTGAATGTGATGTGCTGAGAGGGGTAACAAGTACACTGGAAACGCAAATGCAATGTAGACACACAAAATATTTACAGTTTTTACCAACTGCTTACACACAAAATATTTTCATGTCACACGATTTCTGAAACGATTTTTGAAACCTATATATGTATATATACCTGTATACATTAGCATAAAACAAAACTATAAACATGTAAACCAAAAGTAAATTCTTTACAGTAGAATACAGTAAATTGTGTGTGGGGTCCCGGTCCAGGAATTGGCCGGGAACCTGGTGAATAAATAGCATTTTGATTGGTTGTGTGGAAAAGGAAAGCAAGTCACTTCCTGATAGATCTTTGTGTTTTAGGTAGAGAATTGTGTGTAGTGTGTTTTGAAAAAAGTGTTTATGCAATTGAAAACTGAGTCAAGCTGAGAAATAGCTTATGGTTTTGAAGATTTGCCAGGTAGTTTTGAGTGAGAGGTTTCAAAAATGTGTCATGAAAAGATTTTGTGTGTGGGCAGTTGGTAAAAACTGTAGGTCTGTGTAATTGCAACTTGAACACCGAGGTTCAGTATATTGGCAAATTCAGAAATTAAAAAAAATCAGTATGAAGGAAACCTCCACCAGCAGGAAACTGTGGTGTAGTAGTACTAGCAGTAGTGCAGGCGGTTGGGTTTGAATGCTAGAATCTGCTACCCAAACTCACCTCCAGGCTCTCCCCTGTGCTCCTCACAGGGCGTGGCTCAGATCTGCGCCACCATCATGGAGTGCTGGGACCACGACCCCGAGGCGCGGCTCACCGCCCACTGCGTCGCCGAGCGCATCGCCGAGCTGGAGGACGAGATGGACAAGCTGTCCAGCCGCAGCTCCTCGGCGGAGAAGATCCCCGCCGAGCTGAAGATCCCCGTGGAGGTGGGGATCCCCGGGGAGGAGGTGAAAATCTCCCAAATACAGGACGTCAGCGCCGCCGACAGCTCGGTCAGCGACGAGAAGTGAGACAGAGGGACTCAGTCAGGGGGGGTGTCTCCTGACAGCGTCAAATCGCATCCTAGCAGATGTTATAAAAAGCTACACAGGGCGTTTTGGACTTTACCCCTTTTAACACGTAACATCTTGCCATAATCAGCTGAAAAGCTAAGGAGCCTCAACAAAAGGCCAAAGTTAACTGGATGCCTCTAAATACTCACAGAATTCACAAACAAAAAGGTCACTCTCTTTAGGAGGAACAGACAGGCGATGATGACTAAACCAAAGACGTTTAATGTGCACTTTATCGTGAGGCGCTGCTGTGTCCAAAAGTGTCTCTGATTTTGAGCCAATGTGTCAGCGGAGATGTGGCCTTAACACTACCGATGTGGGCTCCACATGCAACCAGCAGAGAGTCCAAAGGAATCTGTGTGCGTGTGTGTGTGTGTGTGTGTGAATGTGCGTGTGTGTGTGCGTGTGCATGTGTTTTTACCCAGTTATTCTTAAAACCTTCCAACAGAAGACAAGCACAATGTAAATAGAGACAGTGACTGTTGATAAGAGACGGATCAGAACAAAAGGGAAACGTCATCCTTCGACTTCTATTCAGATGGATTTACAAAACAACGTTTTGTGTTGATTCCATATTATTCGGTGTGTGATCGCTGTTGCCTTTCCTTACATACAATGTGTGTCATTTGTAAAATATTTGTAAATCTTTTTATGAAATTAAAGATATTTCTGTAGACCGACATTTGTCTCATTTGTTCTGTAATTCCGCTGGAAGATACAAAGTACCAATACATTGCTAACAATGAGAAAATATGTTTCATTTTCACCAGACATTCCTCACTTTCCGAATGACACACTAAATAGACTACTTGATGCTGCTGCTTAAATTGTGACAGTTTTTTATGATTGTTTACACACAAAAATAAAAATTTCCACACAGTTTGCAAAATTCTACTCCAATGAGCAAAACACCTCCACAGATCTGCACAACATTACACACAAAGTCTGCTTCACCCTTTTTGCAAAACATTACACACAGTGATTTGTAAAACTCTACACACATTTTCACACCATAGACACAGATAAGGATTGTGAGGTTATGTCCTTGTCATTACAAAGCCCCGGATTGCGTACTGGATAAACACATCCACCAGGTGTGGAAGCACACATGTGCTCACTTGAAAACGCAGCACTCAGGTTTGCTATAAAAGGCAGCAGGTGAGTTCACCTTTCTTCAACAAAAATGGAAGGAGCTAGAAGAAGAAGAGTGAGAATGAGAGGGGGAGCTCAAAGAGGTAGTGTTAATTTCGTCAGACGAGACGAGACTAAATATGTTCGTCAACAACCTTTTTTTTAGACGAGACGATGACGAGACTGCACTATTCTCCAGAAACGCTGACTAAGACTAAATTAACATGCATTATTGTTGACGAAAAAAGACGAGACTAAAATGTTTTGCATAAAATAAAAACTAAGATAAAATCTCTCTTCAGTTTTGTCTACAATCGTCTCTACTTTTTCGTCACAAGATAGAAAGAACACTTACCATAGGACTCGCTACCAGCTCCTCTCGAATCAAAGTCCGTCACGGACCTTCGAGCCATACACTCTTGGCTGGTAGCACTACCGGCTAGCGAGAGGAGCTGGTAGCGCTACCTGCTAGCGAGAGGAGCTGGTAGAGCTATCTGCTAGCGGTAGCACTATCTGCTAGCGAGAGGAGCTGGTAGCGCTAGGTCGTTCGTGCGTCGTTTTATGTGTAGGGACCCTGAGCAAGCTACTGACGAAGTTTGGTGCTGTTTTGAACCATATTACTGGTCGAAAAAAATGCTATTTGGAAAGCCTTTGGCATGGGGGCCGAGCTCTGTGTGGTTGATTGACAAAAAATACTGTCTCCACGGCTTATTTGACGTGTTTTAATGCAGAAGAATTTGGAATTACACTTTAACATGTAACTGAAACGAGGGGAAACAAGGGGATTTAAATTGACGCTCCTCATTCTATTCTGTATATACATCAGGGGGAAAATGGGGTTAGTTTGAAAATATCGGCATATCGAATATCGGCAAAAATCCCAGTATCGTGCATCCCTACTTTTGACTAAAACTAGACTAAAATGAGACTTTTAGTCGACTAAAACTTGACTAAGATAACTTGAGTTCTCGTTTAACTAAAACTAGACTAAAATGGTGAGCCTTTTAGTCGACTAAAACTTGACTAAGAAAAAAAGATATGTGAATGACTAAATGTGACTAAAACTAACAAGGACAATTGCCACAAGACTAAGACTAAATTACAGTTTTTTACGATTGTTTACACACTAAAATAAAGATTTCCACACAACGTGCAAAATTCTACTCCAATGAGCAAAACACCTTCTCAGATTTGCACAACATTACACACAATGTCTGCTTCACCCTTTTTGCAAAACATTACACACAGTGATTTGTAAAGCTCTACACACATTTTCTCACCTTAGACACAGATAAGGATTGTGAGGTTACTTCCTTGTCATTACAAAGCCCCGGATTGCCAATGACCACACTAATGAACGAACTGGATAAACACATCCACCAGGTGTGGAAGCACAGATGTGATCATTTGAAAACGCAGTACTCAGGTGGGCTGTAAAAGGCAGTAGGTGAGTTCACCTGTCTTTAACAAAAATGGAAGGAGCTTAGAAGAAGAAGAAGAGTAAGAATGAGAGGGGGAGCTCAAAGAGGAGATGATGAATAGTTACAGTATTCTTGTTGTTTTTACAGTAGTATTGAAGTTAATTCTTGCAATATTCAGTCTGCAGCATCAGTGTTGTGTAGTGTCTTTGTAATATTTGTGTACATTGTCCCTATATCTCAAACTAATCATGAAGAATGTTGTGGGTTTGTCACAATTTTTTTTTTTCATCTAAATTATCCCTTACATAACGTCTGGCCAAAAATCTAGCACATGCTATTTCCTTAACTTATAAGTTTTTTTACAAATGTGTTTTCTATTTATCACAGCAGTGTGAAACTGGCTGCAATAGTGTCTGATCATTGAGGACCGTGTTGGTTAAATGAAAACTAATAGCATTTTCACAAATATGTGTATATGTTTTGACTGAAGTGTGTATGTTTAGACTGAAGTGTGTCATTTTGCGAACTATCTAGGAATTTTGCAAATTGAGTGTGGTGTTTGGATATTTGTGATTATATTTTGACAAAAAAAACCTGGTGTTCAAAATTGCGTGTAAACGATCAAAAACAACTGTAAAAATAGGTGACAAAATTAACACTATAAAGAGGAGATGATGAATAGTTACAGTATTCTTGTTGCTTTTACAGTAGTTTTTCTTCAGAGTCACAGTGTATGTACTTATTTGTATATAGATTCTATTTGTTTTATTGATTTCATTGTTGGTTGATTACTGATTATGGTAAGAAATACTGTAAGTATTGAAATAAATACTTGCAATATTTAGTCTGCAGCATCAGTGTTGTGTAGTGCTTGGTAAGTTTACAGTAGGCCTATTTGTGTACATTCTCCCTATAAAGTAATCTCAAACTAATCATGAAGAATGTGGGTTTGTCACTTTTTTTTCATCTAAATTATCCCTTACATAACGTCTGGCCAAAAATCTAGCACATGGTATTTCCTCAAATATTTTTTTTTACAAATGTGTTTTTTATTTATCACAGCAGTGTGAAACTGACTGCAATAGTGTCTGATCATTGAGGACTGTGTTGGTTAAATGAAAGCTAACAGCATTTCCACAAATATGTGTATATGTTTAGACTGAAGTGTGTCATTTTGCGAACTATCTAGGAATTTTGCAAATTGAGTGTGGTGTTTGGATAATTGTGATTATATTTTGAAAAAAAGAACCCGGTTTTTAAAATTGCGTGTAAACAATAGAAAAAAAACTGTAACATGCTGTAATGGATCACTAGCAGTAGTTAGGCTTAGCCTTTTTAAGAACATTTTTTAACACACCTCATCCAATACTTCATAAACATATACACATACATACACACAAGTGCACTGGTTGCAGTGGACTTCAATCAAAAACCTCCTTCATAACTTTAGGTAGAACATCATGGTTTGGCTTTAAATATGTATGTTAAGAACTTGACTTTATGAGTAATAATAAGTAACTGACCCAAACAAACTCCTCCCCTCCATTTTCTTCCTGTGAGTTTTTTTGTCTTTATTAGGCGTAAACGGCAGGTTCTGCAAGTGTTCTAAAATGTGCATTCACTTTACTAACTAGTCATTTAATTATAAAACAGAAAACGTTTTGAAATATATTAAATCCAAAGTGACTCAGTGATTCAGGGGTGTCTGTAGAGCATTATTACTTGTATATACTTCTTAGAGGGTTGTTAAATACAAAGCTTAGTCTCGTCCTGCCATGTCTAACTTTTTCTTCTCTGCTTCGTCCAGTTCCTCGGCCCTCATCTGTCTCGCATTACTTTTGTCAAAACTCTGCTCATTCCTCAGCTCATTTCTTTTCGCCCTCATTATTTTCGTTGCAGTCTTTTCTCTTCATCTCACTCTCTCTAGTTTTACTCTAGGAATGCCATAGGAAGTGCACCACCCCATGTTGTCTACTCACTGTAAGCGATGCCAGGACTGTTATTTTTGTAACACTGTGTGCAGGGTTGAGGTGCGTGTGAGTACTCCAGGGGTAGAGACCATGAACTCATGCTGTCACTGTTTACTGAGGGAATAAATCCAGTGAGGACTAGTCCTTTCCTCCTAGACTTCCTCGTCAGATTATTTTTTAAACCAGAGGAGTTGCTGGTCGGTTGCCAAAAATGCAGCTTTAAAACAGGTTCACACGTAGGGGGAAAGTCAAGTGTATACATGTAACTCCTATGAGGTGTCCTCTTTCTTTTCTATTTGTAGTTCTGGAGCTCCTGACAAAACAGCGGACACAAAAGGAATTGGGGATCACTTGTCTCCTCTTTAATCCTCAATTTTATGGAACAAACACTTAGGCAACGATCGTATAGTGGTACATATTAGTCATCTGAACAAACTACAACATACCTGACAAAACAGCGGACACAAAAGGAATTGGGGATCCCTTGTCTAGGAGGACGACATAAAACGGGTGTTAGCTAGCTAACCGACATCATTACAACTAACAAAACATGTACAAAGCATATCATTGATTAATAAAACAAGGCAAATATAAAAAAGATAACGAACGGACAAAATAATAAAGCTACCTACACCATAAATTAATTGTTAAAGTAAACTAAGTAAACATTGTCCACGGACATACAAAAAAAACGTTACCTCCTCTTTAATCCTCAATTTAATTGAGGATTTTCCCACACTCCTCCCTGACCGTTGGTCCGTTGGTCCATTCAGGTACCTTATTTAGACAGCAGATGGCGTAGTTCAGCCATTTTAGCAGGATTTATCCCAAACCATTTTAACTATGTTACATACACAAGCACTGAGGGTGGACGAAACCATGGCAAAGCCAAACCAAACCAAAGGTGTGAGTCATATTAGTCTTGGCTTTATTTTGTTAAATGTGCTGATCAAAAGACAGGGTTGGATCAAACCAGACTACAAGTGGATGTTGTCATCTTGAAATTGTCTACTGGTTTGGGGACTGCCAGTTTGTAGGTTTGAGCTGCCATCTTGGATGTTTCTGGTTTTGGCAGCAACCTGTCAATCACAGTATCCCCTAAAGCATACCGTGCTATATGGTCTATTTGATTCTAAATGAACCATAATTTACTATTTGAACATGATGAACATGATTGAAGAAGCCTTTAAAGACAATTCCGCATCGGCTTTACTCGACAGAAACGGAGGTAACTGTATGACTCGAAGATCAAGATCAAGATTGTTGGCTGTCAAACCGTGCAGTTTTTTTAAGTTAAATGCAAGTAATACAGACAAGCTGCCGCATTCTGAAGTTTCAACCCAGCACATCAGAACAAGGGCACAGGGAGCATGAGATGATCAAGAATGACGGGGATCAATTAAGCAAATAAATGTTTTATTGTGTGTGAGTGAATCGGACATTCCTCTGCAAGACTAATAAAATGACGAGGCCCAACAGAGAGCATCACTTCACATCACATTTTTCCTGCAGGTTACGTCCAGGTGTGACACCTGTCTGTTAGAGACAGTGGATGTTATAGCCAAACTACATGGCCGAGTGTGATCTTTACCTCCCTCCCTCTGCAGACGCCAGAGAAAACGAGTTGAAAGAAGTGCATCTCTGCCCTCTAGTGGACACAAACCGGAAAGCAGTCCCAATGTATATATGTATGTATGTATATATATATATATATATATATATATATATATATATATATATATTTATATATATATATATTTATATATATATACATATGTATATATGTATATATACATATATACATATATGTATATATGTATATATACATATATGTATATATGTATATATATACATATATATATATGTATATATATATACATTTGTATATATATATAAAACAACAAAGGAGAAGGACTCAAACTTCAAAAATTATTCTGAAAAACAACCTACTATGTCCCCTTTAAAAATGTGTCACATCATAGATTGAGATGATCATGCCTTTAACAGGGCAGATCAGGTGCTTCATAAAAACTGCCTCAGCAGATAAAGACGACCGAGCGCAGTTGTAAGAAGCAAAGAACCAATCAGAGCGGTTCCTAAAGAGATGGAGCGTTTCAAACAGAAGAGAAATACAAGTATATTCAAACAGACATTACAATAAATATATTTCGTAACACTTAAGTATGTAAACATGCATACAGTGTAAACCTAAAAAAGACCATGTCATGGCCCATTTACAGCCAGTTTACAAGAATCAAGTTAGATTGTCAATACCATCTCAACAGACAAGCCCCCACTTCTGGGAAGACTAGACACAGCATGTTGAAGAATATCTGCAAGAATTTGCTCTCCCCCATCAACCACCTGACTAATTTAGTATATTTCTTTGCACTCAACCGGTCGCTGGAGACTTGCTTCTAGCCAGCACTTTAATATCGTCCAGGAAAAGATAAAAAGGATCATCTACAACCGGTAAGGAATCCGTATCAGGCCAGTTGTCCGAATAGGATCCTCTTTCTTTCAAGTTCTCCTCGGCCCCGCTGGCGAGCTTCGCCCCCCTCTCCTCCTTCCACAGCCTCTTGTGCTCCTCCTTCAGCTCGTTGTAGGTGCGGTTGAACGTGTGGAAGATGGACGTGGAGGGGAAAGACAGGATGAGGATCCCCAGCAAGATGGTGACCAGCGCCACCAGTTGGCCGGGGATGCTGCGGGGCACCATGTCGCCGTAGCCCACCGTAGTCACCGAGATGATGGACCACCAGTACGACGCCGGGATGCTGCTGAAGCTGAGCTGAGGCAACCTGGCTGCGTTGGGGGCCAGCTCACTCTCAGCCAGGTGCACCAGAGGGGAGAAGAGGGCCACGGCGACGCACACGAAGAGCAGCAGCATGCCGAAGTCGGTCATGCTCCGCTGGATGGTCAGCCCCAAGGTCTTCAGGCCCAGGGAGTGGCGGGCCAGCCTGATCACGTAGAGGACACGCAGAGCCCTCATCAAGCGCAGAATCAGACCCAGTTTATCCAGGCTGCTCTTCCCCCCGCCGGCCACGATGTCCTCGACGGACTCGTCTCCGAGGTCCAATACCAGTGAGACGTAGTAGGGCAAGATGGCGACGGCATCGACGATGTTCAGAGGGCCCTGGACAAACTCCAGCTTGCTCTCGGCATGTAAAAAACGCACCAGGAACTCCAGGGAGAACCATGCCACACAAACAGACTCCACCAGGAACAAGTTGCGGCACTTTTGGGAGCACTTACCCTGTGGAAACAACAAAAGAGAAAATCACTGTGTTTGACAAAGAAAACAAAAAACTTTTAAATGCAGTGGGCATTACATTTGAACTTAAAGATACATTTATATTTATAGCATATCGTTGTATTTTAATGTTTACACCCACAGGTTTTTTTGTTTTGTGTTGTCCCCTTATGTGGAGAAGGAACGAGAAAGCGAAGTAAAATTCTATGTATAGTAAGCATGTATGGGCAATAAAGATGATTGTAATATAAATAAATACATAACTATATATAGAACCAATACATTTGTTTTTAATCTTTTGCAACAGGCTGTTATTCAACCGTGATAAATCGGACCCATCTGACAAGAATTCCAAACTTAAACAATGGAATAAATGATACATACCACTCTGATCTTTGTCCTGTGGAGCCACAGTGAGATTTGCTAAATCAATAAATAGTTTCCATTAGAAACTGTAGTGTCAATAAAGTTTTGTCGACTGACAGGAGAGAGTCAGATTGATTCAGCCCTTATTGGACATAAAAGCTGGTTCTGGTGCTCACTGTCCCGCTTAGTGGCCTCCTACAGCTGAAATCCATACTG
Source organism: Apeltes quadracus (assembly GCA_021346845.1). NCBI lineage: Eukaryota > Metazoa > Chordata > Actinopteri > Perciformes > Gasterosteidae > Apeltes > Apeltes quadracus. The sequence goes on along the minus strand of CM037936.1, from coordinate 11,331,568 downwards.
CAATGCCTTCTATTGGTTTTAGAGCTTCCAACAAAACCACTTGGGTCTTCCTGCCATTTTGTCATGTCCAAGAAGCCATGTTAGTCAGGTTGTCCCGTGTCTATGTTGTATTTATTATATATTATTTTATATTTTGAAAATTAACCATCCTCTCGTTTCAGGCAACTTACTTCTCCCCCTGTGGGCCGGTCCGATTGTCTGCCCTGCCCCCTAATTGTTTCCACCTCTGCCCTTACCCTGTGTGTATATGTTGTCTGCGTGTCACTCTGTCCTGTGCCAGTTTGTCTTGTCCCACGTGACGTTTGTAAATAAAATTTGCTTTTTGAATCTTACCTGCATTTGGGTTCAGGGCGATTGCTCGGTAGTGACACATTTTTGATAAGCTGCCCCATACAAATTGTTGCATTCTCATCTTTTTGGTCTCATATTTAAACTTGGATGGCAAGCGTACAAAAAGTGAAGGAATAACACTATGCGCATGCACCAGCTTTCATAGCTAGGGAGCCTGGTCAGCTTTCAGCCAACTAGTTACACTCAAATGCTGCATGGTTTCAGAAACCTCAGGATTTTGGGCCGTCAAACAAATTAGACATTTTAAAAGTAGATCTTATCAGACACGTTACATCAAATGTCATTTAGCTGACGCTTTTAACCAAAGTGTTTTGCAATAAGTGCATTTCAACCATGAGGATATAAACCCAGAAGAACAAGAAATAAGAAAGTGCAACACGTCATTGAAGGACAGTATTGCATCTTTTTAGTATTCATATTAACATTACATTTGTACAGACAGTTGGTGGGCTCAAAGTTTCCAAAGTGAAAAGATTAATCTCAAGGAATGATAGAATGTGCTTGGTACGACCTTTGACCCTACAATACACGCCGTTGCTTTGGTTCACACGTACCATGGCCTCCTCCTGTTGTTGGTCCGACATGGTGCCCATAAACAGGGTGCACACAGTGACCACCACCATGAGGATGGACAGGAACGCCAGCACTTTCCCTGCACAACCCGAGTGAGGGTTCTCCACTGCTTCTCCGAACGTGTAGAAAAAGCCGCGTCCTCCCAGCCGTGTCCTCAGCGCCCTCCTCCTCCCACGCCACTCGTCTTCCTTGCGTTGGTGCGCCGCCACTTCCTCCACAGCGCGAATCACCCGGTGGCCGCAGCACGGCTCCATGTGCTCCACGTCGATGCCCCAGTACAGCAGCTCGCAGTGCAGGGCCACGTTGCACACCTCCTGCAGAACACGTAACTTCCCTTTCGCCAGGAAATTAAGGATGGCCCGGAAGGCCAACGGGTCGCGGTCGAAGAAGAACTCGTTCTGCATCTCGTCGTAGTCATCGCAGAACTGGGCTATCTCCCTCAGGGAGGTGCAGAGGCGCAGGCGGCTCAGGCGGCTCTCGGGGAACTCCTCCAGGGTGGTCCAGGGGAAGGCGTATCGAATCCCCCCCACGTTGACGAGAGCCTGCTGAGAGGGGTCGAGGCATCGCCACGTTACCGCCGGCCCACAGAGAAGCCGAGCACGCTGGAAATACAAGCCTTTGACCACAGTGTTCTCTGTGTCCGTGAAGAGGTGGTCGTAACTGTCGTCGCCACTTAAGGAGTGATCATCAAAGCCAGCACCCAAGATGGCCATAGTGGAGGTCCCGTGTTTGACAGAAGAACTGGACTGTAGTTACAGTATCACGTCTATTGGAGATTAGAAAAAGAAACCTTATATCATGGAATAAATTGGTGAGATATAGAAGGCTTCACATGTTACTTATTATACTTTTCATGAGGTTTATGGAGCATTTCACCATTTTTTCAAGGGGCTTCTTCAAATACGCTCTGATAAACCCATTGCACAAAACTTGTCTAGCAGCTGTAAAATATTATAAATAAATTAAGACAACCGGGTTCACAAGCTAACATTACAGTTTTTCTCGATTGTTTACACACATTTTCTTAAAGCAAAATGAAACTACATTCAAAACAATTATTTCTTCTCAAAATGGTTTTTTGTTTTCAAATGACGCACACAGACCATCATATGAGTAGACATTTTTACAGTTTTTCTCGATTGTTTACACACAAATACTGGAACTTGACACACAATTACCATAACATGTAACTCGTGCACCAACCCCCTGAACCAATTCTGCTAAACTACAAGCACAATTCTGCTTTACACTCAAATTGCCGTTCTAAAACACACTTTTTTCAAAACACTACACACAATTCTCTGCATTTGGCACAATTTTCATGAAGGAAAATCTTGTTTTCACAAGGAACACACTGTCATTCAAAATTCTAAAGTCAATTGCCCTCCCATGCACACTGACTCGTCAAACGAGTCATGGGCAAACACCTGTCTCACAGTATTACAATTAGCAATCAGAGATCGGAGATGGAAAGTGTATGACCGAGTCCACAAACGCACACAGCCCTTCTCCAAGCTGTGGAAGACGCATGTGCAGATGTAGCAGTTGGTGCTTTTTTTTTTTTTTTTTTACTGTAGCGGAATACAGTAAATTCTTCTGTTGTTTTGTATGTAGGCCCCTTTATGTGCAACTTGTGTTGGTTGGGATGTACACTGTGTACATTGTTTTTGTTGAGAGTGTGAGGCATGCTTTAAGAAAATGTGTGTAAACAATCGAGAAAAACTGTAAAAACCCAACGTATGAATACAAATTAGCACCTTACGTCCCCTTTAAAGTTTCACAATATACAGTTTTTTTCGATTGTTTACACGCAATTTTGAAAACCTGTTTTTTTTTGTCAAAATATAATCACAATTCACAATCACAATCAAACACCACACTCAATTTGCAAAATTCCTACATAGTTCGCAAAATGACACACTAAACATACACTTCAGTCAAAACATATACACATATTTGTGAAAATCCTATTAGTTTTCATTTAACCAACACAGTCCTCAATGATCAGACACTATTGCAGCCAGTTTCACACTGCTGTGATAAATAGAAAACACATTTGTAAAAAAACTTATAAGTTAAGGAAATAGCATGTGCTAGATTTTTGGCCAGACGTTATGTAAGGGATAATTTAGATGAAAAGAAAAAATTGTGACAAACCCACAACATTCTTCATGATTAGTTTGAGATATAGGGAGAATGTACACAAATAGTACAAAGACACTACACAACACTGATGCTGCAGGCTGAATATTGCAAGTATTTATTTCAATACTTACAGTATTTCTTACCATAATCAGTAATTAACCAACAATGAAATCAATGAAACAAATAAAATCTATAGACAAATAAGTACATACACTTTGACTCTGAAGAAAAACTACTGTAAAAGCAACAAGAATACTGTAACTATTCATCATCTCCTCTCTGAGCTCCCCCTCTTATTCTCACTCTTCTTCTTCTTCTTCTAAGCTCCTTCCATTTTTGTTGAAGACAGGTGAATTCACCTACTGCCTTTTACAGCCCACCTGAGTGCTGCGTTTTCAAATTAGCACATCTGTGCTTCCACACCTGGTGGATGTGTTTATCCAGTTCGCTCATTAGTGTGGTCATTGGCAATCCGGGGCTTTGTAATGACAAGGAAGTAACCTTACAATCCTTATCTGTGTCTAAGGTGAGAAAATGTGAGTTTTACAAATCACTGTGTGTAATGTTTTGCAAAAAGGGTGAAGCAGACATTGTGTGTAATGTTGTGCAAATCTGAGAAGGTGTTTTGCTCATTGGAGTAGAATTTTGCACGCTGTGTGGAAATTTTTATTTTAGTGTGTAAACAATCGTAAAAAACTGTAATCAAATTGCTACATTTTCCATCTTTGGTAAATGTTAAATAGCATATTTGTGGGATGTTCTTTAACTCACCTTAAATTGAGGATTGGGCCATCCAGAATATTCCAATTCCTCCTGTTGTCTCCAACTCATTCCAAAAATGTACAGCATTCAAATGGGTTCATCATACACAAATCACATTCTGAAGTTGAAGTGGAAGGGAAACTCAGAGTCAGACCCCCCCATCTGTCTGTTCATCCTTTCCTCACTTCCTAACTACAGTTGACTAATGGATGACCCTGGTCTTTCTGAACACAATCGGGACAGCTTCCGGTCTTGGTCTAATACATCCTCCATTAACATAGTCAACCTCTAAGCTCTTAGCTTTAATGCTCTAAAAAATAAAAAAATGTTCATGTGGGGATTACTGAGATTATTATCCAAAGGATAAAGAGGCAAACAAACACACAGATGGAACAGAGGAGGCATCGAAGGAATGTACCAGCAGGGGACATATTGTTCTTTTGGTAATTGCAACGATCAAAAGGAAAATGTACTGTAATACATTTGTTCAGTACTTGCTCTTTTAAAAATAAAAAGATAAAAAGGAAAATGATCTACTGTCCCTACATTCAGGATTTTGCGTGGATTGCAAAGCCTCTTTACAAGTTACTGCTGAGCATTTAGAGGATGAGCAGAGCACTGCAGGCTATTGGCAACAAATACCTTCGAGCATAACAGAACAGATTTTCAGTCCAAGTGCCTTAAGAGGAGATGAAAGTCGGGGTGAAAAAGAATACATTTCTGATCCAGTAAGGGTACCTGCAAGAGCAAATACAACCACAACACACTGCAAATTGACACTTACCTGACACAGTTATCGCACCTGCAAGGGACCAACTTAACACACACACAAAGAGTTGGCCATAGGGAGAGGAAGCCAGGTTACATGTTGACCTATGAAACCCTGCATCACAACATGACCCTACAGTTCACACAGTGGGGGCATACGGTGCCTTATTTACTAACGTGGGGAACACTTGGCATATCAAACGTGGGGAACACTTGGCATATCAAACACTTGGCAAATCAAACACTTGGCATATCCTGTTCTTATCTGCCAGGAGTGGCACCCGTTGTGGTCTTCTGCTGCTGTAGCCCATCCGCCTCAAAGTTGGACGTGTTGTGTGTTAAGAGATGCTCTTCTGCATACCTCCGAGTGGTTATTTGAGTTACTGTTGCCTTTCCATCAGCTCGAACCAGTCTGGCCATTCTCCTCTGACCTGTGGCATCAACAAGACATTTGCACCCACAGAACTTCCGCTCACTGGATATTTTCTCTTTTTCGGACCATTCTCTGTAAACCCTACAGATGGTTGTGCGTGAAAATCCCAGTAGATCAGCAGTTTCTGAAATACTGAGACCAGCCCGTCTGGCACCAACAACCATGCCACGTTCAAAGTCACTTAAATCACCTTTCTTCCCCATTCTGATGCTCGGTTTGAACTGCAGCAGATCGTCTTGACCAACTCTACATGCTGTGACCAGACGGCCCTCGAGTCGGTGTCATGCCGGGCCTACAGTACCCTCTGGTGGGTTAGGGTTCTTACCCTGCTACACTGGTGGACAATGCGGGCATGATTAAGAATGGACCCTTCACAGCAACACGCCCCAGGGCCAGCATCGCAGCCATCTACGGCGAAGTCCACGGGAGACCCGATGACTACGCTGCTTCAGACGCTGGTTCATAGCCAACAAGACTCGCAGCAGATAGCGTCAGCAGTGGGCGCCTTAACCCAGCAGCTGCTGCGCATGCGAGACCCCGGAGGACACATGGCTCCCCCGACCGCCCGTGAGACCGCAAGGACTCACGGAGCAGTGGCCTCGAACCGACTGGGCGGACATCCTCGCTCCCTACCTCACAGGGGAGGCCCAGCGAGCCTACCAGACCCTACCCTGGCCCGACGCCAGGAACTACGACACCCTGAAACAGGAGATTTTGCTCCGGCTGGGTCTGTCTCCAGTGGCCGCGGCCCAGCAATATCAGTCTTGGACTTACTCCCCTGACACGCCGGTTCGAGTACAGATGACCCACCTCATCCGGATCACCCAAAGATAGCTGCAGCCCAACTGACGGCGCAGCAGGTCACCGAGAGAGTCGCCATGGACCGCTTCCTGTGGGCTCTCCCCAAGCCGGAACGTAGCATGGTGAGCCAGTCTACGGCCGAAACCCCGGCTGATATGGCCAATGCCACCGAGCAGGCCTTTGCAACCAACGCTCTGATGCGGGAGGGACACCCTGAGCAAGGGGCCCCCTCCCCGAGGCCGGAGAACCGGGACAGGGGAACGCTAACCCCACGGCCGTCACATCTCCAGGGAACAATGCTCGAAATTATATGCTGCCCCAATTGGCATCCCTGCTGTCTTACTCAGATGAATGGGAAGGTGAAGCAGTACCAAACAGAATAGGCACGGCCAAACTTAAAAGGTGTGTCACCCTATAGCCGATGTCTGAACATCTAGTGTGGGCTAAACTGCTGGCATCTGACATCTCTGCGGTGGGAAGGGCGGTTGTCATAGAACCCACCCAGTCCAAAGCCAGGCCTGTTACATGTTGTAATTGTGTGTCAAGTACCAGAATTTGTGTGTAAACAATCGAGAAAAACTAATAGGCAAAATCCCCGATAAGTTTTCTATTGGAAAAGGCGACATCCTTAAGTAAAATAAATCGTATATTTATTGAGTAATAAAGTCTCCCTTCTGTTTCAACATCTCACATCTCCTCATCTCACTCTCCTCACATAGGTGATCACCTAAGTGAACCTTTGCAAACGCTACCCCCAACGCATCCGCCTTTTCCTTACCCGTCATAGCAATATGACCCCCACCACCAGCACTGGTATTTCTGCATTTCCTCCTTTACCCAACATTTTCCTGAACATTTTCCACACCCTGCCAATGGCCGTCCCCCTCCCCATGGTAGAGCAGAACTCACACCATGCTTCCCTTTTAGCTCTCTTTATCGTTCTTCTAGCCTCTGCCCTTTTACGTTGATACTCCAACACCTTCGTATCTGACATGCTTCTTGGTGCCCTAAACGCCTTATCCCTCTCACGTACTCTTTTGGAACATTCATCAGTCCTCCACGGTACCACCCTCCTCCTACCACCTCCCTTACTGACTGGAATAGCCACCTCTGCTGCTGCCACTAGCATACTTGTCAGTTCCTGTACACATTCATTTACTGATCCCTCTCTGTCACGGTTTGGTCCCTTTTCCTGTTTTATTTTGTAATTTCATGTTTCTGGTCTCCCTCCCCCTGTCTCCCCTTGTGATTGTCTGATTGTTTCCACCTGTTTCCAATCACCTGCACCTCCCCTGTGTATTTAAGCCCTGTGTGTCTGTTGTCTACGGTGGCCCTGGGGCCTGTACCATGAAGCCGGCTTAGGTGGCTGGCTAGCTAAGTTTTGCATCCGCACACGCACATCACGCGCTGTGCGTAGGGAACCAAATGTGTTTGTGTTCGATGACGTTCAGAACGATGACGTACCTGCAAGCTTCTGTAAAAAATGCAGACGATATGCCTACTATTAGGCCTAGTAACAGCGCCGGCGCTCCGCACACGCACATCACGCACTGAGTGCAGGGCACCAAGTGCCTGAGGGGGCACCAAAAAATCTGGGACGTGAAAAATCACCACAGTAGGCTACTAGTATAAATAACAAATAAAATATGTCTAAAGCATATTAATATGTAAAACTAATACAAAAGTAATAGGTCATCACTCACAGCAGCTCCGCGCTTAAAGAGCTGGGTCCTGGGCTACGGAGACCCCCCTCAGCGCAAGTAGTCTCCCCCGATGGGATCCAAAGTCCAACTGGCTTGATGCTCACTTTTACGCGCACGGACGCTTTGGCTACAAGGAGGAAGCACAAAGAGGGGAAACCGATCCGCGTCAGTCACGAGCACACGCGCAAGCACACGCACGCACCCCGAGACAACGACGCGCTCTGCAAACACACAGAATATTCCGAGTAAGAAGCGGAAGCCGCTGGCAGCGTTAAATACTTTCTGGAATACTTTCTGGAAACGCAGAAAGTATTGAAGTTAAGTCAAGTCAAATTTATCTGTATAGCACATTTCCTATGATTAGACTCAATGTGCTTAAAAACAAAACAGGCAATGCAACAAGAAATGCATACACAATACATAATAAAAACATACAAAATAATGCTGTCAGTATAAAAATAATATATAAAAACAACTGACCAGAACTAAAAGCTTGTGAAAAAAAAGATTTTAAAAGACGACGCTGTTGTGATGGACATCAGTTCCACTAATATAGCGTTCCAGAGCACAGGACCATAGTGACTGAAGGAACCATAAGCTAGTTTACAGTTGATTTGGGGTATAGTGAGAAGAGCTTTATTACATGATCTAAGGTATCTCACCTGAGTGTATTTAGTCAGCATGTCAACATAAGGGGGAGCAAGGTCGTTCAAAGGTTTAAAAACATGTAGTATTTTAAAATAAATTCAATTTACTGGAAGCCAGTGAAGTGATGCTAAGACAGGAGTGATGTGCTCAAACCTTTTGGTTTTGGTTAAGACTCTGGCTGCAGCATTCTGAATAAAAATTATTTAACACTTTCTTTGTTGTTCAGCAAAAGGTGCATTGCAGTAATCAATTCTACTGGTAACAAAAGCATGAACAAGCTTTTCAGTCTGACATAAAGCGTCTAACTTCACAAATATTTCTGAGATGATAGAAAGCAGTCTTGGAGTTATTCCTTTGTTGGTGGTGGTTGTTGGTTGGTTTGTTGGTTGTGGAGGGGGGGGGGGGTTGGGGTGGTGGGGGCACCACTAAACATCTGTGCTTAGGACACCCAAATGGCTAGCGCCGGCCCTGCCCAGTAATAATAACAATAATAGAGCATACATTCATTCACACGTTAGAAAAACTATGTGCTCTCGTGCCTAATGCAGAACTTCTGTGTTGCACCTGCTGCAATCATGAGGTCAATATACGTTACATATAAAAAATGAATATTCCCAAAATTCTAATGAACTAATATACACACTCCCAGCTCTTACAACTTACATCTACTTGTCAAAAAAGTTATAAATATTGTACCTGGTGATTAATAATACACCAACAATGAATGCAGCTGGATGAGGGGTTGATTGTGTTTATATATAGTCCACCAACTTTCAGTAAGTCCAATACAAAATTGCTGGACTGACTTTATTTGCTTGCAATTGTTCAATAAAGCTATAGCTGATTGGTTATTGACCAATAACACATATTCTAATTTCACCCTTTATGATTGTTCTCAGCAACATGAGTTTGTTGAAATTTCATTAGGGAGTTTCAGCTCCTACTTCCGGTGTTGTGAGTAACTACTGGCATCTATTGAGAGCCAGACTTTAGCTCACAGCCCACTGCTGAGCGTGGTGAGCCCTGTCATACGTACGATGGCCCTTTCGATGTAGCTTGAGTCAAATTAATTTATTTCATTGGCTCACCAAACTCCAGCACCCCTGTGCTGTTCGGGCGCAATAGGCTGTTCGAGCTGTCCGTCACAGCGTCTTTGACTCACAGCGTCCGTGTGTCACGTTGCTTCTCTGTCATTGGCCGTTCAAGTTGTCTGTCATACGCGCTCTTCTGCGTGATTGGTTTCCTCCCGACGCCGTGCCTCACAACTTCCTGGTAGTACCTGTCTCTCTCTCTTCACGCAGCTACCAAGGAGGAAGGAGGAACTGGCCGAGTCGCATGTGACACTTCCAGAATGCTGCAGACCTGCGCTGCTATGTGACTCCTTAGGATTATTTTAGTTGCTTTTGTGTTTGGTGGGAATTAAGATTATAACGTTTGGTTTAGGGGTTGGGCAGGGGAGGGGGGAAGAGGGGAAAGGGGCTAGAAGGGAAGGTGGTGCAAGTCGTTTCGGAGGAGGAGCGTGTCAGCGAAAAAGGGAGTAAAAAAAGGGTTTGAGACCGGACTGACGTATAATATGGCGGAGCATCACCCCGTCTCGGAGATCAAACACAAATCGTCGCTGACCTCCGGAGCGTCGTACTCTGGGAACGGACGCAGCAGTGCGGCGGCGGCGGAGCCTGGCAGCGACGCCGGGCCGGCCGGAGGGGGCGGTCTGTCCGGCGGCCTTTCGCAGCCGGCCGGGTGGCAGTCCCTGCTGTCCTTCACCATCCTCTTCCTGGCCTGGCTGGCCGGCTTCAGCTCCCGGCTCTTCGCTGTCATTCGCTTCGAGAGCATCATTCACGAGTTTGACCCCTGGTGAGTTCGGGTTACGCACACGCACACACACACGCACTCACAACTACCTTCTTTGCGTTGTTCGTCAAGCTTGAGTATTGGCTGCATTGTCTTTACAAACATGTGGAGGAAACAGTTTGTCACGCGCCTACATTTTTGTTTTGTTTCAAATTTCAACCGGGCACAAATGAGTGGTTAATTATTGTGTTTGGTGCATGTTTGGTATTGCTGCACACACACACACACACACACACACACACACACATCGGACTCACCTCTTCGGTGCCATGTGACGGCCATTGGCGTTCATTACATCGTTCTTACAGCCAGTGGAGAAGAAAAGAGGAGAGGGGGGGGGGGCAGAGCAAACGAGCACACGAGCACAATGGTGACAGCCTTTATCTGACGCGGGTTGAACCCGGAAAAGAAAAAGAAGAAGAAGAAGCAGCAGCAGCAGCGAGGAAAGCGGCTTAAAGCCCCTCCGACACTGCTGTGCCCCCTTTGTGTACCTGCGGATCCCCTCTGCTCTCTGCCTCCGCCACTGGTCACATCGTTCTATTCTGTGGTTTAATTCTATTCTGTGGTTCAGTGGGACTTTAGCCAGCGTTCTATGTTCTGAGGTTCATACAACCAGTGTTACAGCTGTGTTTATATCTGCGTTGTAATATTCAGCACACAGATTTGAATGAAACAGTGTAAAAGGCTTTGGAAGTTATTGGCGACTGGATCAAAATCTTGATTGGCAGACTGGGCTGCCAGATGAGTCGAAAAAGTCTGATTTTGCACACATTATTTTTGTATTTCCTCCAAATATGTTTGATAGGCTCATGCCCGTCTTGCAGCTCGCCTGAGTCAAACCCAGCTGCGCACCGGCCTGCAATATCATATATCCTATTCTCACTTCTGCTGGATTGCTGGCTCTACCAGCGAGGCTTCTGGCAGATATTGTCACGACCTTTTTTAAACGAGCATATTGCCTTGACCCAAGCCTCCATTGCATCACTGGGAGCATGTCAATGATTATTGTGAGACCAGGCAGTGTGGATTAAACGGCCAGCGTCTGTGTCTTGTCTGTTGAATAGAAGAGGGAGGCCTGAAAGGTCTGGCTGGGTGGAGAGTCCCGCACGTCGCTGTCTGAGAGCCTAACGTGGCATGGCAAGGAGTGAAATGTATTCATACGCCGCTGTCATTGTTCTACTCCTTCACGCTTTGCTTTCAGACTGGCAGCGTTATGTAAACTAGATATTTGGATGGCCAAGGACAGGTGTGTGTGTGTTCCACCAGCAGGAAATCTGGTGATGCAATATGTTAAAGGTCAGGTAATATTTGGATGTGCATGCATGACACGCCGCCTCATCTGTGAAAGAGAAACCCTCAGCTGTGTGTAGGGGAAGTGGTTCGTCTTTGCCAAACTGTCATTAATGTACAACAGGCTGGAGTTTGAACCTGTTTTGTTTTTCTTCTTGCAAATAGACATTTTCAAAGTGCAGAAGGAGCTTTCAGCGGTCACCTCGAGGTCGCCGAGTGCTCAGGAAGATAAAAGCGGCATAGTTGCCTTTTCCCTACTGCCGTTTGATCACAGTTCCCTTGTGCACGCAATGCCGACTGCAACGGCTGTGTCCCTCCCATCCCCCTGCCACTACCAGGCTTCTCCTCTCCCTCACCTTCTTCCCCTGTGTGATGTGTCCTTTTGATGCAGCGGGTTAATAGTCCCTTTTCCTTGCCAGCGATGGACAGGCCGTTAGATCTGAAGGCGGAGCGCAACGTGACTGTATTCAGGCAGGCTTGAGCTGTGTTAATCAGCAACAGAATATTGTGGATAGAGGAAAAGAAAATTGAACCGGTTTCATTGGGGCTTTAGTCTGTGTGTGATGCGCTTGCTTGTGAGCCGGACCCCCTTCGAAGCAGGGTCTGCCAGGGAGACGGTATCTGATCCAACGGTCATCTCAAGCTCAAAGCTCCAGCTCCGTCAGTAATGGCTCGAAGGGGAATTTATGCGCAATTAACGTCAGTAGTTTGTATGAAGAATTCCATATTAAAGCAGACATGACTTCTTGCATGTTGCCTAAGACTTGTTACCTGATGAAGGTTTTTTTTTCTAGCTTTACGTGGGTTACTTTACTTTTAATTGTTAGTCTGGTTTTGTCTGAAGGTGACCGAGATAACAAGATTGCTGCTTGGCTTTGTGACTGATTTTCCCCGAAACAAATATCAATGTTTGACTGGTAGCAAAGTGAACTGAGCAGACAGGGGAACGGAGTCCTGTGTGATGTGACGATACGATGCTCCCTTTTTGTCGCATGCACAAAATGAACACAATGGAAAACGACCCCACAGTTTATTGATGATGGAGTTGACGAAGCATGCACCACTGTTATCGTGCTCCGGGCTGTAAAACGGGGGCCATCGTCCGGTGTGCCGCACATCCAGGTGCCCTGAAACGGGAACTAGAGGTTGTTGTATTCCATTATAGCCACCAGCTGCTGCGTCTGAGAAGATCTAGTCTTTCCTCTGTATTTATTTTAGATGAAAAGCCTTTTTGAAGGATTTCAAAAAACTGGAGGGAGGAGAAACTGAATTGGGAATCGGATCCGATCATACTAAGCCTGTATCTTTTTCACTGACTGCCATACTCATTACTGGTTAATCATCTCAATTCTTTCACAGCTGCTGAGGTCAAACAGTAGAGTTAGTCCGACTTGTTTTTTATTTTCTTAAATATGGGACCGCTGTATGGGATAATTATGAAAATATTACAAACTGGATCCAGGTCAGCAGTGCAATGCAAGGCCGGTGATTCACGAGAGTGAGTGTTCTCAGGTCACAGGGGTCGTGACAATTTGCGCCAGTTGGCTGACCACCAGAAACTCGATCTTGCCAGTGGCTGTTTGGCGGCCAGGGGGCGCAGATATTCCACGAGCACGGGTGAAGGAGATGAAGGGGTCCGATCGAACTTGTGCAGTTTGGTAAATGGCGAATTATTGACACCAGGACTGGGTCTGTTGCTGCATTGCTGCGGTAATAAGACTCCTGCTATGCAACAGAGCTCATTAAGGTCACCACTGCTGCTACTGCCTGTAGTTCCTGCTCTACTATTATATTGGTAGGGGAGACCCACCCCTTGGGTCCGTCCCATTCTCCCTCCCAAAAAAGCTGTTGGCCTAGGGGGAACACTGGCATTTGAGAAAATACAGGGTGTTTATGTTAATTCAGTTGACTAAGCTAGTGATCCATTTGGCTGCAGAAGTTGGTGGTATGTTGATTTGATTCCATTAGTTTGCAAAGAGTTTCTACATAATTGTTCTCTTAAACTTCTCAAATAAACTCACATTTTTGATTAACCTAAAATTGGTATGAAAATTCATTCCAAGAGGTAAATAGAAATTCTGGAAGTTCATCATGTGCACATAATGTCTGTCTGCTGTTTACTACAATGAAGACCTAAAGTAAAGCATATTGTGCTTTGGGATTGACAGGTCGCTGCTGCTACCAGAGGCGTCTCTACGTCAACTCCTCCATAGTCACTTCTGTTCATAAGATGCAAAAGACAACAGGAGTCAAAAAACCAATGTGTGATGTCATGATGACTGTCACCGTATATGAAGTCTCCCTTCAAATCAGGGCAGTTTTGCCCTTAGTGGAACATGGGTGATGTAATGAGCACTGTGTCAGGATCGGTAACAGGAAGAAGAGGTCCTCATAAAAACTTCAGATGCAAGTTGGCCCTGTGTGCTCCGACCAATTTAGAAAAAATGTGCTGGAGTAAATGCAATCGTTTTTGCATACAGGCTCAGACGTGTCGCCATCGCGAAAGTCTTGCTTTACGGCATGAGAGGGGAGGCTGCGGGCTTCAGCCATACACTCTTGGGCTCGTAGCGCAGTGGCGATATTTGTGCAGTTACGATGGCGGAACCAGCGACAAAACAGCGGAAGCCCATGTCGGAGCAGGCAAGAAAGAGGAAAAGGGCTCTGGACAGAGAGGAGTCGTACGCGGGTGAACATCGGGCAAGCCTTTTCCGAATGGTGAGAACTAAAAGAGAAAGAAGGCTGCAAGGCTGATGCGGACCTCGCATTTCTGCTGATACGATTGTAAGTAATATTGGAACGGTTACATGCTACAGTTTCAATGGAATAAAATAGTCACTTACCTACCGCAGAAGACGTGGTGATTTGTTGCGTTCGCCTGTTTGCTGAGCTTAAAACAAACACGCCTGGCTTGACGGCAAGGGTGAAAGTAGTTTTTATTTGTTGGTGGTACGGGTAGCGGTTGCAAACCTCCGCATACACTCGCGCGACGTTGGCAGTTGTGTCGCATGCTGAAAGTGCAATCTTTTTCAGAGACCGTACTGTTTTCTTTCCGGTACGGCGTACCGGACAGTACCGGCTTACTTTCACCTCTGCTTGATGGAGAAGCGAGGAGAACAGCTGAGTGTCTTTACGACAGTGCACTTTTATTTTCGGCCTCTGGGGGGAGCCTTGCTCGAAAATCAACCCCGGTTACATAGTGTGCCTTTAAAAGCGAGGCAGTGTCTTTTCAGACGGCGCTGTGGTGGTTTATTTCATGCTCATCTGAAAAAAGTGACTGATAGAGATTCTGAAAAGTAGCTGAATTTGATTGTGGAGCTGCAGGTTTCACCTCCCTTTGTCATTCTAAGCTTTCATTCAGGTAGCCCAACTGATTAGACCCCATTTGATGAGGGTAGGGAGGGGGGGATGACAGGAAGTGCCTTTCTTTATGTCGCACTGGGTCACATTTAGGCCTGAATGGTATTGAGCCTTTAAGGGCAAATGTCATTCATTTTAACACGAGTGATGTTGATGACGGCTTTTTCCTGCTAATCTATCACTCCACCAGTTTAACTGTGAGATCTCAGTAAGAGGAAGACAATGTCGTTATCACAGTTTATCAGGTTCTGTCTCTGGGAATTTTATCACTTTTTCACAGTGCAATTAAAATAAAAAATTATGAATTACAATTATTATACAAATATTTTACATTTTTGGTTATTTTTCCATGCACCTCAACACTGGCATATATAGGAATAAGTCTTTCCCGCTGCTACACAGAGAGCACCCTGAAGTTGGAAACCTCGGGAAAACGCTGTAATCTGTTGTTGACTAACGTGCTGAAGATTTGAGTTTGGCATGTTTTTCTTGCGCAACAAAATGTATCGTATTTATAAAGAGGGGTGACTTAAAGACGTATACAGCTGTTAGCGGAACCGGTACAGTTTGTTTGTTTAAATGTGTTTTCAAAAACACTAATAGCTGACTCCACCTGTGTGCTCCTCCCTCTGTTCATGTGAATGAGCCAAATACCAAAGGACTGGAAGGTTAAAGGAAAAAGTGCTCTTGTTTTTTTTTTGCAACAGGGATGCAGAAGATTCAACCTATTGTATATTTAAAAGTCACATTATTTATGTTTTTCTTAACCAGGATTCAGCAAGCCAGCAAATGCAATTAGATGTGCAAGGTCACAACAGACAGAAGCAGCATTCCCCGCTTGGAACTCGTACGTGTGGTTTCACGTTTGATCTGCGGTTTAAATCTGTGAATGTCGTTGCCCATAATACCCTTACATACCCCCTTCGTTTCTTTACTGTAAATCTCTGGACTAATGTGGAAAAAACATGCTCATGTTTTTGTTTATGTGTTTTGACAGAAGTTGTCAGTGCGGTTCCAGGTCTAGATTCTTTGTTTACCCAAAGAATCTGAAACGAGCTCCTCTATTCATTTTAACGCCATTAGATCTGCCTGTGCAACACACACACACACACACACACCTACACACACACCTACCTCTGACTGAACCTGTTCACTATTCACCCCAACACTTTCACCTCTTTGAGCCCCCGCCCTGCATTAGAATTGGTTCAAAGAGACTTTGGCAGTATTTTCTATTATGTGACTTTTGGCAGCCATCACAACCGAGTAAGTAATGAATCTACTGTGTTTGCAGATACCTTATTTGATAAACATAGAGGCAGAGTAGAGGGATTATCTTTATTGTGGTTATTGCAAAGGTCCAAACACTGGAACCAAAGTTCTTCTTTCAACTAAGAGCTTTTTTCTTCTTCGACTCCCAGCATGCTTTGAACTGCTAATTCATGTGCTAAAACACATTTTATGTGGTCTGTTTCTAATCACATTATTGGGATGCTGACCGGATGCACTGCTTCCCTGCACTTTCTCTTTATGCAAACATCACAGACACATTTTGGATCTTCAGCCCTCAGTTACTTCTAATCTTGAATGAACTATCCTTTTCATTTTCTTTGAGAATGTCTTAACTCTGCTTTGTGCCTCCAGTTTAAAATGTTAGTAATAAACTATTTCCAAAGAACCAAAGAAAAGCCAAAATGGGGGTATACCACAACCCCTGTCGATTAGTCAGCACGCACGTGCCTTTCTGCTGAAGGCCTCATCCCAGCTTCTGCCCCATGTGTCGTCACACTTCCTGTTCAGTCACTGCAGAGAAGCTGCCATGCTCTCTTTCAGCCTTTCATGAGCCGCCAGAAAAGCAGATTGAGTGTCTGGTTAGGTCAGACTGCACACGGTTACAGAAAATGTGCAGCAGATTGCCCCATAGCATCGAAGAAAGTCACCTGAAACAATTTCAGTCCATCCGTGAGGGATCAAAAGCTTGCTGTTTGAGTATGAATTATTGAAGTAGGAAACGGATGCAGTCTGGCTGCTCACTAATCTGCCCTCCCTGTTATAAACATAGATATATAACACAGTGATACATTTAGATAAAATCTAGATTAATTATCTGTGTCCTGGTCACAGGGACGCTTCACTTGGCCAAAGCAAATCAGTAACTTGTTTATATGCAGCGAAGAAATCTCTGTCTAGCTGGATCTCTGGATTTAATATAGATGGATATAAATATATAACATTTCTTTTAAGGTACATAACATGCCCAACCCTCATGGGTTTATAAGACACCAAACTACAACTGCTGTGGACACATCTCATTAAGTTATGTGTGATTCAATTACTAAATGACAGCCATTTCTGCCTCTGCACACACATTTAACTCTATGTATTATCCATATTCTCCCATTCAGTAAATGAAGAAAACCAACCTTTCAATGGCAGCCACAAGGAACCCATTAGGTACCCCAATATAATCAGAGGTATAATATGATTGGTGATCATATTATAAGGAATGTGGATGTGTGGATTCTAGTCAAGGTTCTTTGCTCCAAAAAGGCTGCCGGACAGACCTGCAGAGCATGGAGAAATACTACACTCCCAGCATTAACTGTCCTGGGTTTAAGCCAATTTCAAACTGTTTGAGGTGTGTAAAATATGCACCAAATTCTAATGGACACACTTACTTCTCGCATCCCTTGTAGCACTAATCCCATTTGAGGCTACGCGCTGCTCTCGCTCTACAAAATTGTAAATTAAAAATGTAAATTACCCAGCTTTCTTGCAGCATTTTGGGAAGACGTGCCCCCTTTAGGTCGCTATATCGGGCGTCCGACTCGGGATTGTGAGAGTACCCCGAGTATACGACTTGCGAACGTACGACTTGCAAAACAAAGAGTCTGCGCCCACATTACATGGAAGTTGATATGAATTAAATTTGTATTTGTACTACGTTGGTCGTTTTAATGTCGGTTTTAAATGCTCTTACACACCTATTTACATTGCTGCTTCAGTCTGGTCACCAATGTATGCATTGCACGGTTTTGCTGTGCGTGCAATACAATGTAACGTTTTGTCTTCGACCTGGTTTGCTAAAAGGCTACGTTGCTAACAATAACAACAACTAGCCTGCCACTGCCACCGGTGGCTCGAGAAAAACGCGACTGCACTTCTTATAAAATGAAATGGGCGAAAATGGCAAAATATTACTGAAATGTAAGACTTGCAATAATGGAATTACTTAAAATGTCAGTGTTTCTGTAATAACATTATCCTAAAGTCGCTATAGGATTTCTATAGTAGTTTTATAGTACTTCTATAGTATGTCCCAAAATACTATAGTATTTCTATAAGATGCCTATAAAATTACTATAGTATTTTGTCGAAACGTCCTGCATTAGCATGGCAGCTGCTGCATTTGTGGCGTCCATGTTCTTTCCAACTCGTAAGTCGCAAGACTCATCTGGAACGCAGCAAGTGGTATGAAACCGGCAATGACGTCACTTTCCAACTCGGGAGGCGGACTTACGAGACAAATGGAAAGCAGCATTAGCAGACCAATCACAGCCTTGCAGGCTGCATGAGGCTTGCGTAGCTTTTGACGCTAGTCTAGAAAAAAAAGGAGTGCGTGTCCCTGCATTTCTCTGAAAACGCAGAACCGTAAACTAGGCTTAAGGCTGTCCAATGGCAGGGGAAACCCTGGGAGGTGAGTGGATGCAGCGTTCCTCTCTGATGCTGAATACGGAAGCTGCTCACGTTTTTGTAGACCTCTGCAAAGAGCAGCTGAATGCATCCATGAAGCATTCCGTGCGATGCTCCGTTTCCGAGTTAAAACTGAAAGTTCAACCTGGCGCACTTCCCCACGCTGACCACAATAAAATGCGTGTTTCCAAACGCCAAGCTCTCTGCTAAAACGGGAGAATATGTGTCTCTTATGAAAAAAATCAGTCAGCGCTTTTTTTGTCATTTAAAAGGAAATCACACTGTTTGCGCCTCCGTTTTCACCAGGTGCAGTGGAGGACAGTCTGCAATTTAGAACTGATCAAAATACATTGTGATGATTCTCTGAAGAATTGGCATCAGCTTCTCTCCCTTCGTGACTTCTACCGGAGCTTGATGGACCTTTTGATGAGACGCCACGCAAAGTCTGTTGTTGACATTCTTTGTTAACGCTGAACAAAAGCACACTGAAAACCAGAATTGTCCCATTACAGGGGGTTAAAATATACACACAGTTCACATTTGTCAATATGTCAATTACTTAATTCAGTCAATTCAAGTTGATGACAATTTTTAAATAAACGTTGATGTGTTAACAATCCCAATCATTTATTTGTGTAAGAAGGAAATATCCCCATCCCCTATTTCTCCTGTCTCTGAAGGGGGCTCAGCAGCCTAAGAACCAATCTGAGGCTCACTGAGAGAATTACCTGCCAACCTTTTTGTAAAAAATAAAATTGACTAATGGAGAGCTATCAATATCAAACGTAATTTACATGCATTTGATTTATTTTTCCAATATTGGTGCATTACAAGTGAGGCAGTATACCTCATATCTAGTGAGAGGCCCAGTCCTTGGTATGGTGTGTATATATGTGGCCCTCGGCGAAAAAGGTGGTGTTTGGACACCTCTGCTCTAGGACATGTACCTTCAGTCAGCAGGCATGAAATCCGCCATCTAAAGAGAAGTCCTGTAGTCCTGTGTAGAGATGTGGCCATTTAGTTACACGAGCCAGAAACTGAGGCGGACATGTCGACCTGCACGCACAGTGTATGTTAATTTGGTTCCTCCTGTTTCCTGCGGCTGTGTGAAAAGGACCCGATGCCTCAGTAGTAAACAAAGTCTCCCCCGTCTGCTCCCGCGGGGTTGCGCAAGCGGAGCGTCTTCATTAAATGATCATCATTGACTGCAGAGTGCTGAGAAGAGTCTTTTTGTCCTTCTGACCGACCGGCCAGAGCTCAAACAGGACCTTTTCATAAAGACATGGCAATTACTTTATTGTTATTTCAAAATAGACATCTTTTTATTCCTGATCATCTAGTTGTACGGCATTCCTGAGTTGGTCTTGTTGTGGAATATTTCAATAAGAGCTCGGTAAAAGAGAATGACTTGTTTTGATGTTTGTCTAATAAGAAAAAACAGGGTCTTGATGAATGATCAAAGTTGTAAAAGTCCATTTATTTGCTTGCAAGCAGGAGGTCAAAAACACAGACGCGTATCCGGTGTTCTGTGAAAATGGCATCTTGGAGCGGTCAGAACACGGAGCTTTTATACACACACATGTGAAGGACATTCTCTGTGGCACAAATGACATATGGCAACCCAAGTTGAGATAAGAAACATAGTTAAAAATGGGGTAACACAGCTCCTTTGTTCGAGCCTTTGCGTAGGGAGCTGACTCGTCCTTCCTTCCACAGCTGCAGAAGATAAACTTTGAATCACCCTGCTTTCACACGTTAGTTCAATACAGACAAGAATCACTCTGTTAATATAAGGCTATGCTATAACATATTTTACCATTACAGTCTCTTTCTGTACGGTGAATCTCTGGTGTAATATGGTCAAAGGTCAACAGTTTTTAGGACCGATTCAGATATTTGCTGCCTCTCCCCTCGGACACGGCGCACGGTCTTCATTTCCCCCAAACTGTTGATCTCAGTCCTATTGATTATTTATTTTATTTTTTTTAGAGAAATGCAATGCCAGAGGCAGGCCGCATGATGTGATCTCACAAATGAAAGAAAGCATTTGTATTGGAGGGAGAGCAGTGGAAGAACGGCGCCCTGCTGCTCCCTTGGACTGTTTACAGCCTTTCCATGCCAAGATTCATGCCAGTTCAACATTGATTTCCCTTTTTTTCCTCTGAGCTTTGTTCCATCAGTCGACTCCGGTATTTGAAAATCGGCTTGTAATAGCAGGACCGTTTCTGACATACCTTAGGTAGCAGTTCCACTTGGGCCTGCAGCTAATACTTGTCTTTATTGATCAATGATTGTTTCTTATGGTTAGTCTAAAAAAGGTTGGTGAGTTAAACAATTCAAGAATCGTCAAATTTGCTTAAATTACTTTTCCGTTGATTTAATTTTATTCTCAAATCATAACTATAGGTTGAACTATAGTTTAAACCAACTCCTTTCTAAATGTGATGTTTAATGATCAAATGGTCAGTCAAAAAATTAAAATTGTTTACTTTTCCACTTAACAGTTTTAAGGGGTCGCGACCCTAGTTAGGGAACCACTGCAGAATGTAATCCTTGGTCCAGTACTGTGTGTCCAAGTATAAAAACTGATTCACAGGATGACTCTTCTGATGGGAAATTGAACAAACTCACTGTTGAAATGGGGAATAGCTAGTCTTTGGGAATACGAAAAAAAAACGATGTTAATGTCTTTTTAGGTTCCCCCCCCCCAACTGTGATTCCCACACACGGTCCTCTGTACCGAACCAAACCGCGGATGTGGAAACCTTTCTTGAAAAGTAACTTCTGGGTTGCTTGTGCACTTGCATTTGGGTATCTAGAAGCGGGAAACCCTCTAAGCGGTCAGAAAATGGGCTGCACTGTCCCAAGCTCGTTTCTAAGCCGTTTTTCACCAACTTTTTGTGACGCTTTAATTAGGAGCTTGGAGAGCGGCTTTCGAATGTACATCTGATTTCTTTTTTTTTTTTTAAGCAACAAAGCCAGATTAGAAACTTTGATTGCGTTCCCATTTATTATTTATTTTTTCTGCAGTGTGGTGCCAGGCTGCACAGCCTCGGCTCACACATTCTCTTTTCCACTGGTTGCTAAGCCACTTCTTCTAAGCTATGATGAATAAAAAAAACCTTTTTAAGGATGTCACGAAACTAGACATTTAGTTCACTTTTATTGGGTGAAATTGTTTTTCTTATAAATAAATCAAATTATCTCTGTAAACGTTGACTTTATATCCTCCGCCTATGCTAGTAGGAGAAACACTGATAAAGCTCCAACTAATTCAATATTGCCATAACAAAACCATAAATTCCACATGCATCAATATTTAATCCTTTTTGTTATGATGCTTTGATAAAAACATGTTGATTTTTTTGAGCAAATATATTCAGTCAGATTAATTATTTTGTCCTGAAAATCTGTTTGTGTGCTATTCTGGGGTTAAACATAATATTCAACTCTGGGCTTTCCTACTTGTACACCTAGGTCAGAGTTTGGTAACCAAGGATGTCATGACGCAAGAAAAACTCCCTAAAAAACCCTTTTAATGGGGAATAAATAAGAAATCCAGGATGCACATTAAATTACAGCATTGAATGACGTACAAGATGTACAATATGTTCATACAGAAGTATACCTCATATACAGATACAGAAATTATTCTAAAATCACGCATACTATCATTTCTACCACTACTCATGCTTTTTCTACCAGAAGGGGAAGAACACAATCCTTCTACTTTCGGGCATTATCACCGTTTGCATCATGATTTTTGCCACTTCATTAATAATCCCAGATGGTCCGCCTCAAGTTTCTCACCATAAACTAGTTCGACAAGATTATATTCAAAGTCCTCATGATGACATTCTAATTGACACAATTACTGAAAAATGCTTGAATGCATCATAGTGTTACCTGGTTTCTGTCCATTACAGCATGGGTTTGTTGTTCAAAATTGAACCTAGTCCCAGTAGTGATCTCCATGACGTTCCTATCGAAGTGACACCGCATATTTCAGAAAGGTTTTACAGAATTTATGCATGTGTTTGTGCGATATTTTTTCAATCTTTTGGTCAGTTGTAGAGGTGAGCTCGGTTTTGTCCTGCCAGGATTTTAAACCTTGCCGTGAATGTATCGGGGTCATTCTCCCCCTCACATGGAGTTTCACATTATAGTTACATGACTACCACAAACATTTTTTAAGCATATGAGACACCGGTTTGGTGATCCATTGGCAAGTACGAACAGAAACGAGTCTGGCTATTCTGGATTAAATGCTCTACTTCCGCTGTCCACTTTTTCTTTATGGAGAGCGCCATTTGCTCCTTTTTTTCTCACGCGTTGCTTTCTCCGTATCATTCGTCTTTTTTCTTCTATGTTTTTGCTTTGTCAACCACCTGAATATGTTCTACGTGGTGCAACAGCATCGTTTTTATTTGTATAAGTTTGAGGCCAACAGAAATAGTTGCAGCAGTCCATGTCTGACCTTGTCTCTTTAGTTTGCGTACTGTAAAGAGACTCCATAAACGTTTGTTGTAGCACTCTAAAACTCCAGCGGAAACTGTAGAACCTCCCTAATGAAGTCAACGACCTCCAGTGTGCCAAACAAGTGGAGTTTTTTTCTATTCTTCTTATTAATTTTGATCAAATAACTGAGCCTCAAGTGTCAAAATTCTGTGCACTTACTCTCGTTTTCATGAAGGCAGTTCCAGGTCGTCCGGAGACAAAGCCGACTAGCCAAATCTGCAGTTCATTTGTCTTGTGGAATGGAATGACTGCAGAACTGGAAGGCATGGAGAAAGTTTTTTCCTGGTCACTTTTGTTAGTAGGTGATTGCGTAGCTGTGGATGAATGTTTATATTGCTTTCCCTACAATTTGTCAGCTAAATATGTATTTAATACATAATATTCCCAATCTGCATGTTCACCCTGTTGTAGACCCGATCACACTACCTGGCCTTTTAGTCAGCTCTTTTAAAAGCTCAAACTGTAGATGGCTTAAAGATATTTGGAACCGGTTTGCCGTACCGGAAAGAAAACTATACGGTCTCTGAAAAAGATTGCACTTTAAGCATGACAACACAACTTCTAACGTTGCGCGTCTGAACGCAGAGGTTTGGCGCGGGTGAAAGCAGAGTTTACCTGGTGTGTGCCTTTAACTAGGGCTGTCAACTTTAGTCGTTTAGTCGACTAATCTGTCAATGCCACCTTGGTCGACTGACATTTTCATTGGTCGACCAGTTGCTTTTTTATAAGCAGTTATATATTACTGTAACCAATTTCTAATTGGCCTATGTTTAATCCCCAACTTTAAATGCTTTAATTTAGGCTGTTTTGTAACAGCGCCACAGTTTAGCGCACCGCGTAGAACACTCGGGAACCGCGGCGAAGAACTTCCTCTCGCCGTCGGAGCACGTTACATCTCCGCGCTTAAAAAAAAAAACGTCCGCGAGCTGAAGTTCAGAGGTCGCTTCCCTCCCGCGTCAGGTCCGTTGGGGTCTGCGGTGACCACGCGCAGCGACAGCAGCTCGGGCCTCGGCTGTTGGAGCTGATCCGAACAGAGACTCCTCTGCGTGAGTAATACGTCTGACCAGGGGGAGAGGGGGAAGCGGTTGACAAACCTCCGCATATACTCGGTACTCGTGCCGGCGGGCCGCATTCGGTACTCGTCCGCGGGCCGTTTATTTAGTTTGCATGCATTTTTTTAAACGCTCAGTCTGAGGTGAAAAACGGGCGACAGCTTCCATTGTGCATGCGTCAAACCGTGCGACGCACACGAACCGAACCGAGACACGTAAACTGAACGGTTCGGATGTTTCTTCATGTACCGTGCCACCCCTAGTACTCATCACAATAGATACTCTACCCTTGGGAGCTAGAGGCGAGATGGTTTTTCCACATAAAAACGCAACAGATGACTCAAATTCTGCAAAAATATGGTAGGTAGAGATGTTCCAATACACTTCCTGCGGGTATCGGCCGACCGAGTACCGATAGCAGTGTTCATGCTCTTTAGCGTGACGCGTCTTCAGATGTTTGATCAGTTGCTGGCGTTGAAATTTGCAACACTCGTGCCACCCCTCAAAATTGCTTCTTTGCATATGTTGCATGTCGCCGTCTTACTGGTGGGAAAAGCCACTGTAAAGTACTGCCAAAACGCCGACATGATGCGCTAACGTTAGCGCATCATGTTATAACAAATCATGTTATGATTTGACATTTATTGCTTTCTGTTCAATTGAATACTGTAAATTGTACATTCTGGTAAAGAGGAAGCGATGGGACATTACAAAGACAAATATAATGGTGTGTAGTATGTTTCAGCTTGATTTAAACCACCATTATTTGGCTGTGTTAATAAACAGACATAATATGAACATTACGTATCTGTGTCCTGATATTTATTTTTTGGTATGCAATTCAGAAAGAAAAAATGGTTAGGATTCAGGTGCAATTGCAAATAGTGATTAATCAGGATTAATCCCCATGAAAATTGGATTAATTTGATTAAATATTTTAATCATTTGACAGCTCTAATTTTTTTTTTAACTCATGTCGTAGGCTACGGCCCGGTTAGGAATGTGGTTGGGGACCGCTGGTTAAGTGGACTAATCGTTGCGCAGGACAAGACTTTGGTCGACTAAGCATTTCTTTGGTTTACTACAGCCCTACTGTTAACTATGTCTGCTGTGCTGTCACATCTACGGTTCTGATGGCTCCAGGTTCTTTTTCTATCTTAGCTCTGCCCTGAGAGTAGCTGGTCTCGTCAGTCTGCTGGTAGAAGTTCTTCTACAGTTCTTGGTGTTGACACCGTTTCGTCAGTTTTCCTCTGTAGTGTTGCGTCTTCCCCACGCTGCGACTCTGTGGTGTCAGTCATCAGTTCCAACTATCGATGTATCGATTTCTATTCCTCCGATCCAACTACATCAATCTGTGCTCGGCGAATTGGCCATATGGACGACATATATCGAATAAAGACCGATTTAAAATGTAATAAATCGATTTGTATTGATACTAGGAAATAACCCGTTGGATTTAAGCACGTCAGACTTTTTTCTTAGCACTTTTAATGATAAAGGCTGTCGCGGACTGAGCCGTGACGTGCTCACCCAGTATGCAGGTCCCGCTGTCCCGAGCCCCGATTCAACTTTCGGGTTTCACGCAAAGCCGAGGGAATGTTCCACAGGGGTTGAAATAAAGGGGTTTTGCGGGGGTTGGTAGGGGGAAACCATTATTGCAGGGGTGTTTTTTGTGTATATCACTAATACGGGGGGTTTTCTGCTACACTGCTACAGCAGTGTTTGCACTTTATTCAAATAAAATGTGAATGCATTTGCCATTCATTGTTGTTGACTTGTTTATTTATATTCATAATTAATTGATACCTGATTCCATTACAAGAAACAACAGGAATCTAGGAAATTTATGTCACACTGGTTGAATTTTTGGCTAAAAAGTTACTGAATCGATTTCAAGTCATTGAATCGTTTCGGATCGTATCGTTCTAAATTAACCAATATCGTCCTTGAATCGTATCGACAACCATGAATCGTGATCAAATTGTTGTTAAAAACGAATCGTTACGCCCCTACTTCCAACGTTACTCACAGCGGGGACAGCGGGGAACATTGCCAGTCAAACTCTGATAAATGCTCAAAGAGGAGGTTTGTTGGATGTTGTTCTTTTCACGAAGACGGAGCGGTTTGATTTTTATTTGACCGTAAAGACCTGAACTTTGTCACATGAATGAGACACTAATGTCCTCTTTAGCCTCTTGGTCTGGTTTTGGTGGTGTTCCCTGTCCGAACCCCTCCTCTGCCTCTGCCCCCCTGCTGCAGGTTCAACTACAGGGCGACTCACCACCTCACCACCAATGGCTTCTACGAGTTCCTCAACTGGTTTGATGAAAGAGCCTGGTACCCTCTGGGTAGGATAGTAGGGGGCACGGTGAGTGAGTGTTTGTTTGTCTCTCTCTCTCGTCACCTTTTTCAAACCCCACAACATCTGCTTATCTCCTGCTTTTGCATTTTCAGCTTTTCACTAATCTGTGCGCTTAGAGTACAGACGTTTCACGTAGCTGATGAATCGACCGCTTTTAGTACGTTGTTTTTACTGAGATATCAGCACAATAAATTGAGTGTCAAGACTGTTTTTTCACCTGATATGCTTTATTCTTCAAAGATTTTTTTGTGTGCTGAGAATTCAGTCACATTCACAGTCATCAACCGTGGTTGTGTAGGTGACAATGTCTGTCCAGTAGCTGTGAGGCTGCACGCAGGTCGTTGTGTGTCCATTCTTTTACGGCTTGAATCGCTCAGTCAGGCTGTAAATGATGCTTGTCATTATTAGTCCCTAATCACAGACGTATTACACGAGAGGAGAGATGAAAACAAGATATTTTTCAGGGCCAATCAACGCTGTAGTCTTCCTTCACTTACCTTTCTCTCTGCCCCCCCACAGGTGTACCCAGGCCTGATGGTCACGGCGGGCCTCATCCACTACATTCTCAATCTGCTGCACTTCACTGTGCACATCCGGGACGTGTGCGTGTTCCTGGCGCCGGTCTTCAGCGGCCTGACCTCCATCTCCACCTTCCTGCTCACCAAGGAGTTGTGGAACCAGGGGGCGGGGCTACTGGCCGCTTGCTTCATCGCCATCGTCCCCGGCTACATCTCCCGCTCCGTGGCCGGCTCCTTCGACAACGAGGGGATCGCCATCTTCGCCTTGCAGTTCACCTACTACCTCTGGGTAAGCCCTTCACATGCTCTAACAGAACTAGTCAAGCTGCTGTCATTTTTCTGCATGACGCTGTAAAGCTACAATAATTAACATTTTTATAAAGGCAAAAAAGGAGAGACTAATCTAAATAGTTTTATTTCAGAGGAGGCCAAAATACAATTTCACAATACAAAGTAAACTCGCCATTAGCAATGATCACAATTATTTTTCATGTGGAGTTTTCAGACTGAGACAGTGCTCTTTAGGAACATGAATCTAATTATTCAGATGGTTAGCATGTTCAGCAGTTCTGCCCACCCCACCCTGGAATGTCCACAAAGCTAATGATCTGTTTGTAAAGGCAGATTGTGAGAACTATTTAAATGACTTAACTTCACCATTTAAATGCAGATATCTTTCAGGTTGTTTGGTTGAAGTAAAATCTTCATCCCACTGGTCCTCAGTGGTTTGTGCATATGGCTATGATGGCTAGTGTTATTAATGGACATTAATAGTATAACATAGCATAACCTGAGTTAGCATTAAGCCTTATTCCTACAGAGAGTAATAAATCACAGGACAGATTGGATGCAATCACTAGAGATTTATTCAAACCAATCTTTGTCTCTTTCCCTGCCATAACTCTCCTCCTACCCTTTATTTCCTTGAATCCTCCACATCCCACTGACTAAGGTCCTCCAATTCATCCTATCTCCTCCAGCCAGTAATAACAGCTCCCCCCCCAGCCTTTAAGTCGGGCCTTGTTGGCCTCGTTAAGCCCCCTTAGCTGCCCCTACATAAGGTAGATCTGTGTAGCACGCAGCGCTCCGCTTTGTGCCCGTCACTAATGAGGAAAACACAATGAATAATTCTGATGTGTGTGCAAAGCAAGAACAGTGCGACTCGTAAAGGACAAGCGAGCAGAGCAGCTCTGCTTAATGTGAGCATGTGATGTAAATGAGAGGCTGAGTGTGAGTTACTTCATGCCGTCCTGTGTGAAATGCAGGTGAAGTCGGTGAAGACGGGATCAGTGTTCTGGTCCATCGGATGCTGCCTCTCCTATTTCTACATGGTAAGGATACACACACACACTCTTTATCTTAAAATAATTATCATGACAATGTAGAGTTTATTAACTAATCGTACCATGTATAAACATGCCCTTGATTTTTACATGATCTACTTATTGTTTATGTGCTTGAATCCTTATGACGTACATTCGTATTGGACTTCGATGTTCATTGTTCATTGCTCGTTCAAAAGGACGGACCTTCATTAATAATGCCACTGCATTATCAATACATTTGTTAAATGAAATGTTCTCAACATAACAATAATATAAGTTATCGTTATTTATTCTGGGACAGTTGCTTGTCTCAATAAAGTAGTTATTCTGACCAGGCAACCACGCTCATGTCCCGATCTGAAACTTTAACTCAACTGGAAACACTACGCACTGACTGCAACACAGAAGCACCCAATAAAGGATTACTGGCCTCTGACAGATGGCAAAGGCGCTGAATCACATGGAAGCCCATCAACTAGGGTTTGCCTCACATCACTCGGACAAAATCTGGGGAACTCTACTCTCCTATTATCAGGAGTTGCACCATACTTATTGAAAACATTTTTTAAAAGTGTGCGTGTCAACGTGTGCTTGTGTGCACATTTGAGGAACTGGCGACTGACAACATAAACTGAAGAGGAGTCTTAACGCTGAAGCTCAGAATGCTTCCACAGCTCTCCAGTGTGCGCGCGTGTTGTGAATGAGAGTAAGAACACAGACATCTTCCACTTCCCCGGCCTACATGGACTCGCTGACCAATCACAATACTGATGATCTACTGCGGCTGAAAGCTCTGCACGGATTCAGCAGAGACAATAATCCCATTATGACGAGAAGCACCAACTGTGCGCGTGTGTGCGTGTGTGTGTGTGCGCGCGCGATAGACTGTACGTCAAAGTGAAGGTGGTCTTTGTAAATCACCCCCTGGTTTGTAGACTGACGTTTTGAAACCCGGCCGTCTCCATTCATACCCTGCTTCATAGTCCATTCCAGTAGTCCCCAACCACCGAGCCACGGACTGATACCAGTTATTACCTTTGCAAAATACTTTTGCGGAGGTTATGTTTTGATCGCTGTGTATCTATTTGTGAATCTGTTTGTTTGTTTGTTATTCGCACAACTCAAAAAGTATTGAAGCTAATCGCATGAAATTTGGTGGGTTGATTTAGATTTTGGGAGCGATCGGGTCAAGGTCATGAAAAGGTCAAAGACACTTTTGACCATAACTTCCTTCATAATTGAGCTATTGTCATGACCCGTTCTAGTTAGAAAAATGTTTTATTTTGAAAAATGGCGTGTTTCTTAGTCACATAACTGCAGCAAAACTTTTTTTAAATCAATAAATAAACTCATGTTTACTGAGGGAATCAATCAAGAGGGAAGTGGAGTCATTTTTATCATAAACCTCTATGAAACCTAGAGAGCCGCCTCCTGATGGCCATTGGGGGGGACTATCTTCTATTATTTAACACATGTCATCTCTTTAGTACAAAAGCTCCAACTGATTTGAAAATGTTGTTGTTTTTTTGGTTTGTCCCACAGGTGTCAGCTTGGGGTGGTTACGTGTTCATCATCAACCTTATTCCCCTTCATGTATTTGTCCTACTTCTCATGCAGCGCTTCAGTAGGAGGGTCTACATAGGTGAGATGCAGCACACACACACATACACACACATTTTATGTAGACATGAATTCAATGACAGGATAAAGATTCTCATTATTTGACATTCAGTGTAGGACATTCAGGCTAAACCGTGAACATGAAGGACAGCATCTTCACAAGCCTGCCCACACACACCTGCATTTTGAGTGTATTATCCTCTACTTTAAAAAGACCTGGAGCACTGTTCAGTCACACAGGGGCACTGACAGAATGGCTTGTTATTCTTTGTAACATCCGCACTGTATAAACACGTGTAACCGATCATGAAGAGCAATCTACTACTGCCTTTAATTATCCAGATTCTCCAAAACACAGCGTTGGTCTATTCCTCAAAGTAACTTTAAGAAACGTACAGATAATGCCAAAGAACCTAAAGATGTTAGGCATAGTTGGCTTTTTACCAGAAGTTGAATGACAAGTGGCTGCATTGGGTAACTTCAACACTTTTAATAGTAGAAAGAAGTGAATAAGGACCCAATGTGTATTTCTTTGTGGCTGAGTAAGTTGAGGTGCTAGGATCTGCAGGTAGACATTTGTAAAATGTAAAAAAGAGCAAATCCCTCATTAGCCATCTCTTGGCTCAATGTGGATTGATAATTGCATAATAATACATTAGTTATTCAGAGGTGAGATCACCAAGAAGTTCACTGGAAAATATGAGGACAATTTCAGTCTTTTGGCGGATTTGAAGTAGACCTATTGTTACGAGGGGATGAGTATTCACTCTGTGTAGAACTGCTTTACTCTACTCCGAGCTCGTTTTGATGTTTCCTACATAATGACCTTTTCTACAATACTGCCGGCTCAGCGGTGTTGGCATTTTAAATCGGGTGCCTGCTGTGTGCGGTGGGAGCAGTGATTTAACGTGCATCCTTCACTGCCACCAGTGCCTTTAGGCGTCAGAAGGAAAAAGAGCCATGATGACCGTGATCACCTTTGTTGTTTTTAAAGGGAACATGAAAGCCTTCACTGTTTTAGAGCATCCGTTTGGGTATCCCCCTCTTCCTGTAAGCCAATTGGATATGGCCCTCACTCCAGTGCTGCACACTGACCTTTGCAACGTGCACCAAATTCTTCTTGCAACCCAATCGAATACCGGGCTTTGCTGGGAGGGGTTCAAAGTGGGGAGTGTCAGACACAGATGGAGTGAAGGGATATTCAAGCACAGTAGGATAAATAAAAACTGGTGCATTTTGATCATTAAAGCATGTTAACATGTTCTAATGGAAACCAAGAGATCATGATTTGACTTGTTTTAATGACGCTCCACAAACCTACAAACTGCTTCTAGTTACCGTCACAATTACGGTAAATCAAGTGTCCCTTTGCTGGACTTGTCAATATCCTAAAAACACTAATCAGCTCTTAATTCATATGTTGTAGAATTATCGCGTTGCCATGTTCTTATCCATACGTGTTCATGTGTGGCTCTATGAAGGAGAGACCTTTTAATTTCACTGCAGAAAAATATAACCATAGCACACTACTTTTTGGGGAGTATTTAGAATATATTTCCCACAGGAAATTCTAAAAGGCAACTTCTACCGCTGAGGGGAGAGTTGACGCTGGCTGCACTCTTTGTTTTTCTCACAAGCTTTCGTGCACAGCAACTCAAACGGAGCCTAAAAAGCATTGATGCCTTGAAAGTGATCTCTAGGATCGGATCACTCTTTAACCGCTTCTTTTCTTTCAGCCTACAGCACCTTCTACATCATCGGCCTCGTCTTGTCCATGCAGATCCCCTTTGTAGGCTTCCAGCCAATCAGGACCAGTGAGCACATGGCTGCGGCAGGTCAGTACCCAGGAACCTCCGGTCTGAGTGGAAAGTGCCAATGATTTAAATCAGAAATATTTGGAGAAGAGTACAAAAAATAATCCATAAATGCAATGAGCCCTCAAAGCCGAGTTTGTCACGATGCTGAGACGATCCTTTCTCAATGAATAGGTTCCAATGTAAAGCTGGCTATTTACTGCTTGAACTGTGCTTGTCCTCTTGGTGTCCTTTCTCTGCAGGCGTGTTTGTGCTGCTTCAGGTCTACGCCTTCCTGCAGTACCTGAAGGACAGGCTGACCAGGCAGGAGTTCCAGACTCTGTTTTTCCTGGGAGTCTCCCTGGCTGCCGGAGCGGTGTTCCTCTCCGTCATCTACCTGACGTACACAGGTGGGTTCTCGTTGGTTCATCTACCTGAAGCTGGCTTGTTCCAACAGCTAGTTTAGGTCTGGTAGTGAAGGAATCGGTTTTTATTTTCTCATTTTAAGAACTGGACATGCACACAACTGCTCTGCTTACAGAAAAGCTGACTCGTCCCCTGGATCCACATTCGATGGGAATGAGAATGTAATGCAAACATAATGACTAATATTGCAATGGGAGAAAAGAAACAAAGTTGTGTACACAAGAGTGTTGCAGAGGAAGCCTTTCCTTGCATGTTCTCATATTGTTTCAACATGGACTGCTGTTTCTACTTGAGTAAAAACAACTGCCTGAGTCGTGCATTTACATTGTGTTTTACATACAGTAAGCGATGCCTGGCCCGCTGTGCTTCCTTAGTTCCTGAGCAGCACACCTGCCGTGACGTAATTATGTCACAAACCCAAGTTGCTGCTGCTCAGAACCACTGGTGAAATGGACCCATAAATCAGCGGTATGAAACAAGGGAGCTATTGCACACAAACTCTCTGACATCAGGACCGAGAGACTTTACATCTTCCTCCGCAAACTAAAGACACACTCTTCAGACCATGGACTAAAAACACTAACAAGTGTAGCACTTAAATTGTACTTGTAATGACCCTTAAATTGTACTTATAATGGCTCCTACTTATAGCAAGTTGTAAATCGGCTTATTTGGTGAAATGGCACTTTGTCATTTCTGGTTCTTTGAGTTTGTATCCTTATAGTTGAAATGCACTTATTGTAAGTTGCTTTGGATAAAAGCGTCAGCTAAAGGACATGTAATGTAATAAGTGAAGTACAGGGACAGAGTGACTGCTTCTGAGGATGGGGGGTCAGACTGAGGGCCTTAATACTATGATTCATGATAGGTTACAAAGTGAAAGTGGAGTAGTTGTTGACAGCTGGTTATGGTTGTAAACATTGGACCCTTAACAAGGAGTCGTTACTCCATCAGAGGTAATATTCCTGCATTATACTGGTGAGCTAATTCCTAAAACATCTGGCTAGTGTAGTTTTTATCCTACGTTGTCCTGAGGTAACTGAATAAGTGTTTGTTGGGGGGCATTTTCTGTGGTGCATTAATGAACATGAGCAGTATGTAAGATTGAGTGCTTGTTAAGGGTGTAACGATTCATTTTAACTGTGATTTGATTTGTATCACGATTCGTGGTTGTCGATACGATTCAAGGACGATATTGGTTCATTTAGAACAACACGATCCAAAACGATTCACTGACTTGAAATTGATTCAGTAACTTTTTAGCCAAAAATTCAACCAGTGTGACTGAAATAAATACTTGGATACTGAACAGTGCAGGTGAAGTTTCCTAGATTCCTGTTGTTTCTTGTAATGGAGTCAGGTATCAATTAATTATGAATATAAATAAACAAGTACACAACAATGAATGGCAAATTCATTCACATTTTATTTGAATAAAGTGCAAACACTGCTGTAGCAGTGTAGCAGAAAAAACCCTGTATTACTGATATACACAAAAAACACCCCTGCAATAATGGTTTCCCCCTACCAACCCCCGCAAAACCCCTCTATTTCAACCCCTGTGGAACATCCCCTCGGATTTTCCACGAAACCTGGAAGTTGAATCGGGGCTTGGGACAGCGGGACCTGCATACTGCGTGAGCACGTCACGGCTCAGTCCGCGACAGCCTTTATCATTAAAAGTGCTAAGAAAAAGGTCTGACGTGCTTAAATCCAATTGGTTATTTCCTAGTATCGATACGAT
This sequence comes from Apeltes quadracus, assembly GCA_021346845.1. Classification (NCBI taxonomy): domain Eukaryota; kingdom Metazoa; phylum Chordata; class Actinopteri; order Perciformes; family Gasterosteidae; genus Apeltes; species Apeltes quadracus. The sequence continues at coordinate 11,297,835 of CM037936.1, read as the reverse complement.
CGATAGATCGATATATGTCGTCCATAACGCCAATTCGCCGAGCACAGATTTATGTAGTTGGATCGGTGGATTATAAATCGATACATCGATGTAATAGGCGGATCGTTACACCCCTAGTGCTCATGGTAATGAGGGAACTTCAGTGCCTCACTGATGTGCGTTTACCACAATGGCGCCCTCTTTCACAGAGGAAGCTGCCTGTTTACAGTAAGAAGGCTCATCATTGCAGTATACTGGATTAGTCAGCCGATTTCTCGCTGTCTGTTGGTGTGTGTGTGGGTCGTCGCTACAATGCATGTTTGTTTTAGATGGAGAATTTTTGACCTGTGTGTGTGTGTGTGTTTCACCCTCAGGCTACATCGCTCCGTGGAGTGGGCGCTTCTACTCCCTTTGGGATACTGGGTAAGTCTTCCCAGCTCGTCTCTTGTAGTAGTATTTATGCCCTGCATACAGTATTTGAGGAGCCTGACGTAGTCATACTAAATTCTAGTCAGAATTTGAGTCTTATACTGCTCCAATGTAGGAAGGGACGCCAAAAACATCGTTCTTATCAACAAATGCCTTGATCGCGTTTCTCTGTTCCTCTTTTAAAATTAATTCGCTGTCGATATCTTTCAGAACAGACCTGATAGCAGAATCTACACACCTCAATTCTCCAGCAGCAGCCATCGTTGTTGTAAACGAATTCAACCCAAGCGCTCTTTGACGTGGTTGATTACGTTACTGTTGATCATCTGCCCATCATTGTATAAAACGTTGTGGGCGGGACTAAGTTCGGAATGGCACCCAGGCTAGCTATTTGAGAGCACAGGTGATGATATTTAGATTTAAATTGAATCTGTAGCACATTTGCTCTAAAATATATTGGTGTACACAAGACACAACGTGCCGGTGACGAGAAGCGAGTTTTCTTCAAAATATATTCCAGGCATGTCTACTACAAGATTAATTCCAACTCAAGTCTAACTTTGGATTCAGTCCACCCGTTTGATGATCAATATAATGGTTTAGAAAGTGACCGATTTCTGTCTTTAATAATGTCAAAGACAAATCAAATGCATACCAAGTACACCAATCCCAACAAATGCTTTAAAATGTTAGTGTTTCTCCCATCAGCTAAACCCTAAAAAAACAGAGTGTGTGCACACTGCCTGCTGGGAAGTAGAAGTATTGTATCCGACCTAAGATAAAGGACATTGGCTAAAGTTATTTTTCTCCCATTATTTAATGAGAGCTTCATTTTTCAGAGAAAATGGAATACCTTCATAATATATTTTTCATCTTCAAGATGACAGAACGGTTACTTTATTTATACTAACATTCTCTTCTCATAACATCATAATGACAACCTCCTTTTTAGCATAATGTTTCTCTTGCGTGTGACTTCTGTCCGTCCCATCGGTTATCCACAGCTATGCAAAGATCCACATACCCATCATAGCGTCGGTCTCTGAGCACCAGCCCACCACCTGGGTGTCCTTCTTCTTCGACCTGCACATCCTCGTCTGCACCTTCCCAGCCGGCCTCTGGTTCTGCATTAAGAACATCAACGATGAGCGCGTATTTGGTGAGAGCCGCCATCCTGGAAGGACCATCACTATCAATAAAAGAGACATTACTGTATTGTAAATGTTACTTTAATGACATCACTGTACATTATATATTTGGTAAACCTCACTGTAAAACCATGTGACTTCACAATGTCTGCGTTGCGTTAAAGGCCAGACTGTCATATCAGGCTCACAAGAAGAGCCAATACAACCCTGGCTTACTCTGGATATTAGCAAGCTTTCAATAACATCCCAAAGAACACAGTGTGAAAACATAAATACATTTCCTTTTTGCAAATTGCGTGTCAAGAGTTAGAAAATTGTAGGTTAAGGGACCCTGAAAGAGTTTTACCCGTAAGGCTGTGCAAAGTAGTTTTCAGTCTACTGTATTTATGGATTTGTTTTCCCTGGAATATCGGCATTGCTTAATTGCTTAATTTTTAGGAAATCCCTGACGTTCTCTCAGCGAGCGTGTTGAAACTAGGAAGCGTCCAGTCTCCTTTAGGCTGTCGGTTATTCCACCTGATGAACGGTATATGTAGTATAGCATTTATTTCAACATGTTTTAAAAAGGGTTTAAAGGCTGCATTTGCATATATGATTCTCTTGTGTCTTATCAACAGTTTATTTTAAGACCAAGATGTCCAAGAAGTCCTTCTGTTGGCCTGTGACAAATAGTCCAAGTTATCCGAGGGGCCTGGTCGGGGTTTCCACTATGTTGTGCATTTCTTTCTGCCGTTCCGTTTTTGGCTTTGAACCTACTTCAACATGCCAGCGAGATGGAGCAGAGCTGGCGGAGCAGGAAGGTGGTCTACGTAATTAGAGGAAGTCAAGTGGTGTTTTTAAAAGGAGATCAAACTCTCCAAGCTGGGTTTGTAACATCAAGGACTCTCTCTCTCTCTCCTCATGCCAGTGGCCCTGTACGCCATCAGCGCGGTTTACTTTGCGGGTGTGATGGTGCGCCTCATGCTGACTCTGACGCCGGTGGTGTGCATGCTGTCGGCGGTTGCCTTCTCCAGCGTCTTTGAGCACTACCTGGGAGACGACATGAAGAGGCAGAGCCCGCCCGTCGAGGACAGCAGCGACGAGGACGACAGGAAGAACGCCGGCAACCTTTACGATAAGGTGCGCCTGGCCACGCCCATCAGTTTCCTTTTTCCTAAGCGCTTGGCACCAACCAACAAGACCCAGTGCTCTATGATTGTTAGCTAACTTGGATGTCTATCGACAGCTACCAGGGAAACACCAAATAAATTGAGCCTTAATTTCCCCTGTAGATAGTTTAGGAGCTTAGGCAGCAGACAGGATGCTTGAATGTTGACTGCGGGCCTGTGCTCTCCTCGGCAGGCCGGTAAGGTGCGCAAACACGTGTCGGAGCAGGAAAAGGCCGAAGAGGGCTTGGGCCCAAACATCAAGTCCATAGTCACCATGCTGATGCTGATGCTGCTCATGATGTTTGCCGTTCACTGCACCTGGGTCACCAGCAACGCCTACTCCAGCCCCAGTGTGGTGCTGGCGTCATACAACAACGACGGGTGAGGATAATGGATGCATATAGTCATTTACTCGTGAGGGGTGTAGCCATGAAGAAGTAGGCTGCTAAATGCAGCACTGACATCTCTGCCCTCACTTGTTTACTCTCACAGCAATGAAGAAATTACACGTTTATTCAGACTTTCCCCTGTTGAGTCAAAGTATTTCGTTCATGCAGTAAGAAGGAAAGAGTCTGTCTGAGTCGCCAACCAGCTGATCCACTCAGACATCACAGGAAATACTGTGGCATAAATCATAATCTGCTCGGATAGGTACTAATGCATTCAGAAGGCTTTATTGCTATTTTGATGGATTGGCCTTTAAAGGCACATTGATAGAGGTTTCATGAAGTGTTTTAAGTTAACTTTAAGTCACATGTGCAAATGCACATGTTTGTGACTCCTCCCGTCCATTACTTTCTCCACCAGCTCCCGTAACATCCTGGACGACTTCAGGGAGGCGTACTACTGGCTGAGGCAGAACACTGATGAGCACGCCCGAGTGATGTCCTGGTGGGACTATGGCTACCAGATAGCGGGAATGGCAAACAGAACCACGCTTGTGGACAACAACACGTGGAACAACAGTCACATAGCGTTGGTGAGAACTGCCTTCTAGTGCGATTTAATTTCTCTCATGATATTCACATTGAAGGGTCACTGATTGGACGCATCAGCTTACATGGGGAGTAAAACACATCTTGTGAAAAAATGTTTTATCATTCCGAGACAAAACATCATGTGGACCAGGCAGCAAAACATTGAGTCGTGACCTAATTGAGTTCTGTGGCTACGAGCGAGACCTTTCACATGTCACATGCAACAACTCCTTGTTTGTTGTCTGCTGCTTCTGGCTTGACCAGAAACATGGCTACATTTCCTGTAGTCAGACCGATAGGGGGCGCTACAGACACAATTTAGACTATTCAAGTTGTTTAATGAACACTTATTTTGAATCGCTCAATAACCAAGTTGGAAGTTGGTGAGAAATAAAGAAAATACAGTCAGAGTAGCAGCCCCACCCGCAGGCTCGGAGGGGCGCAACGTGGATTTTCACGACGGCATTCATGTAACTTATCTCTCTCACACCTAAAGTCATGATGCGAGATATCCGGACCCCCCTGCACTGTTCTTGTGATGTGATTTGTGATTCTCCGTGTCCCTTTCAGGTGGGGAAAGCCATGTCCTCCAACGAGACCGCAGCCTATGACATCATGAGGTCGCTGGATGTCGACTACGTCCTGATCATCTTCGGCGGGGTGATCGGCTACTCGGGCGACGACATCAACAAGTTCCTCTGGATGGTGCGCATCGCAGAAGGGGAGCATCCCAGGGACATCAGGGTGAGATGAGTCATACACACGCGGTACCTCTGTGTGTTCAGTGGGCAACGTGAAAGAAGGAGTGCTCTGCAGCCAGTAAACATTCATCTCCTAGACAGTGGTCGTGGATGCCTGCTGAGTGGAATGCACATGTTTGATGCTCTCTCTCGGGACCTACTGAGGGATACTGAGGATATGTAGCCTCAGTTGTTTTGGTGCAAATTCAGATAAATTCAGATAATTCAGATAAATTCTGTATAACAGTGTGTGAGTTCTCATCTCATCATTTCATCAGTCTCCCTCTGTTGCCTTTCAACCACAGGAGAGTGACTACTTCACACCGCAGGGAGAGTTCAGAGTGGACAAAGCTGGTTCCCCGACGCTACTCAACTGCCTAATGTACAAAATGTCCTACTACCGCTTTGGAGAAATGCAGGTACGTCATCATCACTAACTTACTGTTGAGACCATGGTGGAACTGCAATGAAGCTGGTTCTAGTACTATCGGTCCTACCAGGTAATACACCCGGAATGCAATAATTGTGTAAATATATACAAGTGTTTGCAAAATACCACTGACAAAAAAGGACAGATATGATTTGGACACAAAAACCTTCATCTGTTCTTCTGCGTTCAGCTGGACTTCCGGACTCCGCCGGGCTTCGACCGGACGCGCAACGCCGAGATTGGCAACAAGGACATCAAGCTGAAGCACCTGGAGGAGGCCTTCACTTCCGAGCATTGGCTGGTTAGGATCTACAAGGTGAAGAAGCCGGAGAACCGAGACCGCGTGGAGCACAAGCTGCGGGGCGCCGACATCACCAAGCAGAAGTACACTTCCAAAAAGGTAAGCAAGGGTGCAAGGCCACAGCAGCAGGCCTGCTGAGGGCTCCTCACAAGGCGCATTCATACAAGAAGTCCCTCAACTACAGAGAACTTGATGGGTTTTGGATGTAAACAAATTATTCAAATATGATAAGATGACCCAAAATGCCTGTCATCAATGTCATTGCCTGAGCCCTTCCATAAATGAACCAGCCCATTTTCAACTTAATAATTAGGTAGGACGGTTTAGGGGGTGCGAGGTTGTAGTCAATTCTGGCTTGAAAATGGTTAATCTACTTTTGTATTACAGTTTTTCTCGATTGTTTACACACAAATTCTGGTACTTGACACACAATTACCACAACATGTAACTCGTGCACCAACCCCCTGAACCAATACTGCTAAACTACAAGCACAATTCCTGCTTTACATTCAAATTCTCGTTCTAAAACAGACTTTTTTCAAAACACTACACACAATTCTCTGCATTTGGCACAATTTTCGTGAAGGAAAATCTTGTTTTCACAAGGAACAAACTGTCATTCAAAATTCTAAAGTCAATTCTGTTACTATGCACACTGACTCGTCACATGGGAAAACACCTGTCACAGTGTTACAATTAGCAATCAGAGATAGGAGATGGAAAGTGTATGACCGAGTCCACAAACGCACACAGCCCTTCTCCAAGCTGTGGCGCATGTGCAGATGTAGTAGTTGATGCTTTTTTTTTTTTTACTGTACCTGAATACAGTAAATTCTTCTGTTGTTTTGTATGTAGACCCCTTTATGTGCAACTTTGTGTTGGTTGGGATGTACACTGTGTACATTGTTTTTGTTGAGAAAATAAAATATATTTGTTACAGTGTATTTGTGAGTTGTGAGTATAAAAACAATATTCTAAAATATTTTACAACACACGTATGTACAGTATGTACTGTCTGTAGTAAGTGTAACACGGAACAAAGAAAAAGGTCTAGGTCACTATGATGAATGGAGAGGAAGTGTTTTCCATCATAGTGTTTTACATTGAGCACATCGGTGTTTAACTGGTTCTTATAAATGTCTACTCATATGCATACACAGATGGTCTGTGTGTGTCATTTGAAAACAAAAAAACATTTTGAGAAGAAATAACATTGTTTTGAAGTTTCATTTTGCAGGAGTATTGAGGGGTTTTGCCCATTGTGTGTGTGTTTTTTGAATTTGTGTGTAGAGTTCTGAGAGTATGAGGCATGCTTTAAGAAAATGTGTGTAAACAATCGAGAAAAACTAATTGTATTTGCCCTCCGAATCTGGAGTGGTTGGAGTCAAAGCTAGCCTTCCTTTCTAATTTCTTTTTTTTACTCAACCCTCTGCAGACCTCCAAGAGGAAGCGGGGCTACATCAAGAACAAGCTGCCGTTCAGGAAGGGCAAGAAAGCGACCAAGACGTCTTCATAGAGAGCCCGCCTGCCACCGAGGGGGACACACTGTGGGCGGGAGAGGAGGAAAAAAAATCAGAAAAAAAAAAAAAAAAAAAAGCAGTAATGATCGATCCACTTATCAAGATGAACGAGGAGCACCAGGCTTTATACGGATGCCCCCACCCTCTTCAACCTGGAGGTCCAGGCTGGCAATGGTATCACCGCCTCAGAATGTGTCCAACCCCTAGCTGACCTTTGACCTGTTGAATCAAGGTGAGACGTTGGCTAGTCCCAGATCCACCCCACGCTGGGTTTTAAACCCCTGAAGAACTGTGACCTTTTGACCTGCTTTTGTTTTTGTACTTGAATGTGCGAGGAGACGGGGAGGACTGAGGTGTCTTTCGATGCGGGCCCTCTATTGCTCTCTGACTTCCACGTGGCCCGACCAGCGTCAAAACCCAAACGCAGTAACTTTCAGATGACTGTGATGGAGATAATAGGACTCATAGATATTGGTTGCCCCATGTGTCCGCTTTCCTTTAACCTCTCCCTTATTACCAGAAGCATGCTTGTACACGTATGTGCCCACAAGAAGCTGTCACTCTTTATTCAAGTTTACTTTGCTGCGCTGAAGGGATCATTTTAGAGATCAAGACTGCACAACACTTCTAGACACTCGGTACTGTAAAACATCCTTACTGTGTAACACAGGCAAACCAGACCCCTGTACAGCTGTAACAATGTAATATCATCGAAGACTCGAGTTTTACCAAAACCAGAATGACCCTTGAATTAGCTTGTTTGTCATATCATTATTTGAACTTTGAATCAGTCAGTCCAAACCTTCAACATATCTTTGTCAAAGATGCTTTGGGAAAGATGTGTCCTCACAGTGCAGCGACCTAACAGGGATAATCCAAAATATAGCACTACAGTGCATCTTGCTAATTGCCGTTTTTTATCTTCAGTTCTGTCATACAATCTTGTCATGCTTCTCACAACATAATTGATCTGTTATGACGTGCCATTTTGTTCCCATATGTTAAACAAACCCTAACCATAATCTTATAAATCCTTTTTTATTCTAGTTTCCCAAGAAACAACTTTGATTCTGTAGTGAGATTTTGTCATTGAAAGGCATAGTATGGCGCTGGCCTTAAATGAACGGGTGACTTCCACAGCTCAGAGGCAGCAAATGTATTTTGTGGACGATTGAGGCTGCGGCGTCGTATCAGGAACATGTTCAATCCTGTCTGGTTGATTTTCTAATCGAGGTTTCTTCCATCAATTGTAATGATCTGGATGCAGGTGTGAGAATGAAATATGCCTTTTTTTTTTGAATAAAGAGGTTAAAATAACACCGTTCTTTTCTTGGCAGTTAAGACACTTTACACCACGGCTGACAATATAGGATGGTGTACAGTTGATTTAATGTTTTTATATTTAAATGTTACAGATACAAGTAAAAAATGCACACATAAAAAAAACCCATTAAATTGCATTGACAAGAATGCATCCTTTTTTTTACATAAACTTACAGCTCCGTTGTCGAAGCTAGAATATACTTTCATACATCCAAATCATGATGAATGCATTCCAAGTTTACAATGAGCACTTCCACGCTACTCGCAAAAAACACCAACGAATGTGACGACACCAGAGATGCAGACTAACGGGGGCTCAGGATCATGAGGCAGTATCTTTCAAATGTGGTGCGAGCCTGCCATTGCTTTGTCCGCTAAAGTGGACGACAGAGGGCATGGGAACAATGTATTTAAAATGTGTCTGTTTGGATTCAACTTCAATCAGTCAAAACGATTTAAAAAAATGTATCAATTTTAATATTTCTGTTGATGATTGCAAATTGCTGGAGTCAATCAAATTTGGAGAAGAAAAAATTGAACACTGCCAGCGGAGCTGCTGGATTCCCATTGATAAAAAAAATTGCATAGTTAAGGACTGTAAACCTTCAAACAGCGGAAGCAGCCTTGCTCCTGTATTCTTAACTCTGTTGCTGATGGTCTCCTGCCAGAAGAAAAGGAAATACAACACTGCTGCTTTGTTGCCCATTGACTACACATTGGGCACCCAGGTAAAAACCTTTGGGCATTCATTTCTGCATTTAGTATAAACTTTGAGAGAACTTGAACAATAGGGCTTGTTCGAGGTATGTGAACATTACTTTGCCGTACTATTCATTTTAGTAGACATAAGGGTAGCATTAAGCTAAATATTTTCCTTCTGTCAGTCCCGTCCTGTTCACTTTGAGCATCTGAACGTACAAGGTGAAGTTTGATAACCAGGATGTTCAAATTTAATCTCCACAAATACATTTATATTGTTCTAAAATGAAGGGAGAAGTTGCCAGTAACAGTGTATTTGTAGTCAGTGGGATTGGTAATGCAAAAACACTTGCGCTGTCCTTTTATCGAATAATAAATAAACTATAGGATGGAGAGATGAATTCAAGACAGTGTCTGTTAATGTTACCCCCGTTCCTATTTGTCAATATTATGAGACATTTTTACCATTAATATTCCAATGCCCCTTTGATTCCTCTCTTGTCACAGGGCTTAATGAACAGCTAGTCCTCTTCTTCATCGTCCCCTCCAAAAGAGAGAAGGCTGTTATTTTTTACCTTCTTCCCAGACTTCTTTTCTTTATCATTATCATTATTATTTTTCTTCTTCTTTTTCTCCTCCTCCTCCTGCACTTCCTCATCATCCTCTTCTTCTACTTCCTTCTCTTCCTCCTTCTTCTTCTCTGCCCCATGGCTCTTCTTCTTTTTGCTGGAGCTGGCGGTGATGCCCTGGTACTTGTCAGAGGAGGATCGCTTGGCAGGTTTCTTGAACAGGATTTTACCATCAGTAGGAGGTTCATCGTCTGCGGGACAGGACGGGTGTGTGAGGTTCATCAAGACAAACTTAGGTTTGCAGTATAGCACCCAGGCAACATTGATCTGATGAGACGTGTTTAACTGGGCACCACTGTCCATAAAGGACCGGTTGATGTTCAGTCCGTCTCACCTTTCTCTGCGGCCCCAGCGCGCGTTTCGCTCTTAATCTTCTTCAAATCCTCTGCAGTCAAGTCTCCTCCTTTCAGAACCACAACTTGAGGTAACTCGTCCTCTCGATCACTCCCGCTGTCGTCATCAAGTGTCGGCATCACCTGACGCTGGTGGGGTGCGGGAAGAGAATAGACAAAGACGTTTTTTTAACGGGATACCCAGCCTGTGGGACCATTATCCCCGTTTACAAAAGGTCCATTTCCGCTGCGGGAAAAGTAGATCGGGAGACTTTTTATGTAATTGGACTTCTCTATAACCGAATAAAATACATACACAGTTAGTAGAGGAGAAAGCGACCGCTGAGACTTTACTCAAATTAGCTAACCTTGACGCAATATGTAACGTAACGGCTAGCTTAATGTTAGCAGAGCTAGCCAAAGCACCACGTACCTTAGTGTCAACACTCGGTCCTTCTTTATAGCCGACGTCATTTTTAAACTTCTTCAGGAAGGACGGTTCTGCTGGTTTCACCCACGACACCCCACTGGCCTTGCTTTTGTTCATTGCAGGAGTTACACAGCACCAACAACCAGTTGAAATTCAGGCTCTAAAAAGATGGTTCGAACAGTAAAAGGGTTCACCAAAACACAACATACGTCATTGAGATGTGCCGCTTTGAGTCACGTGACTTCAGACGCAACTGTAATTGGTGCAAGTGAGGTAATGAAGGCCAAAATGTGACCAGACGTTCTCTTCAAAATAAAATTGTAGATTTTGTCTGAGATGCATCGAGTGGATATCTTTTTGTGGTAATCATCGATGACACCAGGAGAACATTGTTGTTGTGATTTAACGTCACTTAGGAAATATCAAATCAATCAAATATATCAACGCAATGTAGCTATCAGTTTTAATTAATATTATTTTGAAAAATAAACACGACTGTCGCTTTAACGTTACACCTCTTCCTGTACTCTGTCGTTCAACCATGATTTCAGGGTCTGCTTACGCCTCAATAGCAGGCTTTTTGGGGGCCGCTGCCTCGTTGTCTGCCAAGCTGTCCTTCGGCGCAGACTACTTGAGGGACATGTGCGAGTGGGGACTCAGCGGTTGGACTCGAACACCGGGTGGAGCTTCAGCATGTGACTGGGTGAGACAAAGTGTCACATACAGTTCAATGTCCGTACACAACTGTCCAAACAAATGCAGCAACACCCGTGCGGTTACTCCTGGAACACACAGGAAGCCTCCTTTGGTCTGTGAACTAAATGGGCGTCATGCGGTACGCGTACTAGCCAATGAAGAAGTGCAGCATTCTCACCAGCAGGCGGCGACTTTTCGGGTTGCAAAAAATATCTATGACAAAATTACGTCAGTAAACGCGAGTTTATGGTCTCAATCTCTAGTTTCAAGTCTTCTACAATACAGCATGATATTCATTTAATAAACTGTTATCTATTATAAAGCAGAGAATGCTTTAGGGCGGGCTTACTGTTGTTGACCGGTCTCTACGACCACAGAGCCTCTAGTTCTCACTGCATTCCAAATATGGTATAGTCATTCATAGGTTGTAAAAAAGCCAACATGACAACACAATCCAAGACTGTCTATGGCCAAATCGCCAAACTCAATGCTTCAAAACAGCAGTCCACATGTCAATGGCAGCAAGACAGAGATGCTCCTTGTGGCACTGGCTCGCAACGCCAAGTCTGTGGAGTCGCCAGTCAGTCGGCAGGTCAGGACTGCTATGAGGTGCCACAGTCCTTTCGCCTGACTAACGCCTGCCACGACTGCTTGGTGCACGCAACAAAACGCCCTATGTAAGGGCCGCTGCAGTATGTAGTAGAAATAAAAAGTTTGATCAAATGTGATTAGTAGCCAAGTTGGGCTGACACTGGGTAGACTGAACCTAGTGTCCTGTAATCTTGTTTTACTGCCATGCGCTAATGCTAAAACATTGAATACCATCAGAGCATTTATTCTGCCCCTGTGGTTGCGTGACTGCTTTCTGAATCTTCACAGCTCCACATCCCCCTGAGGCTGCTGTGTGGCGGCCTGCTGCTCACCTGCAACGGCATCATGTGGACCTTCTTCTCTAAGGCTCTCCGACACTGCTCCTCCTCGGCCAGGGCCACGGTCACCACCACTGCATCCAACTTCCTCTCCTCGGTACGTTTTTGCACCGGTTGTAGGCTGCTCACTTGATCCCTTCACTCTCTAACAGGGCTGAGGAATGGTAAATGTATGCACACGGCAGCGTAGAGTATTGGACACAGGTCTCGTCTAACAGCGAGTCTGTCTCCCTTTTGTGTGTCCAGGCCGTCCTGGGGAGGCTGATCTTTGGAGAGCGCCACGCAGCCTTGTGGTGGGCTGGAATCTCTCTAACGCTGTGCGGACTGCTGGTGCTTCACGGATCCGTGCCGGAAACCCCCCCGCAGGAGGAGGGCAAAAAAGACAAGTGATGTAGCTCCCTCAAAGACGTTCCTCCAGGACTTTAAAGTGGAAAGTGGAAAAAGTTCAGGCAGGACTTTTCCTTGCTCGCCCCGCGTGGCGTGCACCGCCCACCTCCCACCTCCCACCTACACTGAGACACGTGGCTGACCAGATAACAAAGGGGGAACCAAATCTCCCAGACTCCTCTCTTGTGGTTCTGGAGGTTTCCCCATCAAAGGATGCCTCTACACTGTAGGCAGGTTCACGGTGCCTCACACAGAATGGACTGTGTGAGGCACCGTGGACTCTGGAAGATGGTGACCAGCATGAGAATCTAGCGGGGCGTGGAGAAGCTGCTCTAGCTGCCGTGGATGTACCGCAAGATTTAGAATGAGACACAATGAGAGACAATGGAGGCCAAAGTGGATGGGCATAAGGGGGAGAAGCCACGCTCTGATTTTTCACGTCTTTTGTACCTCTTAACCTACATCCACTGATGCAATAACACATTCTGCTTTCATGCTCTCCCAATGATGTTTCCGTTTAATTTGATCCTTCCTGTTTATTTCTTTTTCTTCTTTGTAAAGCCCTTTGGACCCAATTAAATAAATAAACCGGACTCAACTTGGCTGTCTGGTTCACCTTCTCCCGAATTGCAGCCCTAGAAATCTTCGATGGGCAATAACTCACAGCTGAAGTTACAAACGTGCTTTGGCACAACTGATGTGCTTTTTGAGGTGGCAACTCGTCCGTGAATGAACCCACCTTCACCAGGAAGACCAGAAATAGGACAAATGGCCCGAGGTATAAATCAAGGTACAGAAGTATGAAGGGTGTTTTTATTGCATTCTATTCTTTTTTTCAGACTCTGGTAGAGAGGTCCAAACACTATCATTACACCCTCTTTTGAAAATTCCTGCTTGTACTCTTTACCTTGTTTGAGCCCAAACTTCTTGGATGTATCGACTCACCAAAGCTGGTTCCAATTTATCAGCCGCCACATAGTTTGGTGTTAGTAATAGTTTTTACATGGAGCTGATGAGCGTAGATTTACGTTGCATGGCAGCTGTAGTGGAGGTGTAATGCGGGCCCTTATTGGTTTGCTGCATGTGGATATACGTTAGCAGCCACGTGGATTTTGAAATTAAAACAAGCTTTTGGTTGCAAGTCGCGTTTCAGACTATCAATTAAAAAAGCCAACAGTCAAGTTTTGTTATGATTCATTTTATTGCAAATACTTATACAAGTTTGTAAACAAAATAAGCCCCTTATTTTAAAGCCATCCCTTTGATTATTAACAATGTTAACTATTGAAACAAGTGTTTAATGTACACATCTATGAAAGTTATACTTATTTTAAAATTCAAAATGGAGCACAGACTATTTGTTAAAATATCGTAAATGTAAAAAACCCAGTCGTCCACGACAGCAGCACCCCATATCCTTATACAATAGGTTCTTCCACGTGAAGTCCATTACATAGGTACAGCAGAGTGAGAGCAACGAGTAGTAGTTACCCCTCCACGTCAGGAAGGACAAGGCAGGACGTGAATAGAAATTAGGGGTGTAACGATTCGTTTTAACGATTCGATTTGCGTCACGATTCGTGGTTGTCGATACGATTCAAGGAGGATATTGGTTCATTTAGAACGATACGATCCAAAACTATTCACTGACTTGAAATCGATTCAGTAACTTCTTTAGCCAAAAATTCAACCAGTGTGACAAATACATTTTCTAGATTCCTGTTCTTGTAATGGAATCAGGTATCAATTAATTATGAATATAAATAAACAAGTAAACAATGAATAGCAAATGCATTCACATTTTCTTTGAATAAAGTGCAAACACGGCTCAGTCCGTGACAGCTTTTATCATTAAAAGTGCTAAGATAAAACATCCATAGCAAGTCTGATGTGCTTAAATCCAATGGGTTATTTCCTAGTATCGATACAATCGATTTATTACATTTTAAAACGATGTTAGATCGATATATGTCGTCCATAAGGCCAACTCGCCGAGGACAGATCGATGTAGTTGGATCGGAGGAATATAAATCTACATACATTGATGTAATAGATGGATCGTTACACCCCTAATAAAAATGCAAAGAAAGGCATCGGAAACTGAGTTTCAGAGACACATTAGAGCTACTTGCAGGTTTGTCTGACAGAGACTTCTCCTATGTGCAATGGCAGAATATTTAGAAAAAGATGCTGGTTTGGTAAAGGTTCTTGCACTGCCCCGTGTTCACCCTGCATAAATGCTGGAAGAGGAAGAGATTTTTTAATTTCATATACATATATTCTTTGAAATTAAAAAAAAAGATATTGTACCGTTAATACATTAAAATTCCAGGCGGTTTCTCGCTTTTTAGAAAGTCCCAACAGACTCAGTCTGATTGTGCATACACATATTCCCAAAAGGCGGCACTAGTTGAGTGGTATCTCTATGACGTCCTCCTCGATGATGGTCCCCTGCGGGACGGGGACGTGCCCCGGCGGGCTCTTGCTGCTCAGCTGTGCGAAGGGGCTGCACCACGCCAGGGAGAGCGGGCCGCCAAACGCCGCCTGCATGGCCTCCCAATACGGCAAGTTCCCCCAGCGCCCCGTCTCTCCCTTCAGCCGCTCGATTCCCTGCGGAGGACACAACAATGAGGGCCTGAGGGCCAACGGAGAAGGAACGCTTGTCTTCTACATGCACTATTGAACACACCGATGACACGGGGTCGATGAGTCGGCTAACCGGTCTGTTTCTCAGACACAAATCAGGTTCAAGGTGTAAGCCTTGATATTTAAATCAAAAGGACATTTCTTTTTCTCAACTAACTCTAAATACAGAAGTCATTTGTTTGATGTATGTTGAAGGAGTAAGCAGCCAGTGTGATTAACCCGCCTGTCCTTAGTGACTGTAAAGAGCAGCTACTACAAGGCTTCAGCAGAATGAACACACACCTCACTGTTTCACTGCTTTGTGCTTTGTCTCGCTCCCTTTTGCAGCAGGGTTTGTTTTACCTGCAAGTTCACGTGGGCTAAGGATCGGTATCAGACAAAGGACTTGTCGAGTTTA
The DNA here is from genome assembly GCA_021346845.1 of Apeltes quadracus. Classification (NCBI taxonomy): domain Eukaryota; kingdom Metazoa; phylum Chordata; class Actinopteri; order Perciformes; family Gasterosteidae; genus Apeltes; species Apeltes quadracus. The sequence continues at coordinate 11,282,695 of CM037936.1, read as the reverse complement.
GCGCTGAGAGGGGGGTTGAAGGGGAAACAAACCAGACATCTGGTGTTTTTACTCTAAAATGGTCATGTGACATTCATTTCAGCACCACTGATAGACGGTGTGCTGAAATAAAATATTGTTCATTTAAGAGTTGAGCTGCTGCCAAAAACCTGTGTGTGCAGAATTGATGAGTTTTGAAAAAAGGACCATTTTAGATGGACACTTGATTTGTTGAACTCAGCTGGCTAAAACCAAATACTAGCCACAGCTAAACTTTGCGCCAATGTGGATCCTCTTTCAATGTACATACAACATGCGCGTACTGGAAGACAATAGGTCTGTCCTTTGAATATGTTTATATCAGTTCTGATTCATTTTTTTAATAAACGTGCCCACAATAAATAGAACACAGTACAAAATGACTCGCATGCAAAAATAAAAAACAAAAAAACAGCGGAATGAGCAAACCAGTCAAATGGCCATGATGGCACATGCATATAAAGTATGGCTGAATCTACTTTGGCCTTCCAGTTGAAAGCAGCATGCTGCTAATGTGACCTCTGTTGTGAGCTTACCTCTCCTTAGTGTCACAAAGAGTTGTCTGCTTCAGAGACCTCTCGGCGCAGTGAGTTATCAACCAAAGCAAATGAGCGCCAAGAGAACATTGCATGGGAAGAGGCAGTTTCCAGAGTTAATATAGAACAGAATGAAGGAAAAGGGCAGATGGGATGTGAGAGGACCTATGCAGGGAAATCAGAAACCTCTTCTGTAACCTCACGGACACACAAGTTGAGAGGTGGAGACACATTTGGGTGGAGCAGGGCCCTCAACAATCACAGAGAGACACATGCATTCCAAAAATAAGCAAACACCGTTTTTGCATTGCAACTGAGAAGTATTTTTATTTCCCGTGCATGTGATGAAATATTTTCAGAATATTTAAAAATACTCAGAATTTCAGTAAAAAAAAAATTATCTCCACCACCATCACAGCGGTGACTCGTCGTTATCACACCGGCAGTGTTTCACATCACTGGACTAACCTTCACCTGCACCATGCATTCGGATAACAAAAGAATACACAACAGAGAATAGGAGCAAACAATACATACTTCAGAACACAGCAGTTCACACAGGAGAAAATATTAAATAATGAGTACAAAGTGCAAATCAGCCATTTTAGTACTTATGTAAAGGTGTTTGATGAAAGTTAAGGAAGGAGGCTGGAATGGAGTGGTGCAGGGACGAGGTATTTGTGTCAGAAATTGGCATCACAATGGTTGCCTCTTCAAAAAGCCAACAGGATCCATCGCATTATTGTAGAAAATAAACTGACTAAAGTTTATGATACTAGAAGTGATTCTTCCATTATTTGGATCTTCGTTGCTATTGGTAGAGTAAAAAAACAAAAACACATTAAGCTACAAATAAACAACACTCCTGTCACATGACTTCACGTCACCGCCACGAAAGGCCGACAAGAGTTCTAGTGATGACATTTGTCTGTCTTTTTTTAGTTAGTTACATGTTAGCAACCGCCATTTCCAAGACACAAATGATTCTAAATTAGCGAGACAGGTATTTACTGACGTACAAGTTTCCTAGAAGACAACGTTAACATTTCTAAAACTTTAAGCCTACTTGTCAGACTACATGCCCAAATTTTAGGGCTCATTCCTGCACTTTTCACTACGCACGCACGCACACACGCCTTTTCATGTCCTCATGAAGCATTACAATAATTATAGTGAGAATTCAGCAACGATTGCCTTTGTTTGGCTTTGTTAAAGGGCCCATATTATGGAAAAATCAGTTTTTCTGGGATTTGGGGTGTTATTCTGTGTCTCTGGTGCTTCCACCCGCATACAAACTCGGAAGAAAAACCATCCATGCTGTTTTGAGTGAGATAAGGGTTTCTGAATTGATCCTGCCTTCAGCCTCTGGGTGAGCTGTTCAAATAGTTTTTCTATGTCACAAACCTAGATATTTGAATATTCCCACCCCCTCCAGTCCCGTTTTCCAATCACAGCCCGCCGGCCTGCCTGCCGACCGCCAACGCCGATTCTACAAGCAGTGGGCCTGGCCAAATGAGCTGCAGATCAAGAATATGTAATGAGCAGCAGAAAACCGCATACTCTGAAAGGGGCTGAAACAGAGGGGAGTAGAGGGAGGTAACAATCGTTTCCTACCAGCTATTTCCAGCAAACAACTTCAGAAACATGTTTTCTGGAACTCAAAGACCTATTTTCACTTGTTGAAAAATAAATCAAAATATGGGCCCTTTAATGTCCGATGCGTATCAGAGCGGAATCAGGTCCCCACCTGGGCAACACGTAGGTATTGAACTCATTTTAAAACCTACCATTGAACTGCAGTGGGACTTTCTTTGGCTGTGTATCTAAACAGTTTCACCCAGTCGAGAGAGGCCCAAACACGAGGCTTCATTCAAGGGACACTGTGATCATGTGACACGCGCTGTGCTCGACCAGTCACCCTCAGGTGAGTGGTGGACACTTTGAACAACTTGAGGGTCAATTGTTATGCTTTTTCATGCTGTTTGGCTTATTTCACAAGACTTCTAAAAGAGAGTAGACCCGTTAATAACATTTAAAAAGTCTAGGAGGGATCTCAGTATTTACAATGAATACATTGCAACTGTACGAAGGGAAGTGGCATTCAAAGTAATCGATTGGTAGAAGCCTAGAGTTGAGGTTTTGACGTGCTCCATGAATAGGTACAAAAAAAGAAAAAAAAGCCACCATGTTGACTTTTTTACAACAATTATGTACCAATATATATATTTTATACACACAAGATATTTTACCAATCAACACTGATGCAACTCCTTTGTGTTGTGTAAGGGGCAAAAGGCCGTTAGAAAAAAAATGATCACTGGTGGAACAATGTCTTTCACTGCAAGGAATAAGTCATCAACCAATCGCGTTGTGTGGAATCTATGCTGCCATACGATCATCCAGTCCTTACCATCTGACAAGATGCTTTAATAAGAGTCAACTCATCCAAACTTCCACTTACCACTAGAGCTATGTAGCCATGCAGAAAGCTTCTTTTTCAATGAACAAAACATGCAAATTAAAATAACATAAATGAATTTCATTCCTTAACACCTAAACCTACCAGCATGGCCAGACAACAGAAGGGCTAAGTGAGGCAATGTCTTCTTTGGAATGCAACTGATAGGGATGCACCATATTGGATTTTTGCAGATATTCGATTATTAATCGATATTTTCAAACTCATTTTGGCTGATGTCGATGCCGATATATAAACATTTTTGTTATGTTATGTTTGTGCTGTAATGTTACACATAACATGCATTGTTATTGTATGTGATCAAAATTATGAAATGAAAATAAAACTCCTTTCCAGAATACCTATTTGTAGTCCACTGCATGGCTCCTTCTCAATATCATATGACTTCATCATACAAAAACCAACACCCAGCTACTTTATACGTTTTATTCTGAAAGGGCCCACCGGATGCGGTGTTATGACCCCTTGCTAACCTAGCGGCTGTCCACTGTGTGGCCGCTGAATAATGACATCATGCTGGTTTATTTTGGTCTCCGTCTGCGACATGACACCGTCAGACACTAACGGTGGGGCGTGTGTTTAAAACCAGCCGCTGCACCTACGACAGCAGTTTCCGATTCACCATTCCGCGACTGTTTGCTCTTAGCTAGCAAGCAAACGTTAGCCTCAGAGCGCGCAGCCCGGGTAGCTAACTGCTAACGATGCTGAAGACGGTGTGATGAAGTGACCTGTTACACAGCCAACATGTTGGAAGTTTAAGTTTCTGGCGCTCAAGCTGCGTTCACGGTCGTCACGCGCGCATAGTAAACACCCAACCCTATCGGCAAGGCTCATTGGCAGAAACATTCATATCATTATGGTCATTCAAATGATTATGGTCATTTTAAGCTTTTATCGGCCGATACCGATGTCGTGCCGATATCATTGTGCATCCCTAGTAACTGAACTAACTATAAAAATGGAAAGCAGGAGCAAACATAGTTCGGGAAAAGGCTTCTGATTCAACAACAGAAAACAAAACAAATTCAAACAGGATTCGCAAAATGAAAGTGTTTTCTTTTTCTCTGCAACTCAACGAACAAGGCAACACAAAAGCAAACGTACAGCGCATTTGGATGGCAAAACAAAGGGCAGAAGCGGTCCATGGCTAATGTGTGGGGGATACAATGTAAATTGTGTTCAGTTGGACGGCGTTCCCACTGTGGTTCCGACCCGGCCGCCTCGAGCTCACACCACATACTGGTAGGTCTCAGCCTTCCCGTGGTCAGGCGTGGAGAACGGACTAAACCACAAAAAGGAGAAAGGGTGTCCGAATACTGCCCTCATGTTCATCCACTTAGTTTTTTTAGCCCATCTTCTCTCTTCCTTTTTCAACTGCTCTATGCCCTGAAAATGAGAGACAACCAAACTTCAGTTGGTGTGCTTTTGGGGAACCAGTCAGCAACACAAACCAAATTCAAATGACCTTTTTCAAAAAAGGAAAAAAATAATCTTGAACCCTCCTGAAAATGTGTATTTCAGTGGCATAATGTAGCGGCTTGTGTCCTAAAGGCTCCCTATATTTCAGAACCACTTCTCCTATATATATCTGACCAAGAGTTGCAGACAAAAAGAAGTTCAAAGCAGGAAAGGGTGTGGGGTTTGGTGAGCTTTGATACACACAACAGGCTGAGTGTTTTTAAGATGGCACCAAACTGACACAAGGACAAACTCCCATTTGCTTCTTTAGCTCGTGCCTTAGTGTTTTACACACTAACCACAACTTCTGTTGCTTGGAACAAAATGTTAGTCATGAGCAGATTGTTCATGCCTGCTGAGATTAAGTGAGTTGTAAGGGTTAAATGGATGGATTTTGGCCTCTTGCCTCATACAAGTCAAAATGTTGGACTCGTTTTCACATTCAATGAGAAAGTATGTCCAAACCTTTGACTGTTTCCTCTACTATGATATTGGGAGACCCCCCCAAAATAGTTAAGGGGAAATGGTGTAAATCGTTCACCTTTCGTTTAAAAAAACAAACACAAGAATTGTCACATTTCAAACATAACTGGTATTTAAAAAATGAAAAACTGAAAGTTAACATTGCTACTCAGATTAAGTTGTTATCTCAAAAAATCTGCCAAGCAACAGCAGATTCAAAACAGTGTGAAACACCGTTTTCTCGGGGTGACCTTTTCTTCTACATTTAGATCACAGACTGTCCTTTAAAAAAAGATAATTGTAAAAAATAAAGAAACAAAGTACCAAAATGAAAAGCGAGCCGTAGAGCAGAACATCTGCGTTCATTGACTTGTATAACCGGTATGGATATAATTTACCCAGAGAGAGAGAGAGAGAAACAAAGGAGAGGGGCTTATATAACTGAGACAATGTGTCTTAATTGGATTCTCCATTTTTTTTTAACAACAGAACCTAAATGTTCACAATTGTAACTCCTTATCATCATAGTTTCTTTCTTTTTGGCACTTTATCACTTTTCAGTGAAAGTTCAGACTCGCAATGAATCTGCGGCACCTTACTCTACATCAGGCTGCAGGATGAAAGTTTTAATTAGAGGAGGACAGTCGACAGGGTCGAAGGTTAAAAGCAAAGGGGGCGGCGGCAGCAGGAAGGAGAGCAGGAGGAAGTAGTGAGATAAGAGGGAGGAGGACTGCGGGCCGTTGAATGGATCACTTACGGTCTCATCGGTACAGATGGAGTGGACTTGGGTGCCGAACATCACAGAGGTGAAGATGAGGAAGAGGAGACCCTCAAAGCACAGGAGTATGAGGAGGATGACTGTTGCTGGAGGAGAGAAGGAACTGCACTCTGGGCGTAATGGAGGGGAACGGAGGGAGAGAAGTGAAGGGGGCAAAAAGACATATGAGGAGCGACTATACACTACAATAAAGGAACTACTACACTCTACTGTTGGCCTGTCTGCAGCATTAGTAAGGACGCAAGGCCCTGAAGGATTCTATTTAATCTCTTGTCACCTGTTGATAGTGCTTCTGATGCTGATTTCCTGCTGATGGAGGAAAAGCAGTCAGTGAAATTAAGAAAAGTCCCCTGTGTGTCTCTCTTGCGTGTAACTACATGTACCAGGATGCATTGAGCTGGAGTGAAGGTTTTACTATTGCAAAGTTCATCTGAATCGAAAAGAAAAGAATTCTTAGTTTCCACTATTCCAACAATCACTGACTAAATAATCCTTAATTTCTTCAAGAATTACTGAAAATGGTCGCATAAAAATGTGTAGGTTTCTGTATAAAGTTAGAATATATAGTTTTATTTTACGGATAAATAACCTGACAAAACATTTTTTTTAAACGTGATGGATTAGAAAGTATGTGATTTTTATTTTGATGAATGAAAGGAATTTAACAAAAATGAAAAAACTCACTTGTCCAATCATCTTCAAAGCAGTAGAGGAAATGGAAGACGACCATGACCAGAGAGTGAAGAGAGACGAGTGCAATGTACATCTAGACAGAAAAAAAGACCATAGAGAACGATTCATCACATCCACTTCTTGCAAAAAGAGGCATATTCTGAGTAGTCCAAAGAGCAGGGAGGGAGGGGTTGCTTTTTTGCATAGGGTCACAGTTTTTCCCATAGGTTTACAACTTCGGGGGAACTCTACAGCCGACCTGGGGAGGGGAGTACTAGGGGGGCAAACGGCAAACGGTCCTGCGAGCGCCACAGAGACTTATTCGCGACATATTAATGTCAGTGTGGAACTGCCATGCGTGGAAAAATAACAACAAAAAAACATTAAAAAAATTGTTCCTTCTATTTTTCAATTGGACACTTTTTCAGGGGGGCTGTTATAATGGTGGGGGAAACACTGGGCCAAGTAGGTTTGGATTGCTTTTTTTTCCCCCCATAACCATCTTAAATCCTCATTTAAAAACTGTATTTTCCATTTAAACAGTGTTTCAGATAATCAAAAAAAAGGAAAATACATACACCTCCAAGATCACTCAATTTGACGGTAGCATCTTCTTGTGAAAAGCCAACTTTCTTGAGTCATGCAACTTACTGTGAAAAGCACAAAGTACTTTTGGTTGTTCTCCCCAACGCAGTTATTTACCCACGGGCAGTGGTGGTCCATCTTGCGTATGCAGCGTTTGCAAACACTAAGAGAAAGAGAGAGATTTGCTTTTTCATAAACAAACCCAAACATTTTACATGGTGACATTAAAGTCCAATCAACACACAGAATGACTCCGGGAAGACACAATCTCCTTCCAGCCAATCAGCACACGGCTCCTCTGCAGCACCGACGCACACACTGCCGACAAACTAGTAGTTCATCTGGTCACTGGCTCCTCCCCTCAGTCCCCAGCAGCCCCCTCATTGCCATTGTTGATCCTCTAAATGATCTTTCGCAGCTGGAAGACTTTTATTACTTGTATTACTATGCTATTATATTGTCATTATGTTATCAGTGGCATAAATTGGTCAGAAAATTGCAATAATATAGCAATAAATGATATCGTCTCACACAAGTGTTTCATTCACCACGATCCCTTTCTCCACCGTCGTGTTGGCATTATCCAGACTGTCTATGAATATCACCACCGCATTGTTCATGCTGGTTCATGCGTTGTCCCCCACAGCCAGTCTGCAGTCCTCCACCGAGCAGGAGAGACCCGTGAAACCTTAACGCCATGCTTTTGCCTCAGTCAGGTTAGCGCGAGCTGATCGGCTGCAAAACGCACACTACAGGAACACTAAACCCCAAAACAAGTCCACACAAACACATTATATATTCCTCCACATTGAATAGTAGATCTACACGGGAAAAACGCTATCGCTCTCAGCTCCACGCTCGACACTCATATGTATACAGACTCAGCTTTCCGATACGACGACAACGGTGCACACCGTCATTATAGAATATATTATGACCAGTCTGACTTATTCAGTGCACCACAACACTGCAGCTGTAATCGTGGGGTTTGGATGGGGAAGAGGATTCCTTTGCCTGCCTCACCTGCAGTGGTGTGCTCGGTCAGGCTTGATGCTGCAGCACTTGGGACATTTGTAGACCACCTGCCCTGGTTTCAGCTGAAGGCTTTCTATGTATTCCTTGGTGGCATTCCCTTTGGGCACCGCCCCCTAGTAGAAAAAAAAAGTTATGATTTTATGAACGTTCAGCCCAATTTTATGGAACTAAAGACCCTTAAATGATTCTGTATCACACTGAGAAACCTCCACAGTTGGTTCCCTAAATTGACACAAGTATTTTTTATATTACGTATACAAGTTTTCTGAAAATTAGGTGTCTTGTCAAATATAAAATTAATTTGCACACAAATATTTTGGATCACTTCTTATCATTCCGTAAGTTTTTGTTGTTTGTAAAAACGTCCAATTAATCAGGCTGAGAATATTCTAATAATTCAATTCATTCATTTATTCAAATGTTGTGCACTACGTCCGGATGCAGACGGTTTGTGACGGGAGAAGAAAACCGCAACCCGGTTCCATTCTCCAGGAAAAGGTACATTGCCCCAAGGCTGATCAGACAAAAGGCTGCCAAAGCCTGAAGGGTGAGGTGCCTCCTTGATGGTTTATGTCAAACGGAGGAGGTATTGTCCAAACATGCACATGCTCTCTCTTTAAGTAAGGCAGGAAGCGTTTGGGCGATAGGTTAACGGCTTGTAACTAGGACATTAACATGCCCTCTGCAGTCCGGTCTGAGAGGTTCTGACCTGCGCCACCTACAGACAGAAATAGACCATGTAGTAGGGCTCGGCGGTGTACCGGATGAACGTCTCCGGTTACGTATGTAACCTTAGTTCCCTGGGGGGAACGAGACGCTGCGTGAAACGCTGTGGGAACGCCCTGCGTGACCGCGTCATAAAGCACGTGTGAAATCCAACCAATGGCGGGACGGCACGTCATGTCATAGGTGGGTGGCGTCGAGACCAGCAAGCATAAAGGAACCTTGGCCACAACTTCATTCATCTCTGAAGGGCCGAATCAAGTGGCACGGGCATGCCGGGAGTATGGCATAAACAGGCAGCGTCTAAGGGAACGTCTCCGGTTACGTATGTAACCTATCAGGGAACTTCGAGCTGCGTGAAACGCTGTAGGGAACGCCCATACCCACTCCGCCATACACGGTGTCCGCCGTGTGAAGTCAAAGCGCACATACTGACGAGAGGCCCTGCGCTCCAGGCGTGGAGTTAAGGTCAAGACGATAAAACCTCACGAACGTGTGCGGAGAGGAGCAGCCTGCCGCAGTACAGACGTAGTGCAGCGATACTCTCCCTGACAGGAGGGCTTTGGAAGCCGCCATACCCCTGGTAGAGTGGGTGCGGACAGCCAGAGGTGAGGGCTGCCCGGCCGACTCATATGCAAGTGAGATGGCCTCAACCACCCACTTGCTCATCCTCTGTTTAGACGCAGGGCCCACCGATGGGTGGGCTGAAGCATACGAACAGCTGTTCGGAACGTCGACACAGGGCCGTTCTGTGGACGTAAGCATCCAGGGCCCTAACTGGGCCGAGGAGGTTCAGCTTGGACTGGTCCGACGACAGGAAAGGAGGAGGACAGAAGGCCTGCAGCACGATAGGCCCGACAATATTAGTGGGCACCTTAGGAACATACCTGGGAGAAGGTAGTAAGAACGCCTTCACCATACCGGGAGAGAATTCCAAGCACGACGCCGACACCGAGAGGGCTTGCAGATCTCCAATTCTTTTTAAGACGATCTTTCTGCTTGCTATTTATTCCTTAAGAGCCACATACTTCTCTGCAACCTCCTCGATGGGCTCGAACGGAGGCCGGGAGAGGCCATCTAGTACGATGGCCAGGTCCCATGATGGTACTCTCGTGCGGGCTGCTGGCCTAAGCCTCCGAGTGCCACGGAGGAAGCGAGATATCAGCGGGTGCCTACCCAGCGGGGTGCCATCCAGCCGGGAATGGGACGCTGATAACGCCGCCACGTACACTTTTAGTGTAGAAGGCAATAACCCGGAGGAAAATCGCTCCTGCAGGAACTCCAGTACTGCAAACACTGGGCAGTTAACTGGGTCCAGCTGGCGGGGCACACACCAGGAGGTGAAGAGTTTCCACCTGGCGGCGTACGCTTTCCTTGTGGCTGGAGCTCTGGAGTGGAGGATGGTCTCAACGGCCTCGGCCGAGAGACCAGATCCTAGGAGGCGGGCCCCCTCAGAGGCCACGCCCACAGTTTCCATAGCTGCGGGCGGGGGTAAAGGAACGACCCGGCCGTAACTAAACGTAAGGGGGGAGAGCTAGGCCGAATGGAAGTACCCGATATTGGTAAGCTTCGTCCCCAAAAGCGAACCTCAGGAACTTCCTGTGCTGAGGTAGGATAGACACATGGAAGTACGCGTCCTTCAGATCTATCGTGATAAACCAGGCCTGTTTGAGCGTGAGCATCTTGAAGCCGAGCTTTGCTATTGCGCGATTCAACAGCCTTAGATCCATGGGATGGGACGCAGCCCCCCATCCCTCTTTGGGATGAGGAAGTACCGGCTGTAATAGCCCTGCAAGGGGGCAGAACTCGTTCTATAGCCCCCTTTTACAGCAGAGACTGTACCTCCTGCTCCAATGCCAAAGCCTGCTCGGGGCCCACCACCGTTGGCAGGACCCCTCTGAATCGAGGTGGGCGAGCCCTGAATTGAATGGCGTAGCCCCTGTCGATTGTACGCAGGACCCATAGAGATATATTGGGGAGGGCTCGCCACTCCGCCACAAACTCTCTTAAGGGTACCAGCCTCTCGAGACCGGCCTTTGGGATAACCGGGCCTGCAGACACAGTGCCCTGTAACAGCACACTGGCAGGGAAACTCTGGTCTGAAAGCCCTAGGCTCCTCCTCATAGAAGGCGAGCGGCCCTCGGGCCCACGCTCGCTGGAACCGGCTACGTAGCTCTGGCCTGGCAGCCCTAGGCTCCTCGTCAGAGGAGACGAGCGGCCCTCGGGCTCGTGCTCGCTGGAACAGGCTGCATAATACTGGCCTAGCTGCCCTAGCGTCTTCCTCGGAAGAAGCGAGCGGCCCTCGGGCCCACGCTCGCTGAGACCGGCTACGTAGCCCTGAGGAGGAGGCGAACGGCCCTCGGGCACACGCTCGCTGGGGATGGCTGCGCCCCGAGCTAGTGGCGGGGACAGCAGCCTCCCCCCTCCGATGGGGACTGACCTGACCGCCGTAGCGTCAGGGTCTCTTCGTCAGGACCTTCTTGGAGCCAGCGGCCGTCCTCGGCCCAGCGCTGCTCCTAGAGGCCCTAGCCTGAGAGCGCCTCACCCCAGTCTCGACGAGGGGGATCCCGTGACGCGACACTCTCCTGCTTCGCCAGCTGAGCCGCGCTTTTTGACGGCCGGGGCCGCCCCTCAGCAGCCCCGGGGACGTGGCTGCGACGGGGGAGAAATTTGTCGAACGCCGCCGCCTGCCTCTTCTCCTCGTGGAAACGGTCTATGACCGCGTGGATGGCATCTCCGAAGAGAGCTGCTGGGGCAAGCGGCCCGCCGAGGAGGAAGGATTTGTCCTTCTCCCGCATGTTCGACTGGCTGAGCCACAGGTGCCTCTCCGTGGCCACCAGGGCTCCCATGGATCGGCCAACCGATTTGGCGGTCTCCTTTGTGGCCCGCAGAGCCAGATCGGCAGTCTGACGCAGCTCTCGAACTACTGCTAGCTCTCTCCCCTCGGCCACGTCAGACAGCAGTTCCGCCTGGTACGCCTGCAGCAGCGCCATTGTGTGCAGGCAGGACGCCGCCTGTCCTGCCGCTGCATACGCTTTGCCCACCAAAGCCAAGGTGGTTCTCAGAGGCTTGGTGGGCAACGCCGGTGTCCTAAATGACGGCGCCGCGGGAGATAAATGGCTCGCCAGTACCTCCTCCGCGACGGGCAAGCTAGCGTACCCGCACTGTTTGACGCCGGCCACTGATGAATACAGCGCCGTGCGAGAGTTAAAAACGCGAGCAGACACCGGCTGATCCCAGGACGCCGACACCTCAGTGTGCTTCCAAGTCCCGGTAAGAGGCAATGGATGTCCCGGGAAGAGGCTGAGGAAATGCCGAAGCCGCCTCAGAGCCCTCCGAGATATCCACCTGCGATCCCCACGAAGACAGCCGCCGCCTCGCCTCGGCGAAAGCGGGGCCTGAGCCGCGGGGAGGGCGAATCGAGCCGCCCTCCTCGAAGAGCGTCCGGCGGCAGTGCAGCCTCTGTATGGAGAGCCGCTCGCAATGCACACAGCTGGCTCCCTCGAGAGCCAGCTGTTGATTCACATACACGCTGATGAAGGCACAGAGATGAATGAAGTTGTGGCCAAGGTTCCTTTATGCTTGCTGGTCTCGACGCCACCCACCTATGACGTGCCGTCTCACCATTGGTCGGATTTCACACGTGCTTCATGACGCGGTCACGCAGGGCGTTCCCACAGCGTTTCACGCAGCTCGAAGTTCCCTAATAGGGAACCAGAGTGTTGTCGCTCTTCGGCAGGCAGATAAATATATTGTTCAGCGCTTATCTCCGAGTGCATATTGAGATAGAATCATGGTTTTAACAACAAATAATATTGGTTTTCTTTGCACTAGTCAGAAATACCAAATGTTATAAAATCCAAAAACTGAATAGTTTAAGTAAAAAGGTTTCACATGAGCATCAGCCTGTCACCAAATTCTTCAGTTGTGTTTATGAATAAACACCAAACAAAGTGCCACTTACCGGATCAGTGCACATGGCCCTGAGGTGTGAAGCAAGGGCAAGGAAGGCCAGAATATTAAACAGCGTCCCGTTTACAATGCTGTAAGTTAGATTCTTTGAGGGCAGCAGCATTACAAACAGCACCACAAAGTCTGCATACAACACCAGCAGCCAGGTGATGACGGCGCACACAATGCCACAGGCGTCCCTGATGAACCACATGGCGGAGGCCGCGGAGGAAGTGATCACGTCTTTGGAGATAGGGATGCGCTGCTCGACCTGTTGGCAGTTGGCCCTGCGCCTCGGCCTGTTGGCAGTTGGCCCGAGCTCCGGCGCGGCCCTGGCCACGGCCGTGCTCCACATCCCTGCATCTGTGCACCGGACTCTTCATGCTGCATCTAAGCTAGACGCCCGCCGCAGCCACCGAATCCACTGTGCCTTCGGCCCTCAGTCTCAGTCACCGCATACTGGAGCAGAGGAGCACAGTTTAAAAAAGGCATGGTTAAGGTTTGGACATTTTAGCAACATTTGAAAGCGAACATATGTTGTGCCAGCCAAACAATGCAGTGTTTAACATCTGAAACAAGGTTGAGCGATCATTTTTACAGAACTATTATAATTAGAAATTGCTCATTTCGGTTCGTATTTAAATCTTGAAAAGGTTTTGATTGATTGAAGCCCTGAAATAGCCAATTACAGGTAAAAGCCAGTAAATTAGAATATTTTGAAAAACTTGATTTATTTCAGTAATTGCATTCAAAAGGTGTAACTTGTACAATATATTTATTCATTGCACACAGACTGATGCATTCAAATGTTTATTTCATTTAATTTTGATGATTTGAAGTGGCAACAAATGAAAATCCAAAATTCTGTGTGTCACAAAATTAGAATATTACTTAAGGCTAATACAAAAAAAGGATTTTTTAGAAATGTTGGCCAACTGAAAAGTATGAAAATGAAAAATATGAGCATGTACAATACTCAATACTTGGTTGGAGCTCCTTTTGCCTCAATTACTGCATTACTGGGCGTGGCATGGAGTCGATGAGTTTCTGGCACTGCAATCCGACCAATGGTGAGACGGCACGTCATAGGTGGGTGGCGTCGAGACCAGCAAGCATAAAGGAACCTTGGCCACAACTTCATTCAACAATTTTTCTATAACATAACATTAAAAATAATGAACATCAAAAGTTTAATTAAATTAAAAAAGCCATTTTAATTCTACACCTGAAAATAAGTGTATGACACAGCAGATCTGTGTGCCAAGGCTGAAGGCCAAGGAAATACTGAACTTACTGAACTTTCCTGTTCTACAGTGAAACGTTCAATGAGGCAAACAAAACTTCCTTATACCGGATCACTCAATTGCAACAAAATACGCTGCATGCATACATCTCTGAAACTCCCTTAATCAGGTCCTCATGCTATGTCCTAAAACCAAAAGATGATGAGTGGCTTCAAAGCAAACTGTCAGACATTAGGGGGTTATGTTAGCCCTCTGCTCTCATGACTGGTCAGTAGTGGTGGGATGTGGCAGCTTCATCACAGTAGAGGTCAGAACCAGCAGTGAGCAGCACGGTGCTGCAGAGACTCGAGCTGTGCATGAGACCACCGAGTGATTGACAGGTGGGCGACTATGGTGTCTGGCCCATAGAAACCTCAAAAATATGACACATTAAGTAATGCACGACCACGTCATTATACAAGTTAACATCTTATATGATTAGCTATGTGTACAACGTCATTCAAATACCTAATGGGACTTTTCTCACAGGACCCACTGGTTTCCAGCTCACGCGGACCCATCTCCCTAGGAAACAGTTTTACCTTATGCTACGCTAACAAGCGGCAATATAGCCGCTAGTAGTGTCAACTTCAGTTAAACACACCTAAGACCGTCTTTTTCAGAGGTTACACCGTTCGAAGGCTCAACATTTTACGGCACTGAAACATGACAGCATCTAAAAGCAGCCGACACGATACACATTTAGCTAACATGAGACGCTAGCTGGTCAGCTAATGGTTTAGATAGACCGTTCAGTAACCATTTGCATATTTCTGTTGGTGTGCTTCACAGCTGTAAAGCGGAAGGTCCTCCAGTACGCCTGTCTTCTTTAACCTCGAATAAATTATCACCATATCCAGATAAACCTCACCCGGTGGACGGGCATCCTTCGTGGGCTTTCTCGGATGTTGCTGCTCTGTTGTGCTCCCTCGGTTACACGCACGTCTTCCGCCTCTTCACCAACTGCAAGACGTCATGACGTAGAGGAAGGGAGCCAATGGGATCATAGGGAAGGTTTCAACCCTTTCATACGTCACAGGACACACCCAATTTCTATTTATTTGTCAGCCGTCCATATGTTTAATTCATTGTCAAAAGCTCTTTGTGAAACTTTTTTTCATGAGGACTTTATGCGTATTGTTTGATTTAGTTCATGTATAACTACGTTTTTGGAAAGCTGTAATATGACAATAATACACATGACAAAGTAAAATATAAAAAATGGCAACAGGCAGACTAGTACAATTATTTTTCAATTTACAGAATAAAATCACAGCATTCATTTGTACAGACCATACCTGTAAGTAAAAGAAGACAAACATTTAAAGGTCCACTATGCAACCAGGGTTGATTTTCCAGCGAGCCTCCCTCCAGAGGCCGAAAATAAGGTACACCTTGCTAGTGCCGGGTTGGACCCCCTTTTGCCTTTAGAACTGCCCTAATCCAAGCATAGAGATTCAACAAGGTACTGGAACATTCCAGAGAGAGTTTGGTCCATATTGACATGATAGCATTACGCAGTTGCTGCAGATTTGTCGGCTGCACATCCATGATGCGAATCTACCGTTTCACCACATCCCAAAGGTGCTTTATTGGATTGAGATCTGGTGACTGTAGAGGCATTTGAGTACAGTGAACTCATTGTCATGTTTAAGAAACCAGTCTGAGATGATTCGCGCCTTATGACATGGCGCGTTATCCTGCTGGAAATAGCCATCAGAAGATGGGAACACTGTGGTCATAAAGGGATGGACATGGTCAGCAACAAAACTCAGGTTGGCTGTGGCGTTGACACGATGCTCAATTGGTACTAAGGGGCCCAAAGTGTGCCAAGAAAATATCCCCCACACCATTGCACCACCACTACCAGACTGAACCGTTGATACAAGGCAGGATGGATCCATGCTTTCATGTTGTTTACGCCAAATTCAGACCTTACCATTCGAATGTTGCAGCAGAAATTGAGACTCATCAGACCAGGCAACCTTTTTCCAATCTTCTATTGTCCAATTTTGGTGAGCCTGTGGGAATTGTAGCCTCAGTTTCCTGTTCTTAGCTGACAGGAGTGGCACCCGGTGTGGTCTTCTGCTGCTGTAGCCCATCCGCCTTAAAGTTTGACGTGTTGTGCGTTCAGAGATGCTCTTCTGCATACCTCGGTTGTAACGAGTGGTTATTTGAGTTACTGTTGCCTTTCTATCAGTCTGGCCATTGTCCTCTGACCTCTGGCGTCCTGTGACCATCAACAAGGCATTTGTGCCCAGAGAACTGCCAAAACAACGGCCCGGGGTCCGCATAGAAGGGGTACTCGGACCCCGGCCGTAACCCCGACCACAACGCCACGAGCCTCGGCAGCAGAGGAGGGAGCCCAACAGCACAGCCGGAGGAGCCAGGCTCCACTTCCCCCAGAAGAAGATGACAACGCCAGCATGGAGCCTGTGGTTGCAGTGGGGCACACTGGGAAGGGTGACTCGTGCTATGTTCCTGTTACTGTGGAAGAACTGTCCTGCTTGGCACTAGTGGACACAGGGTCAACGGTAACTCTGGTAAGACCATGATCACAGACTGGACTCATCTTGACCCCACCTCAGTGCGACTACGCACTGTTACCGGAGAGCTGGCACAAATGAAAGGCAGAGGTCTGCTGTCTTAATCGGTGGGAGGGGTGACGGTGTGCAACCAGGTGTGGATAGCTGCAACATGCATTCTGGGTTTGGACTTCTTGAGGGCCACAGGCTGCCATCTAGACTTACAGCAAAGCACAGTGAGTCTCCAAGGAGGGCCTTCCGTCACTTTGCTCTCCACCCCCAACCCGTCCCTACCACCCGGGCATCCAACACCAGCGGCGAGTACGGTAGAGACGGTCCCCTGCAACGCTGCTGATGGCTCGTCAACAGGCTTGTGATGACGCGGTCACCAGCGTACTCCAGGCGGGTGTCGAACCGTCCGACAGTCCCTGGGCAGCAGCAGTGGTCATGGTCCCTAAGAAGACACGAGGCTGGCGACTCTGTGCGGACTACAGGCCAGTAAATGGGGTGACCAAGAAGGATTTTTATCCGTTGCCCCGCATTGATGAGTCCCTAGACCTGGTCTCTGGGTCGTCTTGGTTTTCTTCCTTGGACCTCCACAGCGGATATTACCAGGTGCCGCTTGCCCCGGAGGCCCGTCCCAAGACTGCTTTCTGCACCGGGCGGGGACTGTGGCAGTTCAAGGTTCTCAGTTTTGGACTTTGTAATGCCCCTGCCACTTTTGTAAGACTGATGGACAAAGTACTGACGGTGTTCTTTTTGGGGCACCGTGTAGGTGGCGAAGGCATTGGCACAATGCGAGAAAAGGTGTAGGCCGTCGCAGATTGGCCCACCCCCACCA
Source organism: Apeltes quadracus (assembly GCA_021346845.1). Lineage (NCBI taxonomy): Eukaryota > Metazoa > Chordata > Actinopteri > Perciformes > Gasterosteidae > Apeltes > Apeltes quadracus. Next base: position 11,265,349 of record CM037936.1, on the reverse strand, counting down.
ACCAGAAACAGTTGAAGAGCTTTCTTGGCCTGGCCTCCTACTAAAGGAGGTTTGTGCGAGGGTTTTCTGGCACTGCTGCACCGCTGTTTCATCTGCTGCAAAAGGACAGTTTTCCTGGACAGAGCAATGCCAGACGGCATTCAACAACCTGCGGTGCGCCCTAGTGGAGGTCCCGGTTCTAGCCCCAGCCGACCCCAGCTTGCCCTTCACGCTGGACATGGATGCTAGCGGATCAGGCATCGGCGGAGTACTCTCTCAGCTGTTCCCCGAAGGTGAGCGAGTGGTGGCGTATTTCAGCCGGGCGTTCAACAAGGCCAAGCGAAGATACTGTGTCACCCACAGGGAACTGTTGGCGGTGGTGCTGTCAATCAGGCATTTCAAGTACTACCTAAGTAGGCCTGAACTTTACGGTGAGGACAGACCACTCTGCCCTACAATGGCTCATGTCATTCAAGGAGCCAGAGGGGCAGGTGGCCAGGTGGTTGGAGGAGCTCCAAGCGTTCGACTTCAATGTGATGCACCGGGCTGGGACACGGCACACTCATGCCGATGCACTCAACCGGCGGTGCAGTGGGTGGAGGCGCAGCGGTGCCCACCCTGGGAAGAGGTGGCAATGTTCTCCAGAGCAACCAAAGGGTTGTGGTCACAGTTTGAGTCCCTACGCCTGAGTCGGGGTGTGCTTCAACGGACAGGGAAGGAGCCAGCAACGGGAGAGGAAGGGTGGCAGATGGTGGTTCCCAAGGTCCTGCAGGGTTCGGTGCTGGAAGCCATGCATGGAGCTGCAGGGGCTGGACATTTTGGAGTCTCCAAGACACTGCGGCGTCTTCGGCAGGGATTCTACTGGGGACAGTGCAGGAGGGACATGGAAGACTTCTGTCGCCGCTGTGACCCCTGTACGGCACGAAAGGGGCCCTCAAGTCGCTCCCACGCCGCTCTGCAGCAGTTCCCCGTGGGTGCCCTAATGGAGAGGGTGGCTGTGGATGTGGTTGGTCCGCTGCCACGCTCAGACGGAGGAAACCGGCATGTGCTCACCGCAATAGACTATTTCACAAAGTTGCCAGAGGCGTACGCTATACCAGACCAAGAAGCAGAGACTGTTGTAGAGGCCCTTGTGGGTGGCATGTTTAGCCGGTTCGCCGTGCCGGAGACCATACCCACCGACCAGGGGAGGAACTTTGAGTCGCGGGTGTTTGCCACCATGTGTGAATGGCTAGGCATGCACAAAACACGCACCTCCCCCCGCACCCCAGAGTGACGGACTTGTGGAAAGATTCCATCGCACCATGGGCCATCAGCTAGCCATCCTCACGTCGCAGCACCAGCGAGACTGGGACCGGCATTTGCTGCTGGTGCTCATGGCTTGGCTTTGCGGTCCAAGAGACCTCCTCCTGTACTCCCGCCCTGCTGATGCTGGGAAGAGAGTTCTGCACCCCGGCAGAAATGGCTTTTGGGCGCCCCCCGGAATCCTCAGAAACCACACCTAGGCCCAGAATATGCCAGGAGGCCCGAGGAACGTCCCCACGGGGTGTTCCACTGGCTCAGCCCCCTCCCAATGCCCCGGGGACGACGCCAATCCGGCCAATCAGACGGGACACTGGAGGTGAAGGCGGGTCTTCCGGTTTTGGTAGGAGGGTCTGGCAGGGGTAGCAAGACGTAGTCCCTGTTGTTGTGGTTGTCGTTGGTTACCATGTCCGCCGCTGTTGTGTTAGTCAAAATAAAAGGATCTGTGCCCCTGCAACTAATCGTCTGAGCGTGTTGAGTGATCCACCACACCCCGACGTTACATTGGTGTCAGAAGTTACTTCGTACGGACGAGATCGTTGAACCCGGTGGAAAGCTAGCAGTTAGCCTGCTGTGGGCATGGATCGTGTCGGCGGGACGAGCGGCTACGTTATTGTAAAGGAAGAGAAGAGAGAAGCGCAGGAGGGAGCTGGCGGGTGGTTGAAAGACATGGTCAGAAGTTTCGACGGGGCTACTAGGAACGCGAAGGCTTGTTTGAGAGAGTCTGCGGTGAGAATGGCTAGGGACGCTGGCATCAGTCCCGCAGTTTCTCCGGGGAATGTAGCGTCAAACTATGTATGTTAGCTTACGTCATCATGTAAGCTAACATACTTCAGTGAGCTGAATGTATCGGCTAACTGAATGATACTGGCTGGCTAGCTGCTGACATTTTGAACACTGTTGGCACTGTGTATTTCGTGTAAATTGTAGTTTCAAACGCTGGTTATGAGAACATTACCGCAGAATATGTACGGAAATGCGGTCCACATAACAGCAGTCATAGTTCTCTCGTTGGTTGATTATAACCCAAGCGTCATACATCGTTGTCTTGTGTTCTTGTCTTTGACTAGGAAGAATTTCTAATTTCAACTGTTGGGATTTCCTATCCCCTCGAGTTGGTTGATGAGAAGAATCCAATACGGCACTCAATTAAAGTTAAAAAAGTTAACATTTTATTTAGAAGAGATAAAGAATACATGAGCAATCCTCCAGGTATACCTGGAGACCTGAAAAACGCTTCACAAGCTGTGCCTCTCAGAGTCCGTCTGCTGTCTGACTCTGCTGTTTTTTATAACCTCTCTTGTCCTTGAAAGCCAGTTCACACCAGTTCTCCCTCACGTAGCCTTCTGTCTTGCCCTGAAAATGGGTTCAAACCGTTTGTGTGTTTTTTTTTATAATCTTTTGACTTGTAGAATAGATGGTGTGACCGGATGAGACCATATAAGGCACACAATGTGAACTGGGAAAGCAAATGAAGAATGAAGATAAATTATTATCTGAGATAACGCACCTGTGGCCAAAGGGAGAGCCAGTTTGAGACGCCGATGCCCAGGCCCTCATCGATTCTGGGAGTGTGGTCACCCTTGTCCACGCTGACTACGCTGACGACCTGACCACCGGGACGGTCCCAGTAACCTGTGTTCACGGGGACGTGAAGCAATATCCAGTGAGCTACGTTGCAGTCTGGACACCTGAGGGAAACGTCGTCGTCCCTGCTGGAGTGGTCCCCAACCTGCCTGTGCCGCTACTCCTCGGCACCGACTGCCACCTCTTCCCCCGGTTCTGGGGAAGTTGCAAAAGAGACTGACCAGCTGCCCCTCGCCGAAGGCGACATCGGCGTCGCCAGGCCAGCCCCGCCCTGCGCAGAGTCGCTCGCCCCGCCTTCTGACCCAGCCTAGAGGGAAGCCCCGGCTCCAGTTCTGGGCCGGAGGAAGAGGTCGGGGGGACCCCGCCGCCTGACCAGGACGCCTTCGCGGAGTTCCCGATGGTTGACGCAGTGGCAACCGGCCCAAGGGGGGAGTTCGCCACCGTTCAGTGGGAAGATCCAAACTTGGAGAATGTGATGGCGATCGATGGTAACTTCTGCCCTGGGGTGAGTGAGCTACCAAACCCACATTTCTGCGTACGGAACGGCCTGCTGTATAGGGGGGTCCAAGCTAAGGGGGGGGAGCTAGTCAAGCAGTTATTGGTGCCAAAGAAGTTTGGGCACCCCGGCCCAAACTTCCGAAACCCCTTAGTTCCACTCCCCATCATAGGCACCCCCTTTTCACGCATTGCAATGGATATAGTGGGTCTGCTAGCCAAATCCAGCGAGCGGGAGTTCCAGCCCGGAGAGAAGGTCCTGGTGTTGGTCCCCCGACTGAATGCAAGTTCCTGGCAAAATGGCAAATCCTTCAAATCTACCACGTGAACATTCTAAAGAAGTGGTATGCGGCCGAACCTGTCCTCTGTCTCTCCCCAGACTCCAGAGGTGGCCCTTGGAGAGGACCTTGCCCCAGGACAGGTCCAGGATATGAAGGAGCTCCTAAGTCGCAGCCGCGACATCTTCTCCGAGCTACCTGGACACACGGAAGTCGTCCAGCACAACATTGAAACCAGGCCAGGACAGGTGGTCAGACAGAGGCCCTACAGGATACCGGAGGCCCGGAGAACAGCCATACGGGAGGAGGTGAAAAGGATGCTTGACTTTGGCGTGATCGAAGAGTCCAATAGTCCCTGGTCCAGCCCCATTGTCATAGTCCCGAAGCCGGATGGGACCATGCGGTTCTGTAATGACATTTCAACCTTCGACGCGTATCCTATGCCCCGGGTCGATGAGCTAATTGAGCAGTTGGGGGGCCAGGTACGTCAGCACCCTGGACCTGACTAAGGGGTACTGGCATGTCTCCCTGACCCCAAGGGAAAGGCCTAAGACTGCCTTCGCCACCCCAGACGGCCTGTTCCAGTACCGGGTCCTACCCTTTGGCATACATGGTGCTCCCGCCACCTTCCAGAGGCTTATGGATCAAGTCCTCAGGCCCCTCCGCTCATTCGCAGTCACCTACATAGACGACATCGTGGTCCACAGCGCCACCTGGGTCCAACACCTGGAGCACCTGGAGGCGGTGTTGGGCGCACTGCGTCGGGCGGGCTGACGGCCAACGCAAAGAAATGCGGTATTGGTGGCCCCTGACTTCACGAAGCCCTTTGTCCTCCATACGGACGCCTCTGGCACCGGCATTGGAGCAGTCTTGGCCCAGAGTGTCGACGGGGACGAACACCCGGTAACCTACATCAGCCGGAAGCTTCTGCCACATGAGAAGACCTATGCCACAGTCGAAAAGGAAGGTCTGGCCGTGAAGTGGGCCATCCACCATCTACGGTACTACCTGTGGGGCAGGGAATTCACCCTCGTTACAGACCACGCACCCCTCAAGTGGATGGCCCTCAATAAGGATCGGCATGATCGGGTCACGCGGTGGTTTGTGGAGCTGCAAAATTATAAGTTCAGGGTCGAACACTGGTTCAGCATGCAGATGCCATGTCCCACATGCACGGAGAGGACTGCCATGAAGCTCCTGGACCAAGCAAGGAGCTTAGGGGGGGGGGAAATGTGGAGTCTCAGCCCTAACCTACCCCCGATCAGGTGAGAGTTTGTATGGCAGCACCGGCATACGCAGAGGGGACCGGGTGCAGCCTTTGGGGCGGGTCATTGAAGGGAGGTATGTCCCCGGATTAGTGCTCGATCAAGGTGATGCGTTTCCAGCCCTGCTCGCAGGAGCAAGGCTGTGGTGAGTCACTAGAGCAGGTGTGTCAAACTCATTCTGGTCTGGGGGCCGCATACAACTTAATCGCATCTCAAGTGGGCCAGACCAGTAAACTCATTCTAAAATGACATAGAACTAACAATAAGTCCACTTTCTTCTTTGTATTAGTGCAGAGAACAACATTTTCACCCAGTTTAACATTTATTTAAGTGCATTATGCATAAAAACTGATCACAGTGATTGTGATTCACCTCCATGAACATGTAGGAAGAGGTCCATTTTTCTTGAAAAATCCGACACTGTGTCCACTTTTCTCTTTTTTGACAAAGACATTTCACTGAAGAGGGTGCCAGGGTCAACAGAAAATGCGGGTAAAGCGATAGATGTGAAACAGCGCCACTGGCGGACAATATAGGAACTGCAGATTTTATAGAAGTGTATTCTCATTTTTTTTCAGTAATACAGATTTATCCCGCGGGCCAGACTGAACCACCTGGCGGGCCGTTTCCGGCCCGCGGGCCGTACGTTTGACACCCCTGCACTAGAGGGGGCAGTATAACAGGAGCTGCACTCTGGCCTGTGTGTGTGCCGGGCTCATCTCTGAAGCGGAACTCTCACCATCGGGCGGTAAGTTGAGACTCCACGTTATTCGACCCTGTAGAAGAAATGGTGCTGATCTCTGGATAATAAATATATTTCTGTTGTAGGCAAACCCACCCCGGGGCCAAGATTACTCCTAACGAGGTGGGGTGGAAGGACAGTGTGAAGAGCTGAGGAACGGGCAATCAAGGCCTAGCGACTCCTATTACCAGGAGGACTCTTTAAGTTGTTTTTGTGTTTGTTGTAAATAAAGCCTGCCCGGAGGCGAATTCACCCTTCCCCGCAAACTCTGTGTCTAACTGGGAGCCAGGTACCTCACACTTCTTTAAATGAAGCTACAGCGGTATCCGATAGGCATCGACTGGAGAAACTTTTGGCAGGAGGAGGTAGTAGAAATTCGAAGGTTATCAGACAATGGTCCGACAAAAGAGGATTCTGTGGAAAGATTGTTAAATGTTCTATCTCAATACCATACACAAGAACCAAGTCGAGTGTGTGGTTAAAATAATGAGTTGGTTTATTTACCCTCTGACAAAAACCAACTGAATCTAATAATGAAAGAAAAGAAGTACCAAGGCTGTCGTTATCAACATCCACGTGAATGTTGAAATCACCCACTATAATTACCTTGTCCGTTTTAAGGACCAAACTTGTTAAGAACCGTGAAAATTCAGATAAAAATTCAGAATAAGGACCTGGTGCCCTGTACCTATTACAAAGAGAACCGGCAGGATTATTTTCCAGGTTGGTTGCGAAAGACTGAGAACCAGGCTTTCAAATGAGACATAATCTAGTTTAGGTTGAAAGTTTATTAAAAGGCAGGAGTCATAAATAGCTACTACTCCACCCCTCGGCCTGTGCCTCGAGGGATATGAGTATTAACATAACTCAGAGGAGTCGCTTCATTTAAGGTGAAATATTCCCCATGGATATTTCCGACATCCATGTTTCAGTAAGACAAAATACATCAACATGGAGATCAGATATTAGTTAATCTACTAAAACAGCTTTAGATGACAGAGATCTAATATTCAAAAGTCCCCCTTTAACTCTCCTATTTTGTCTCACTGTTGTATTACTGGTTTTAGCTTTAAGTTATTTAATATAACTCCTTGGTTGTTTACCTGTGATTTAACAAACTGTCCGTGGGGCAGAGACGGTCTCTATAGGGTTAATTATGGTTTGGGTGAGTGACTGCTCTTCTTCCTGGTCTGAACTCTGGGTCATGGATTAAGTCCACTAAGAAACTGGGTCAGATTCTTAAAAATGAGTTGAGCTCCATCCAGGGTAGGATGGATGGCATCCCTCCTAATCAGACCAGGCTCTCCCCAAAACGTCTTCCAGTGATCAACGAAGCCCACATTATTTACTGGGCACCACCTCGACAACCAGTGGCGGAATGACGACATGCGGCTATACATGTCGTCCCTGATCAAGTTTGGGAGGGGGCCAGAGAAAACTACGGTGTCCGACATTGTTTTAGCGTATGTACACACCGATTCCACGTTAACTTTAGTGACTTCCGACTAGCGTAACCGCGAGTCGTTACCGCCGACTTGTATTACAAACTTACTGTATTTACGTTTATCCTTCGTTGGCAGTTTAAGATAAGACTCAATGTCACCCGCTCTGGCTCCCGGTATACACGTAACTATGGTCCCTGGTTTCGCTAACTTCACGTTTCTTAGAATGGAGCTACCTATCACCAGAGTTGGCTTCTCAGCGGGTGTGTCGCTGAGTGCGGAGAAATGGTTTGAAACGTGAAGTGGTTGGTGGTTAACCGTGGACTTCGACTTAGACTTATGCTTCCTCTGGACAGTCACCCACCCTCCCGGCCGCTCGGGGGTTGACAGGGGACGGCTATCAGGAGCGAACGCTACGTCTATGTGGTCCGCACCGGCTACGGGTGAGGGCAGCTTAACAGTAGCTATCGACTGAGCTTCCATGGTGCGGAGCCGTGCTTCTAACTCACTAAGCCTTGCCTCCAATCTATCAAATATACTACACTTCTCACATGTACCGAACACAAAAAAGCAGGAGAGGTAGGGAGGGAAGACATCGCTAGATTAGCTGCTAAGCTAATGCTAATGTTGACGCTAAACAACATCTAAGCAACTATTTTGATAAAAACGAAAGACTTGCAAGATGGTGAGCCGTTTTAGCAACGCCTCACGTAGATAATAGATAATTCACCGTTTGTACTGAAAAATACCACGGCACAGTCAACTGAGCTAGAGCTACGAAAAGTTAGGTGAGATCAGGCACGCTGCCAGCAGGAAGTGACGCAACACGCTTACCGTGACAGCAGTGGCTCATGATGGCGACAGGATGCTGCAGACAAGGGTAGCCACCATCTCCCAGTAGGAAGTACCCCGGTGGTGGATAGAGGGCTTCCTGATACATCGGGGACCTGCGCAGCATCAGTGCGTCATGCACAGAGCCTGTGTCCCCAATGTAGATGTCCAAAAACCTGCAATTTGCATCACAGATGCCCTGTAGCAACACTGACGGAAAGAGTTTCCTGTTAATGTAGCATATTTTTTGTGGTTCTGCAGGTGGCAGGACTCTGACGTGGCACCCATCGATGGCACCATCCGCACAGCGGAATGCCTCATGACCAGCAAGACGAGCAAAGCCAGCCCCAACCTCCTCCATCTCCTCCATCATTTGGGGAAATTAATGACCCAATGTATAATGGTCATCATTTCCTCCACAACATTGTGGACCGTCCGGCAAATTGTTGAAAGCGGCATTCCAAATTTGTCCGCAGTGACCCTGTAGGAGGCTCCGCAGGCAAGCCAGTAGGCGGTCACCAGCACCTCCATCTCGTGGCGCTGGACTAGCATGTTAAAACTGTTCCTGGACAACCTGAATGCTGGCCTCATGTCGGCCTCAGAACCAAATATGGAAATGATGGGGACATCATTCTTCATCACAGCATATTTAGTTGCGGGATGTTTGTTCTGTAATAAACAAACAAACAACTGTATTAATATTGTTAAATTGGGTATTCATTTTGTAATATTAACGTTATGCTGCATTTTACGATTATGTTTTGACTATTTCTTGTAGTTAATAACATTTCCATGGATTCGATAATGAATAAGGTCTAGCTGCTTCTTGCAGTAATGCATAATGATGTTTGTGGCTGTGTCCATGTGAATACCAACATCTTCATGTTTGAATACCAAGACGACCATTAGGTGTGTATGCTTAAGTAGGCTAATCCATGTAATCATATATTACTGGTTAGATGAGAAAGGGCCCATTTCTACCGGGAGTCTGGGGACTCGACCGTCAAGTAGAATGGAGGATATCCAGTTGTTTCATGAATGGTGGCATTATATGCAAAGGTCAAAATCTGTATCTGTTGGGCCCAATGTTGTTTGGCTGTCAGCGGTAGGGCACGCAACATACTGCCGAGCGTCCGATTAAACCTTTCGGTTTGTCCGTTTCCCATGGGATGGTATGCCGTTGTGTGTGTTTTCGTAATCCCTGTGAGGTTGAGGAGTTCGGCTATGAGTTTACTCTCAAAGTTGGCTCCTTGGTCGGAATATATTTGCCCCGGAAAATGGTAGATGCAAAACACGTTATCCCATAACTTCTTCGCTACTTGCTTTGCAGTTTGGTTAATGCAAGGGAACGCATGAGCCAACTTCGTGAAGTGGTCTGTTATGACCAATACATCCACGTATCTTTGCTTACTGTCCTCGGCACTCCAAAAATCAATACACACTAGTTCCATGGGTGCCGAAGTCCGAATGCTCTCCAAGGGACCTCGAGCAGCTGGTTCAGGGGTTTTCGCAAGGATACAGCGTTGACAGCATTTCACATACTCCTTGAGGTCTCTTCCCATTTGCGGCCAGAAGAAACGCTGTCGGTCGAGATGTGCTGTTCTCGCCTGATGTCCAGCAAGGTCATGTATGCCGGCGAGAGCCTTGGACCTTAAACTAACAGGCAGCACAAACTGATACCTCTTCTTTCTGCTCAATGGGTCTTCGGTTACTCTATATAGGACTCCGTCCTGAACTTTTAAATGATGCCACTGTTTGCACAGTGTCTGGGCTATAGGAGCTAACTTACTTCTCATTCGTCTAGGTGGTGGCTCACGAGTGACTCTGAACGAGTGACAATACCTCCCTGATATCACCGATAGAGAGGACTGGGGGTGTGTCCTGATCTGAAGGCACCGCCTGGGGAAGAGCGTTGAGAAACTGCGTTGCTCTTATCTTTGCTCCCTTTTCCCAGTCTACATGAGCTTCACAAGTAGACCTCACATCCAGGGGTTCTTGACTCCCAGCTGGCCTATCATGAGCGTTACCCATGGTTATGCAACCGCCCGCATTGTGTGCCTGAAGACACTAGATTTTGGACCGAAAGAGGTCCTGGACCTCCTTAGTTCCCTCTGCTTCAGCCAAAAGACCTTCATATGGCTCGCTGATTAACCTTTGACCCACTGACTGGGACCCACTGACTTGTTTTTTCGGGAAGGTTTTGTAACGTTCCGGTACGTTAACGTACGTAGGTTTCACGTATTCACACAATGGTGACCGCAGCTAGCATACGCACTAACACAGTAACTAATATTCATAGCCAGGAGGACGTGGATTAGCAGAGCCGAGGATCGGATTGTGCTCTACTGATAAGGCACTCCGTTGTTTCAAGCGGCTGTTTTCATAGATATTAGCCATGTTTACACAACCACAATCTACATTGCTGCCACCGCTGTTTATCATAACAATACTTCTGTACTGTTGCTAGCCCGGGGCTGTGTCAGATCATACTATTAAAAAGTTCATTAAACCCTATAAAACCTGTCTGTATATATTTTTTAATCTTCGTTTAATTACGTTCACAGTTATAGAAGTCATGTAAAAATATATATTTTGAAATACCTCATCCAGAACAAGGAATGGCATCTTATGTCAACTAGCTAGCAAGCTTAGCCTTACAACTAACTCACCCTTAATTATGCCACCTGGATGATGCGCTACACTAACCACTATGTTGGAGTTAAAAGAATTTAAACCCTTTATAATCGCCAAGGGTGCATCACTAAAGTAGGATGTGATCGCAATAAATTAACAGGTTCGCCAGTGTTATTAGATGTGGACGAGCGGAGCGCTTGGACCCGGAAGTCCCGTGTGACGTCAGACTTAACAAGCGGATAGTGTTGGTCATTATGGTGGTACTTGGAGAGCCAAGTATTTTCTGAGGTGGTACTTGGTGTAAAAAGTTTGTGAACCAACTATTTTAACACTGAAGTCAATGAGAGTAAGCTTCAAATGCTTTAAATCCTCTTCTGCTTCAAAATGCTATTAAAACCATTCAACTTTTCAAACGTTCAGCTCTTTCAGCTAATGATGGGACTTCTTCAACTTTTCTTCTACTATTTATACTTTTTAAAATATTAAGCTTTAACACTTTTTTTTAACACTAAAGTCAATGAGAGCAAGCTTCAAATGCTTTAAATCCGCTTCTGTTTCAAAATGTATCTCCTCCTATTTGAAGCTGAACACTGTTCACAAAATGTTCAGCTATCTGGGGTCTACTTTTCAGTTTGATATCTTTTAGAGTTTTTGTGAAAAAGCTGTTTAAGTTTAGTGATCATTTCAGGATTTTTTTTTTGCGATTAAACAGAGTGTGCATGTGGCTTCCGGTGACGTCATGATAGAGACGAGGCTCCGTCAGAAAAAAGTTAGAAAACAGTGACAACTGCAGATATATAAGCTTTCAGGGTGGAAACTAACTCGTGAACAAATTGACTACCACATCCAAAACGAGAGGACAAGGAAAGTCAGGACATTTGAAAGAAACTGACAACAAACCACCAAGCACAAACAGCGCTGTGTGACGTCAGACTTAACAAGAGAATAAAATAATATTAATAATTCTTCGAAACACAATAGGGCTTCGCCCGACTCAGGCCCTAATAAAAAGTTCCAGTGCAGAGTGAGAGATTAAAATCTCTCTTAAAAGAGTTTAAAAGTGCAATGTAGGTAAAATTTAGCAGAAGGCGAAGGTGAACATAAGAGTTTTCAGTCAGTTTTAAACGTGGTCAGAGATGGGGCAAGTCTTAAATCTTCAGGAAGTTTATTCCAGCTGTTTGTTGCATAGTAACTGAATGATGCTTTCCCATGATTTGTATTTACTCTGGGAATCACTAACAGAGATCTTGAAGGCTTTTATAGTGGAAGCATATCAGTGATATACTTTGGCCCTAAACCATGTAGTGATTTATATGTGAGCAGTAGGATTTTGAAATTCTCTGACATACAGGGAGCCAATGTAAGGATTTAAGAATTAGTGTAATGTGCTCACATTTTTTGGTCTTTGGTCTGGAACTCTAGCAGCACCGTTCTGAACAAGCTGGAGCTGCCTGACAGTTTTTTTGGAAGACCTGCAAGGAGACCATTACAATAGTCTAGCCTACTAGTTATAAAGGCATGTACAAGTGTTTCTATGTCTTGAGCTGACATGAGCCCTCTAAGTCGTGCTACATTTTTGAGGTGATAGTAGGCCGATTTTGTTACTGATTTGATGTGACTCTCCAAGTGTAAATCTGAATCCATAATAACCCCCAGATTTCTGGCTTTATTTGATATTTTCAGGGACAGAGAGTGAAGGTGTTGGGTTACTTTAAACCTTTCTTTTTTAGCACCAAATACAATGATCTCAGTTTTGTCTTCATTTAGTTGTAGGAAATTTTGACACAGCCAGTCTTTGATTTGCTCAATGCACTGGCACAGATCCTATGGGGCGATAGTCGTTTGGTAATAGGGCTACATAGATTGGCTGTCATCAGCGTAGCAATGGTGGTCAATTTTATTATTTTGCATGATTTGTCCTAGTGGGAGCATGTAGATGTTGAATAAAGTCGGCCCTAAGATCGAACCTTGGGGGACTCCACACATTACGTTGGTTGGTTCTGATACAAAGTCACCAATGGAAACAAAATAGTTCCTGTCTTGTAGATTTGACCTGAACCAGCTTAACCCTTGTATTATGTTGAAAAAAAATGACATTGATTATGTTGCGGGTCATTTTGACCCGTACTGTGTAAATGCACTCAAAACAGTCAAGAAAACAGGTTAAACCAATAACAACTTTATTTTAGGTTATATAAACATTTAGAAAAGTGATATACAATACATTTTTAATTCCAACACTATATTTAAGAAATACTTTAACTTCAACTTTAACTTCATCCCAGCGAACTTCAACATTTTCAATGTTCTCCAAATTTTCTTCAACATTTTCAATGCTCTCCACATGATGGACAGAATGTTACTGTGTGCTTTCTGCAGATGTAATTGTTGCATTTCACACAAGAGGTACTTGTTTTACTGTCCTCTCGGGAGGGACATACCTGGCATCTTTTCCTTTTCTTTCCACCTGTGTCCACTGGATGTTGGTTGGGTGAGGTTGGGTTGGGTGACCTGAGTTTGACCGTTTCAATGACAGCTGCAGCTGCTGGGGATCAATATGGCCTGGCTCGTGTCTGGATCTTGGGAGTGACAAGTGCTTTGCCAAGTTCTTCCAGGAAAAGCCAACGTCTGTACAATTTGCCCACATTCCATTTCTGGTCGATTGCAGTCCACAGGACATAAGCATTGTAAGCAGACACGTCCACATGGTGTAGAAAATCACCAAAGGCCAACGATCACAGATCACAGATATCGGGCCGCTGGGTCCTGCCAGTTATCCGTTCTCCCTTGTCGCAGGGAGGTGGTCTTCTCTTTGGCTTTCCACCAAGTGTGTTCCAGGGAGGATTATCGCTGGTAGATTTATTACCCTGTACAGAGTCCTCCCGTTTCTTTATAGTTCCATCATTGCTAGTTAGCTGGGTTCTAGCATGCTCTTGTCCACGGTTTTGAGTCAGTCCATTTACTTCTACATTTACTTCTTACCGATTAACTTTTGTTTCCAACAGTAAAATCTTCTGTAGGAGTTTGTGGTAATCTTCCGTAGAGAAGGGAGGCATGTTCTGCCAATTACCTTTAGCACTGTAGCACAGGCTCAGGCTTATCTAGTTTGGTAGGCCTCTTCGCATAGCGTTGAGGAAGTCGTAAAAATATTGAAAAAATGCCCGTTTTATCTAAAAGAAAATATAATCCCACTGGTTTTGTAGGTATCCAGGAGCTGCTGCTCTTTGTTTCTTATTGAGGAAAAGCAGATAGTAGCAAAAAATGCAAGCAGAGAGAGCAGAGTAGATCAAGCGTCTACTCATCAGCGAAGCAGGAAGGCGAGGTAGTGAAATATCTGCTAGTAGTTTTATCAGTTTTGTGAGTTAAATAAAAAAAAAGTGAAATTGCACTACACCTGGTAGTGAAAGCACTGTAGCCCAACAAAATATTAATTATTATTACACGCGGGAAAGTTCTTTTGTGTCCGAGTGTGCAAGAACTACCTTTTATCTTCCAGCTTGTGTTTGGGAGTACGATTTTGTGGTTCAAAAACCTGAAAGGAAACGGATAAAATGATCAACAACTTATTATTAACAATTATTTTTCCATTACCACATTCAGTATATATCAATGCTGAATGGTTGTCTGTGTTACTGTATAATAGTAACTGCAAAATAATCAAAACAAGCCTTTTTCCACTAAAATATTGACAAGGACATTGATTTTATGCTTAAAATCCATATTAATTAATCTAATTAATAATTATATGAAAATGAATACATACAAACATAAATATTAAAAAAAAAAGAAATAACTGATGTACCAAAGTTTCAGCATGATCGAATTCAGCTCTGCTCCTTGTTGTGATGACAATTTCAGAATCAGAGTCTGAGGTATCATCCACTGAAAAAAATCAACAACCATTATCTATCCTCCAACAGAGTATCTAAATATGTAAAAGTATTGAATCATGAGACCCACTAACCTCTTTTATAGTGTTTTTCTAGGCAAATGAAAAAAAAGTGATCCTGGAATATACCTTTCCTATTTCCTTTTTATATTCTGCCAATTTGAATGGCCATTCTGACTGAGGCAAATGGACCACCTCTGAGCAGTCTGGATACAAAAGGTCCTTTGTGCATGTCCTTGTTAAACGTTCTCATTTTCTGGACAGCTTGTTTCAGGAGATCAGGTGCTGCTACCTCTGGGTCTGTAAATAACACCATCAATCCCACGATTATCTAGTAAAATAACAAAGATATAATTAATGTATACATAGGTAAAATAAATATACACAAACACACAAATACATATAGAGCATTGAAAAATTGTATAGGACGGTCAGTACAACTCATAGACATATACACTAGATGTCGCATTCGGGCTCTAAGCATACGTCAAAACTGCCCCCATCTTACTACATTCTCTCTATACTTTTCAATGGACTATGCCAGACTTTTGTGCTGCCTTTTGCTGTTCCAGTGAAAGGAATGAATTCCAGGGTTGGCGGGTCACGATTGCACGTCGGTCAGGGACAGAATTGTCCAAAAGGGGAGAAAAAAAAGCTCCATACCCCGGACAGTTGCCCAAAGTGTCCCAAAATTGATCACTTTATCCGGGGGAGACACCGCGCCGCACCGAAGCCCTTGTCTCAGCTACGGACCATCCTGCCAATGTAAATTCCTTGTCTGTTAACTCACACATGGCGATTAAACATTTTTCGGTGCTAAAAAACTAGAAAATCGCATTAGATTCGGACTATTTACGGTGCCTTCATTGACGTTGGTGCGTTGAAAAAGGATCGGCTCCCCCGTAGTAAGATGGCGGCTCTATTGACGTATTCGTGCCAATGAGCAATCGTAACAAATGCGACATCTACTGTATATGTCTATGAGTACAACTTACCTGGACGTATTTTTTTTCTTTAGACCTATGTCTTCCTTTTGGCCCATAGTTAAAAGACTGTCGTTCTTTTGACTTCGAGCTTCTGTACTCCATGAACTGTTTGTATGATGGGCATGGTTGTTCTGCTGAAATGGACAGAGTTCCGTTTCAAAAGCCAGCGTTTAGAAGCCGCTCAAAAAATCATTAGCGTTACTGACTTTTATTCTTAGATAGTTAGCGTTTTGGTTTTGCTAAACTTACTTTGCATAGCACTGTCATACCTGCAAACTCATAAGGGTTGAAAAAGGTGACAAACTAAACCAAACGGCGGGCGTGGACCTCCGCATAAACTGAGAGGCCCGCAGACTCGCCTCCGGCTAGACACCAGTGGCTGGGCACCAGTGGATGGACAGCAGACGTCATTTCCATATTGTCATTCACTTTTCAAATTTGACGCGCCATGCAGATGTCAGCGGTAAGAAAAAATAATAAACTGTCAATGATTTATAGGTCATGTCAGAATCCAAATGCACAAACTAGCTAGTTAAAAAAATCGTCTTTAACATTTATATACGTTTTTTTGTTTTGTTACCAAACAACTTTTTTTACAGTTCATCTACCACACACAGCTTTTCACCTACATTGTTCAATTCCTTTGTTTTTGGAAAGTTATTAATTGGATTTTTGTAAACTCTTATGAATTATAATCTATCCATCCGGGACGGTAGGTGGCGGCGGCATGCACTGTAAACGTTTGATCTCCACCGCTGAATTAAAGAAGAAGATGAGAGACCCATTGGGAGCCTCCGATGCTACATAATTGGCCGCTAAGCTAAACCTTAAGTCACAAAATGGTGATCTAGGCTTAATTTAAGTAACAAAAAATAGGATGCTGTCCATCCAGCGGTGAAAATGGAAATTAGTGGCGAAACGGAAATGACGTAGACGTCTATCCACTGGTGTCCAGCCACTAGTGTCTAGCCGGAGGCGAGTTTGCGGGGTTGCAACTGGATGCTATTGGATAAACTTGCGCATGTGCACGCGCATAAAGCCGGCCAGCACACTCCGTTAGGCGCGCGATGGGCGGACGCCAACCTCTAGAACCCCCCCCCTTAAAAATACTCTTCGGATCTACACGATTCACGTAAATGACCCAGTTTGAGTTAAAAACGGCGAATTTCGCCAAAAGGTGACTAGTTTGCAGGTATGCACTGTCCGGCTGTCGAGACGTCCCCTGTGTTGCCAATGTTTCCGTCTGGTCCGCGTCCTTTAAAAACTCCAAACACCAACCACACGTAAAGCAAAACCGTGTTAAGCTGTTCATGTGTTTGCCACAAAACGGGCAAAACATCCCTCGGCCGCAGTCCATGTTTTCTAAAATGTTAATTTGTTTTCCAAAATGTTAATTTGTCTCTAGCTTTGTAAAAGTGTTTCATTCTTTGTAATGTTGCTTTGCACTTTTTGTATTGATTAATAATGTTGGACGTTGCCCATCAAACACTATGATCTGCTGTTACAATTAACAACAGTATATACAGGACTGTCTCAGAAAATTAGAATATTGTGATAAAGTTCTTTATTTTCTGTAATGCAATTAAAAAAAACAAAAATGTCATGCATTCTGGATTCATTACAAATCAACTGAAATATTGCAAGCCTTTTATTTTTTTAATATTGCTGATTATGGCTTACAGCTTAAGAAAACTCAAATATCCTATCTCTAAATATTAGAATATTTCCTCAGACCAAGTAAAAAAAAAAGATTTATTACAGCAAAACAAAATCAAGCATTTGAAAATGTCCACTCAGTACTTGGTTGGGAATCCTTTTGCACGGATTACTGCATCAATGCGGCGTGGCATTGCTAAGGTTTTATGGATGCCCAGGATGCTTCAATAGCGGCCTTTAGCTCATTTGCATTGTTGGGTCTGGTGTCTTTCAGCTTCTTCTTCACAATACCCCACAAATTCTCTATGGGGTTCAGGTCAGGGGAATTGGCAGGCCAATCGAGGACAGTAATGCCATGGTCAGTACACCAGTTACTGGTGGTTTTGGCACTGTGGGCAGGTGCCAGATCATGCTGGAAAATGAAATCCTCATCTCCATAGAGCTTTTCAGCAGACGGAAGCATGTAGTGCTCTAAAATCTCTTGGTACACAGCTGCATTTACTCTGGACTTGATGAAACACAGTGGACCAACACCAGCAGCTGACATGGCTCCCCAAACCATCACTGACTGTGGGAACTTCACACTGGATTTCAAGCAACTTGGATTTTGCGCCTCTCCAGCCTTTCTCCAGACTCTGGCGCCTTGACTTCCAAATGAAATACAACACTTGCTTTCGTCTGAAAAGAGGACTTTGGACCACTCTGCAACTGTCCAGTGCTTCTTTTCCATAGCCCAAGTCAGACGCTTCTTCCGTTGTCTTGAGTTCAGAAGTGGCTTGACCATGGGAATACGGCTATTGTAGCCCATTTCCCGGACACGTCTGTGAACAGTGGCTTTTGATACCTGGACTCCAGCTTCAGTCCACTGTCTTTGAAGCTCCCCCAAATTCTGGAAGCGACTCTTCTTCACAATGCTGTTAAGGCTGCGCTCATCTCTCTTGGTTGTGCAGCGTTTCCTGCCACATTTCCCCCTTCCAACAGACGTTTTGTGGATGTGCTTTGAAACTGCACTCTGTGAACAGCTTGCTCTTTGAGAAATTTCTTTTTGTGTCTTACCCTCCCGATGGAGGGTGTCAATGATGGTCCTATGGACAGCAGTCAGATCAGCAGTCTTCCCCATACTTGGGATTTAGTTTACTGAACAAAGCTGAGTGTTTTTCAAGGCTCAGGAAACCCTTGCAGGTGTTTCGAGTTAATTAGACGATTCAAGTGATTAGTTGAATACCCTACTAGTATACTTTTTCATAATATTCTAATATTTAGAGATAGGATATTTGAGTTTTCTTAAGCTGTAAGCCATAATCAGCAATATTAAAAAAATAAAAGGCTTGCAATATTTCAGTTGATTTGTAATGAATCCAGAATGCATGACATTTTTGTTTTTTTTAATTGCATTACAGAAAATAAAGAACTTTATCACAATATTCTAATTTTCTGAGACAGTCCTGTACATGAAACAATGGCATGAAATATTCAAAGGTTATTTCTCCTCAAAGTTAGCAAACTGTGTCCGATTTAGGTTTACCTTTTTCGGGCACAATTTGCTAACTTTGAGGAGAAATAACCTTCGTAATGAACCAGGTTGCGTACCTGTCTTGTGCTAGCTGCTCTTTGTGGCTAACATTAGTAGCATCTAAGCTAGCGCTGTTTGTGCTCGGTGGTTTGTTGTCAGTTTCTTTCAAATGTCCTGACTTTCCTGGTCCTCTCGTTTTGGATGTGGTAGTCATCTTGTTCACGAGTTAGTTTCCACCCTGAAAGCTTATATATCTGCAGTTGTCACTGTTTTCTAACTTTTTTCTGATGGAGCCTCGTCTCTATCATGACGTCACCGGAAGCCACATACACACTCTGTTTACTCTCTGTTTTGTGAACAGTGTTCAGCTTCAAATAGGAGGAGATACATTTTGGAACAGAAGAGGATTTAAAGCATTTGAAGCTTGCTCTCATTGACTTTAGTGTTAAAAAAAGTGTTAAAGCTTAATATTTTAAAAAGTATAAATAGTAGAAGAAAAGTTGAAGAAGTCCCATCATTAGCTGAAAGAGCTGAACGTTTGAAAAGTTGAATGGTTTTAATAGCATTTTGAAGCAGAAGAGGATTTAAAGCATTTGAAGCTTACTCTCATTGACTTCAGTGTTAAAAATAGTTGGTTCACAAACTTTTTACACCAAGTACCACCTCAGAAAATACTTAGCTCTCCAAGTACCACCATAATGACCAACACTATCCGCTTGTTAAGTCTGACGTCACACGGGAATTCCGGGTCCAAGCGCTCCGCTCGTCCACATCTAATAACACTGGCGGAACCTGTTAATTTATTGACGATCACGTCCTACTTTAGTGATGCACCCTTGGCGGTCAAAAAGGGTTTAAATTCTTTTAACTCCAACATAGTGGTTAGTGTAGAGCATCATCCAGGTGGCATAATTAAGGTTGAGTTAGCTCAAAGTCCTTTTAGGCAAGTCATGCCACTCGCCGCCATCTTTGCAACGCCTCCGGGCAGCTCTAACAAGACCATCGGCACATAAAAACCACATATATCGAAACAGCAGTAGAATATGATAAAAATCGCTAAAAAGGTTTGATGACTTTGCCCCAAAATAAGGTTTAAACGCATGCGCAAGGCTTCACAACACCAACCTTAGTTTACGTCTCTATCCAGAATGCCGGTGTTACGCCATCTACTCCGCTGTCGCAAAGCCTCAACTGTGCGCATGCGTCGGTGGAACCAGACGATAGGCTTAAATGTTTCCCGGCTTGACTCTTAAAAAGCAGATGATTGGCTTTCCAGCGGGAGGGGTGGGACATACGCACACAACTGCCCGCTTTGCCGTTACGGGTTTTCCTACGGGAGTTGTATTGAGGATTGTCTCCTTAATAAATAGTCTCTGGTTAGCTGTAAGGTTAAGCTAGCTAGCTAATTGACGTAAGATGCCATTCCTTGTTCTGGATGAGGTATTTCAAAATATATTTTTTACATGACTTCTATAACTGTGAACATAACTAAACAAAGATTAAAAAATATACAGACAGGTTTTATAGGGTTTAGTGAACTTTTTAGTAGTGTGCTCTGACACAGCCCCGGGCTAGCAACAATACACAAGTGTTGTTATGATAAACAGCGCTGGCAGCAATGTAGTTTGTGATCGTGTAAACATGGCTAATATGAAAACAGCCACTTGAAACAACTGAGTGCCTTAGCAGTAGAGCACAGTTCGATCCTCAGCTCCGCTAATCCATGTCCATAGATTCGCATAGAAATCCGTCTTACAATACAGGCAGTATGCCCGCGTATCAATACCAATAAACGGCTTTAACCAGCCTTTGTATTCGACGTTCGACTCCCATTCCCTGTATTTTTGTGCGTACAGTTTTGACTGACATGTTTAGCTTATTTAACAGAAGCGCACACACCGGCGTCAACGAGATAAGTGCGTGACAAAGGCTATGATTGGTGAGTAAAGGCGGTATGTCGTTTTTATTTTTTGGTTAGTGATTTATTTTAGACAAAGATCATTTGTCAAAGATTAATTTCCATTTACATTTGCGCATGCGCGATTGATTTGCAGTCTTAACGTTGAGCGGTAAACATCTCCTGCACTGACTGCAGGTGGAAGGGACTGCTGCGCGAGTACTTGGCCGATTGTCAGTGCTTTGGGAAGAGGGTGAGGTTCATGACAGTACCGCCTGCTCGTTGAGAAGAAGCGTTGGAACGATACATTTTTTTCACGTCACCAAAAGTCGCCAATAACGTCAGGAATAGTCGCTAAATTTGTCGCTTTTTGAAATATTTGTCTCTGGAGGGGTCCGTAAAGTCGCTTAATACAGCAACATTTGTTGATTATATATCAACAAATGTTCAGAAACTGCTCGCACACTATTTTAGAAGTTTACCTGGCAGAGTAAAAACACTTGGAGCAAAAATAACTCCTGGACAATTGTGGTATTGTTTGCTATTATGTGCAAAGTATAATTTTTAATTGGATTTTTTCTCTTTTACAATGTGGTTTAAATTACGTTATCTAAGTAGATTTATTTAACCAAAGTGAATTTTCCTATTAAAGGGTTGCTTGGATGAAGTTTAATCATAGTATGGAGTAATCGCCGGCTTGTAAGCAATAGGCTTTCCCCTGCTTTAACAACCTTGAATCAAAAGCCTGAACAGTGGCAAAATGTGCGTCATTCATGCCCTGAACATTGCATAAAACAAAGCCAACAAAACCACTTAATGTGCTCAAGCATGTGTACTATATCACAACAAATCACATTAAAATTGTACTATAACTTACAATCCTGTATTATAACTTACATTTTTTGTATAGTTGAACATTCCCATTCATTTATATGACTACACATGACATCTACTCTATATAATCTTGAAATACCAAAATGCACCAAGAAATCTGCCTTTTAGTGGGTAATGTAACCAAAATAAACTAAAAACTTGTGTGTGTGTGTGTGTGTGTGTGCGTGTGTGTTTTTGTCTCTCAGTCAGCCATTTCGTTGGTAATGTAACTAAACTCAATTAAATGTTATCAAAGCCAATGTCATGGAATCTTGTGCAAAAATCTGTGTGAATACCACTGGACGCATTTACCCCAAACCGTACACAACAGTAAACATATTTTCACAACACTACTAACTGTGGTAAACAAATCTGTAACAGTAGAAGAGCCACTGCGAACCCTGTGTTATGCTTCCAGCTGATTTTTCAAAGTTTGAATTTTGGGTACCAGCTCACTTTTACCCAGTTTGAGCATTACTTGCTGAACGAAATTGAACGTGTTTTTCATGCACTTGGGGTAGTCCAGGTGAAGGGCATAGATCAGTCCAAAAAGGACACTGAAGACTTGAGGCAGGTTGGCCAGTTCCTCTATTACCACAGACCCTTCCAAGATGTTCCCAACTCTGCATGGGTTGAGCTGGGCATTTTCTTGACCAAGGCAGAGAATTCCAACTGGAGTTCCGCTGTATGAGTCCTTGTCAGTTACATTGTAGCAGTGAAATAAAGGTTTTGACAAGGAGAGAACATAAACATGCCAGTTAGACAGTGGTGTTTTGTCCACCAAAAACAACCTGTGACTGTTCATAATGAAAAGCAGTGTACAATATTAAAAGGACCATACCAGTCTTGCATTTATCAAATGCCATATTCAGATCTGTACAGGTTACAACACTGCACAAAATATGGAGTTTACTTACTTCCACAGTCACGCTGAAACATTTTTTTTACTGATTTTCAGTACCTTTCACCTTAATTGCTTTTTTTTTTTACTTTACCAGTTGAAAGTGACATACACAATAAGATAGTTGATGACTGGAGCAACCAGAATCTAACAAGTGCAATCAGAATTCCCTATTTGACTTTTAGACACAAAAACATTTTCACAATTTCCAACTGGTGACAGTAAAGTCAAACAACGAATGGGGCAATTATAAAAGGATCCATACAACCTTAGTAATTGGGACCAATTTTCTACTTTTTCAATAGGACTGGGACTGAAAGTGGGTAAGCTATATTTGTTCTGCCATAAAATAGAGACTTTGAGAGACTGATGCTGATCAAATAATTCTGAAAATGAATGGCAGTGTTCATTAACAGCTAAAAATAAGACAAAAAGAGCATGCACCTGAAACATTTACAAAAACAAATTAACTTACAGAGCATGTCTTGAAGAAGGCAGAAGAATCATCCGCTAAGATGACAGGCAGTCCCCGAAGACATAGGCACCTGGGGCCTCATTTATAAAACCTTGCGTAGGATTTGCGCCAGAAGTGGCGTACGGATGAAACATAGGACGTGCATACGCACAGAAATATTCAGACTTATAAAACCGTGCGCACGCACGTCCTACGCAGTTTTCCCTTAATAAATCACAATCAATTCTAAATGCAGCGCAGCTTTTGTCATTGGGAAAGTTATGGGTGGTTTCATGATAGCGAGCCTGTGTTGCTTCATTTCAAGTGTGAAACAGGGGGGTCGTTAGGCGGATTTTAGGGGGGCTGAACCAATCTATGAACTGTCTAAGAGAATATATACCCATGGGCCCAAACAACCCCCCCCCCCCGAATTGGGCTGTGCCCCCCCCCTTCTGTGAATCCTAGAAATGCCCCTCCTATGAAATGTTTGAATCAAAACAAAGTTGAATAAATGAGACTTGGGTGTATCTGCTCTTAATTAATACTTATCTTACTTGTGGTAATTCTCATTTAGGAAATGCTTTTTTAGAACATCATCATTAAACATTTAAAAGAAATATTCCTCATATTACAAATACGTTCATTTAGTTTATAAATGTGTTTAAAAAGTTTAAAGTTCAATAGGATTCGTAAAGGTTTTCTAAACTTATCCAGAGACCTTGTGCTGATATCCTAAATGAGCATACTGGCAAAACAAAGAAATGTACAAAATAACTTGCGTCACGGCCCTGGTGAAACAGGCTTTCAAGGCTACAACAACAATTTTCACTGCTTCACCCAAATAGATCCACTCCCCTGCATAAGACCCTCTCGAGAACAGGTTCACTTCTACTCTTTATATCAGAGCCTTTTGTCGATGTGCTCTGCAAAAATTAGGACAAAACAAAAAATGGCAAAACATCTTCTAAAAGGCCTCTAAATCAGAAGGTTATTTCAGCGACTGGCATCAGCATGACGAACAAGTAAGGCTTTTTACATCATTCAAGCTTTTACATTCACAATGTCTTATTACATAAGATTCAGCAGGGACACTCTAAGGACAGGCCTATGTGTTTTGTCTAGGGATCCATAATATACTCGTGCATTACTATAAGTGCAAGCTCACATAGCCATAAGCAGCATTAATACAGAGTTCTAAGTTTTTAAAGTCTAATGTAGTCACATAATAAGGTATTCACAGTAGAATGTCTGACGATGGCTAACTTGGCAGAGGAAGACAAAACAATCAATCAGTCATCCTTGCATTAACGGAATCTATGGCCAAATAACATTTTATCTTAATGTTGATTGAATACTGACAGAAAATAACAAAGAGGTTGGCTGTGTCATGAAAGAACGGCGAGCGGAGGTGGATAGGACGGACGCTCTGTCTGGATGGAGCTAATGCTTTAAAAATGACCATCCCTGCTGCCACTTTGTGCACCTCTGATTCATATGGGTTTGATTATCTTTCAATGGGAGCTCACGAATGAGTGATGGTCCTCAGTCATGGCTCACTTCAGCAACTATAGGAGTTCTAAAGACTAATAGGAATCGTGATTCATTCAGGCAATAGGAGCAAAATAGACTGTTGCTTTTCAACTGTACAATGTTTCAATCATATTTGTAAAAAGAACTGCAGCTTTTATGCGGAAAGGCTATTATGTTCTCTGGCAAATTACATTTAGTGAAGCTGAGCCCAAAATACATCCATTGGACTACAACTGTGCATGCCAAAGGTCTTTATCTTCTATAGTGATGAAGCCAGGTTTGACTTGATCAGCAGAGATAGGGACTCGAGTTTGAGACTTAAGTCGCAGTGACTTCAACGTAGAAACGAATAAACGGAAGGTCTTCTACATTCTCTGATAGAAGATTATGAAAATATAACGCATACTTCTCACTAGAAATGCCATCGATATGCATACAAATGCTGATGCTGTCTTAAAATATTGTGTTTTTCACAGATAATACGCCGACAGTCCGCCATGTTGTTTTTTTTAGCTGAGGGAAACTTCATAGTCACGTGACGTAGTTGCAAGGCAAACGTAGTATTGTGTCACAATGTGTCACAATTTCGGGGGGGGCAAAACATGGCAATACTATGTTGGAGGTGGAGCGTGAGCGCATGGGATAGGACCCGAAAGATGGTGAACTATGCCTGGGCAGAGCGAGGCCAGTGGAAACTCTGGTGGAGGCCTGCAGTGGTCCTGATGTGCAAATCGGTTGTCCGACATGGATGTAGGGACTTGTAACATTTGTTATCATCAGTGTGTCATTTTTATGATGTAAATTGAGGGAGCAAAAGCAGTATCGGCTCCAAATATCGGCTTAAGAAAATCGGCAGCCCATATCGGGCATCGGCTAAAGCTGATGAAAAAAAATCCGTATCGGCACTAAAAAATCCATATCGGTCGATCCCTATGACACATATTGAGGCTTGACTTTGACTCTAGCTCAAAGACTTGAGACTTGACGTGGACTCTAGCTCAGAGACTTGTGAGCATCTCTGCTTGTTCACGTTATTATATTTACGTAAAATGTAGATATAATTTTAGACCATGAGTAGCTGCTACTCAGTAAGCATATGTAATGAAGCAGGGAGAAACACTACATGGCCAACGCCTTTTGTTCACAAAATAATTCACTACTCCAATTAGGTAATTCTCATAAATTCTTTGAGTTGCTCTTAATTTTTATTTTGATTATGACGTCTGTCCTAGAAAATGTAAAGCAACTGACAGATGCCAAAAAACTACAGGTGTAACAATTACATCAATCTATGTATATCAATCTATCATTGATGTAATCTATTACATCAATGTATTGATTTATATTCCTACCATTCAACTACGGACGGGACAAATCGAAATTGCACATAATTCGGGATGTTCCGGGTAATATGGGACGGTTGGCAACCCTACTCGAACCACATACTAAGGCGCCATGGGATTTTATTTGTATTGTAATGTTGAAAAACGAAAGCAGAAGTAGCAGGTAAACCTACTCTTAATTCAACCTGAAGAGATGTTGGTTGCACTTTATTTTTGATATTAATATTTTAATGTAGCAGGTAAACCTACTGTTGAAATGTTGGTTGCACTTACTTTACGTTTATTGAAAATGTATGAAAATGAGAGCAGAACATTTTAACTTCCTGTTAATTCAACCTAAAGTGTTGTTTGCACTTTATTCAAATAAAATGTGAACGCATTTGCCATTCATTGTTGTTTATATGTTTATTTATATCCATAATTAATTGATACCTGATACCATTACAAGAAACAACAGGAATCTAGGAAACTTCACCTGCACTGTCCAGTATCCAGGTATTTATTTCAGTCACAGTGGTTGAATTTTGGGCTAAAAAGGTTACTGAAATCGATTTCAAGTCACTGAATCGTTTCAGATCGTATCATTCTAAATGAACCAATATCGTCCTTGAATCGTATCGACAACCACCAATCGTCATACAAATCGAATCGTTACACCCCTACAAAAAACTAAAAAAAAACGCAATGTCAATTGGGTTTTTGGATTCTTGATTTTTCTGAAAACATTGAGACCACTTTGTAAGTGAAAAGACAAAGAGAGATCAGATCTGTTAGCTGCTAGAGTAAAGGTGACACTAGTCAATGAGGTAAAAATAGTTAGATTGCCTAACCCCTAATTGCTCCCCAGGTAAAAATGTAAAGCATGGGTTAAAACTGCATTTGTAAGTCGCTTTGGAAAAAAGCGTCAGCTAAAAGATCTGTAATGTAATGAGAAGTTCGGCAGGCAGTCTTGTCATAGACAGGCGGGGGTCGAGTACACAGGGGATCTAAAACATTGACTGGGAAGTACGCTGGCAAGATCTGGTGAAAACGTCTCCGGTTACGTATGTAACCTTAGTTCCCTGAAGGGAAAGAGACGCTGCGTGAAACGCTTTGGGAACGCTCTGTGTGACCACGTCGTGAAGCGCGTGTTAATCAGTCTAATGGCGAGATACCACGTCATTGGCGGGTGACGTCGAGACCAGGAAGCATAAAGCGCAGCCAAAACACCGGCTCCTTCATCTCTGAAAGGCCGAATCAAGTGCCACGGGCATGCCGGGAGTATGGCATAAACACGCAGCGTCTCGTTCCCTATCAGGGAACTTCGAGCTGCGTGAAACGCTGTGGGAACGCCAATACCCACTTCGCCATGCGAGCCAGTGTCAGTCGTGTAAAATCAAAAGCGCACATTCTGACAAAAGCACATGCGCTCCTGGCGTGGGGCTAAGGTCAAGGCGATAAATCTCACGAACGTGTGCGGAGAGGACCAGCCTGCCGTAATACCAACGTCGTGCAGCGGTACAAGAGGGCTATAAAGCCGTCATACCGCTATTATGTTAGGCACGGACAGCTAGGCTGCCCGGCCGACTGAAGCCAGTGAGATGGTCTCAACCACCCACTTGCTTATCCTCAATTTAGACACAGGACCCCCGATGTTGGGTGGTCCGAAGTACACAAACAGCTGTTCGGAAGTCTGTACCTCCTGCTCCTTTGCCAAAGCCTGCTTGGGGTCTGCCACTGACGGCAGAACCCCTCTGAATCGAGGTGTGCGAGCCCTGAATCGAATGGCTGATCGGTACCCTCTAGGGTGCAGGCTACTCTCCCCGCCACTAGTTCGGAGCGAGTCGCCAGTCCCAGCGAGCGTGGGCCCGAGGGCCGCTCGCCTCCTCCTCCGAGGAGTCCAGGTCTGCCAGACCAGAGTTACGTAGCCAGTCCCAGTGAGCGTGGGCCCGAGGGCCGCCCGCCTCCTTCTCTGAGGAGTCCAGGGCTGCCAAGGTTACTCATCCGACTCGCTTCCTCCTCCGAGGGATCCGGGGCTGCTAGACCAGAGCTTCCCTGCCGGCGGGCCGTTTTAGGGCACTGTGTCTGCAGACCCAACTATTACAGAGGCTCGAGAGACTGGTACCCCTAAGAGAGTTCTGGTAGAGTGGTGAGCCCTCCCCAATGCATCTCAATGGGTCCAGCGTACAGACAGGCTACGCCATTCGATTCAGGGCTCGCACACCTCGATTCTGAGGGGTTCTGCCGTCAGTGGCAAGGGAGCAGGAGGTACAGACTTGGCTGCGTAGGGGGGCTATAGAACGAGTTCTAGTATTGGTTGCGTCCAATACTAGATCTACGTCTGCTGAATCACACTGTTGCGAAGTTCAAACAGATCGCTCAAACAGATCGTGCCACAGATCAGGTCCGAGGACTGGTTTATCACGATAGATCTGAGGACGCTGACTTCCACATGTCCATCATTCCACAACACAAGAGGTTCCTGAGGTTCGCTTTCTGGGACGAAGCTTACCAGTATCAGGTTTGTTCGTTCGGCCTAGCGCTCTCTCCCTGTATGTTTAAAACTACATCAATGACTGGTTGATTTTGGGCTCCGACGGAGCAGCTGGCGGTTCAACATCAAGATGTCGTTCTCGCTCACATCAACCGTCTGGGATTAAGACTCAATGCCAGAAAAGTGCTTGTCCCCGCTGCTTAGGACCACTTTCCTGGACGTGATATGTCTCCCGCTCGGGCAGCTTTGACCCTTTTAGCCGTCAAACAGGCCAAGCTAGACCAGCCACACACTGTCAGTTTTAGAGACTGTTCGGTCTGCTGGAAGCTGCATCCAATGTGATTCCCTGCGGCCTACTATATATGAGACCGGTGCAGTGGTGGTTCAGAGCAGGTGGTTCTCCCAGGGGGGAACCAGCAGGGGGCAGAGGCCCTGTCGAGACAGGAGTTGAGGCCCGGGGATTGGAGACTCCACCCCGAGGTGGTGGAGCTCCTTTGGAGACACTTTAGTCGTACTGAGGCCGACTTGTTTTGCTTCCAGAGAGACGACACACTGTCCTCTGTGGTTCTCCCTGACCCATCCGGCCCCTCTAGGGGTGGATGCTATGGTACAGGCTTGGCCGAGGTCACGGCTGTACGCTTTTCCCCGGTTGCTCTGCTCCCAGGAGTCCGCCTCTTAAGATCTGGTCTCTTGACCGAGGTCGTTGAGACCTTCCTCCACTCCAGAGCTCCGGCCACAAGGAAAGCGTATGCCGCTAGGTGTAACTCTTCACCTCTTGCTGTGGAGAACGTCAACTAGACCCAGTCTAACTGCCCGGTGTTTGTAGTACTGGTGTTCCTGCAGGAACGTTTCTCCACAGGTTTATCCCCTAGACCCAGGCCCCGCTGAGGGGGATTCTCTGGGTAGACACGCGCTGGTATCCCGCTTCCTTCATGGCACACCGAGGCTGGAGCCAGCAGCCCGCATGAGAGTACATTCTTGGCAGAGCCGGCCCGTTGTGCTGTTTGGCTCTCCCGTGCTCCGGTTGAGCCCTTGAAGTCGCAGAGGTGTCTCTTAAGACAACCTTTCTGCTTGCAATATTTTTTCCTTAGAGAATTGGAGATCTGCAAGCCCTCTCGGTGTCTCTTTCGTGCTTGGAATTCTCAGCCGGTATGGTGAAGGCGTTCTTACTACCTTCTCCCGGTTGTATTCCTAAGGTTCCTACTAATACTATTGGACCAATCTTGCTGCAGGCCTTCTGTCCTCCTCCTTTTCTGACATCGGACCAGATGAAGCTGTACCTCCTCTGCCCGGTTAGGGCCTTAGACGCTTACGTCCACAGAACTGCCCTGTGTAGACGTAGCCAAACAGCTGTTTGTGTACTTCGGACCACCCAACATCGGGGGTCCTGTGTCTAAATTGAGGATAAGCGGGTGGTTGAGACCATCTCACTGGCTTCAGTCGGCCGGGCAGCCTAGCATAATAGCGGTATGGCGGCTTTATAGCCCTCTTGTACCGGTGCACTACGTTGGTATTACAGCAGGCTGGTCCTCTCCGCACACGTTTGTGAGATTTATCGCCTTGACCTTAGCCCCACGCCAGGAGCGCATGTGCTTTTGTCAGAATGTGCGTTTTTGATTTTACACGACTGACACTGGCTCGCATGGCGAAGTGGGTATTGGCGTTCCCACAGCGTTTCACGCAGCTCGAAGTTCCCTGATAGGGAACGAGACGCTGCGTGTTTATGCCATACTCCTGGCATTTTACGGGAAGGCAGAAATATTCATGCAACTTACTAGTTGTAGCAGACGAGCTCCTGCCTGTCCGCCGTCCAGTCAAGGCTGAGAATCTCAGCAGCTCGGGCAAGTACCTCCAACAGCTGATCGGGCGCGGCCGACCTGAAGTGACGTGTCTTCAGCCTACGCCGCCTCTATGCTAACATTATGCACCTCCTCAGAGCCGGATAGTTGTGTTAGTGTGCCTCCTCCGAGCGGGAGAGCCGCCACACGTGCTCCCGAAGCCCGGTATGAGGCACTGGATCCGACAGGAAAGGCTGAGAAAACGGATCCTTCTGAAAAATCCAATTGCGAATCCCACGTAGATCGTAAAAATCACCACAGTAGGCTACTAGTATAAATAACAAATAAAATATGTCTAAAGCATATTAATATGTGAAACCAATACAAAAGTAATAGGTCATCACTCACAGCAGCTCCGCGCTTAAAGAGCTGGGTCCTGGGCTACGGAGACCCCCCCTCAGCGCAAGTAGTCTTCCCCGATGGGATCCAAAGTCCAACTGGCTTGATGGTCACTTTTACGCGCACGGACGCTTTGGCTACGAGGAGGAAGCACAAAGAGGGGAAACCGATCCGCGTCAGTCACGAGCACACGCGCACCTCCGCAGCCCGGACACGCGCGCAAGTATGCAGGTATGCAAGTATGCAAGTATACGCAGAAAGTATTGAAGTCAAGTCAAATTTATCTGTATAGCACATTTCAAGAAATGCATACACAATCCATAATAAAAACATACAAAATAATGCTGTCAGTATAAAAATAATATATAAAAACAACTGACCAGAACCAAAAGCTTGTGAAAAAAGATGTTTAAGTCTAATTTTAAAAGACGACACTGTTGTGATGGACATCAGTTCCACTGGTAAAGCGTTCCAGAGCACAGGACCATAGTGACTGAAAGAACCATAAGCTAGTTTACAGTTGATTTGTGATATAGTGAGAAGAGCTTTGTTACATGATCTAAGGTATCTCACCGGAGTGTATTTAGTCTGCATGTCAACAACAAAAGGCGGAGCAAGTTCGTTCAAAGCTTTAAAAACAATAAGTAGTATTTTAAAATCAATTCTTTGTTTTACTGGAAGCCAGTGAAGTGAGGCTAAGACAGGAGTGATGTGCTCAAACCTTTTGGTTTTGGTTAAGACTCTGGCTGCAGCATTCTGAATAAAAATTATTTAACACTTTCTTTGTTGTTCAGAAAACGGTGCATTGCAGTAATCAATTCTACTGGTAACAAAAGCATGAACAAGCTTTTTTCAGTCTGACTGTGACAAAGCGTCTAACTTCAGAAATATTTCTGAGATGATAGAAAGCAGTCTTGGAGTTATTCCTTTGTTGGTGGTGGTTGTTGGTTGGTTCGTTGGTTGTGGAGAGGGGGGTGGTGGGGGCACCACTAAACATCTGTGCTTAGGGCACCCAAATGGCTAGCGCCGGCCGTGGACGCTGCAATGCACACAGCCCGGCCCCTCAGAGCCAGCTGGGCATGCTCCGCTCCCAAGCAAACAACGCACAGTTGGTGCGTATCCCGTCCCGTAATAAAGCGGGTGCAGGAAGACTAGCACACCGAAAGAAGCGCTGCTTGTTCGCCATATTACGATAAACGTAAGGACTTTTGAGTCACACAACGCGAATGATGAAGGCACAGAGATTAAGGAGCCGGTGTTTTGGCTGCGCTTTATGCTTCCTGGTCTCGACGTCACCCGCCAATGACGTGCCGTCTCGCCATTGGACTGATTTCACACGAGCTGCATGATGCGGTCATGCAAGGCGTTCCCACAGCGTTTCGCGCAGCTCGAAGTTCCCTCATAAGGAA
This sequence comes from Apeltes quadracus, assembly GCA_021346845.1. NCBI lineage: Eukaryota > Metazoa > Chordata > Actinopteri > Perciformes > Gasterosteidae > Apeltes > Apeltes quadracus. The sequence goes on along the minus strand of CM037936.1, from coordinate 11,233,693 downwards.
CACATAAGACCAACTGGCAACAAGAACAGGGAATGGACACAGTTTATATAACAGATAATTGACAGGAAACACTAGAGAGGAACTTGTTGCATGCAAAGGATTCAATAATACATTTTACTGAATTTCTCTTTTTTCTTTCTACAGGCGACGCATCAAACAAACATTTTCTCAAGAGACAGCAGATAGGATTTTATCAGACTAACAGTCCAGACTGCTGCGCTGCAATCTCACTTGGCAATAAATTACTTTTCTTCCTACAAACCCTGAAAAATCTTCAACAGATAAAAAAAGCCGGCATGTTGCTTGTGCAAACATTCAAAGGTTATCAGATGGCTGCGGATAATGACTGAGCTCTGCACAAAGCACGTCACTCTGCAGCTGAAAGTACGTCGTACAGTAGAAGAAAAGGATAGTTTGTGTCATTTTCGCCCTTTACTGTGTTTGAATACCCAAGTGAGGTAGTAATCCCACTGTACCAGCTGACACCACCACTACCATGTTAGGTCCTTACTAGTCACATGACCGCGGCAGATTAGAGGGAAGAATGAAATATTAAGGTACTTTGATAGCCTACTCTAGTTTAACCGTGACCCAATCCAACACTGAAGATAATACTAAAACTCCAATGTCAACATTTTTTCACATTCAACTGTCTTGACAAAGAAAAACTGATATTCTCTGGGCGTAGGTAGCTGTAGTTTCCATGTTGATCCCCTTCTAAATCTATAAAGAACTATGAACACGACCGCGGCAAATCGATCTGACTGTCCCGAGGTGAAGGTGCCCGTCCCGCTCTTCTTCACCATCGGTGTGGTGAGCCTGGCCGAGAACCTGCTGGTGGTAGTGGCTGTCCTACGGAACAGGAACCTCCACTCGCCCATGTACTGCTTCATCTGCAGCCTGGCGGCCTTTAACACCATCGCCAGCCTCACCAAGACCTGGGAGAACCTGATGATCGTGTTTGCCAACATGGGACTCCTGGAGAAGAAAGGCCCGTCTGAGACAAACCTGGACGACGTATTGGACTCCCTGCTGTGTATGTCGTTTGTAGGCTCCATTGTCAGTTTCCTGGCTATTGCTGCAGACCGGTACGTTGGCAGTACAGAAATGATTACAGTTTGTAAACTATTCATGCCGTTAACAGATTTTTATCTAATGGGATGAATGTTTTAATCCACCAGAATCAGACAATCCTTGAGGCCATTTGCTTCCATTTAAAATAAATGGAATAAATGTCAAGGCGGCTGAATCAGGGTGGATTTACTGAAGGCTTTAAACAAAAAAAGTTAAATTTGTATTAATCTTAAGTCTCTGGAATGTGGACCCTATAACTAATTATTTTCTGCTCAGATTTAAATTCAAACCATCCCATTTTGAAAAGTCAGCTTTTATCTGGGCTTTAACTCCAAGATCCACAGCTTATTACAAACCTTTCACACCAAGATTCAGCCCAGTTCAGCATGGTATTATATCAGGACGTCGCTCTAAATGTGTATCTTATCACAGTGGAAAAAATGTAATGTATATCAATTAATTAGTATTAGAAAGAGATTCTAAATTGTTCTCAACTTTTGAATATGGTAGTTGACTAAACTAAATTTAAGTTTTACTGTTTGCTACGGTTATTAGTATTACTTACCAAACACTCCTGAAGAAACTTTGTTTGTTTTGTCTTGGACAAAAATATGCTGGTTTTTCAGTGCTGTCTCTTGCTGAGACACAATGTCTGGTGTATGAGTAGTACACAGCGGAGAAGACAAAAGCATGTGAAGTTACACAAAAATAAATGCTGTGATTGGAGTAACTGGAGACGTTCCCTATCAGGGAACTCGAGCTGCGTGAAAACGCTGTGGGAACGCTAGATGTGGCACGGTTCACAGAACCCACGGTTCGGTTCGTATCCCGGTTTTAGGGTCACGGTTTTCGGTTCTGTACGGTTCTTGTTTTTATTTTTATTTTATCTTTTATGCTCCAGAAATGTACTTCAGCACGTGATATATAGCTTAATTATCCACAATTTGGGATACAGTATTTAAGAAATTGTTATATCTTGCAATTATGTAGCCTACAAACTGAATTTGACTTGACTTTCAGCGCATTATTGAGACCATCTCTGAGGGAAACTAGATGAGATTTTGATACAGCAAGAGAGAAGACATTGATGCAATCTCAACAGGAACTTATGTGCCTTTTAGCACACTAAGATTAAAATGAACTTAATCGAACTGCCAGCTTCAGCGTAGCTCTTACAAAAACGGTATCTTTTAAAAGAAAAAGAGGAACTCTTAAAGCTCTGTCTTTTAAATAAGAGCTACGTGGGCTGTGTGGGACAATTCTTTAATGATTTCTCATTGTGTCTCGTCATACAGTTTTGGAATTACAGCAGTGCAGAAACGGAATATTATAACGCAGCTCGAGTACTTTCATCAGCTGACAAAACCCTTCACAATCTTCATCACGCTGTAAGGTTGCATGTCTTTGGCTCTAAACATCCCCGTTGCTTTAGTTATCTGTCCCGACTGATCAGTGAGAGGTGGCTTAATGCTGCGGACAGTAGAAGTTGTTTTCTAACTGGCTCTCTCTTGCTGACGCTGTAGTACCGACACATTGGCGGCATGTCTCCTCATATGAACTGACATGTTAGACGTGTTCCCATTAGCATATTGAAAGCATTTTGCACAATGCTTGCACACACTATCAACGGTTTTATTTTAATTTTATAGTTTATTTATAGTTTAATATTAATTTAATAGTTCACACAACTCTTATTTAGCGTGAAAAGGAAACGCTCTGTCTGAGGTGAAAAACGGGTGAGCTTCCATTGCGCATGCGTCGAACCGTGCGACACACATGAACCGAACGGTTCGGATGTTTCTTCATGTACCGTGGCACCCCTAGGGAATGCCAATACCCACTCCGCCATACGAGCCAGTGTCAGTCGTGTGAAGTCAAAAGCGCACATTCTGACGAAAGCACCTTTGCTCCTGGCGTAGAGCTATGGTCAAGGCGATAAATCTCACGAACGTGTGCAGAAAGGCCAGCCTGCCGCAATACCACAGTCGCGCAGTGCTACAAGAGGGCTAAAAATCCGCCATACCCCTAGTAGAGTAGGCACGGACAGCCAAATCTGCCCGGCCGACTGAAGCCAGTGAGATGGTCTCAACCACTCACTTGTTTATCCTCCCTTAAGACACAGGACTCTCGATGTTGGGTGGTCCGAAGTACATGAACAGCTGTTCGAAACGTCTACACAGGGCAGTTCTGTCGACGAAAGCGCCCTAACTAAGGCCCTAACTAAGGCCCTAACTGGGAAGAGGAGGTTCAGCTTAATCTGGTCCAACGTCAGAAAGGAAGAGGACAGAAGGCCTGCAGCAAGATAGGACCAACAGTATTAGTAGGAACCTTAGGAATATAACCGGGGGAAGGTAGTCAGAACGCCTTCACCATACCAGGTGAGAGTTCCAAGCACGAAGGAGACACCGAGAGGGCTTGCAGATCTCCAATTCTCTAGAAGGAAAATATATTGCAAGCAGAAAGGTTGTCTTAAGAGAACCTCTGCGACCTCCACAAAGGGCTCAAACGGAGCACGGGAGAGCCAAACAGCACAACGGCCCGGCTCTCCCAAGAGGTTCTGTCGTGCGGGCTGCTGCCTTCAGCCTCGGTATGCCACGAAGGAAGCGGGATATCAGCGGGTGTCTCCCCAGAGAACCCCCCCTCAGCGAGGCCTGGGTCACCAAATTTTCTCTCTTTCAAGGCCGCCACTTCTTAGTGCGGACGGGGATAAACCTGTGGAGAAACGTACCTGCAGGAACACCAGTACTGCAAATACCCGGAAGTTAAACTGGGTCTTAATTGACGTTCTCCACCCCAAGAGGTGAAGAGTTTACACCTAGCGGCATACGCTTTCCTTGTGGCCGGAGCTCTGGACGCCCACAGTTTCGTAGCTCCGGGCGGGGGTAAAGGATCGACCCCGACGCCTGCGAGAGCAAGTCCGCCCTGGTCGGGATCTCCTAAGGAGGCCGACGCGGAGAGAAACTAGGTCCGCAAACCACACTCTGGCCAGCCAGTACGGGGCTACTAACAGTAGACCGACGCCGTCCTGGTGGACACTCTCCAGAACTCCTGGGAGCAGAGCAACCGGGGGAAAACCGTACAGGCGTGGCCTTGGCCAAGCTTGTACCATAGCATCCTTCCGTAGAGGAGCCGGATTGGTCAGGGAGAACCACAGAGGACAGTGTGTCGTCTCTCTGGAAGCAAAACAGGTCGGCCTCAGTACGACCAAAGTGTCTCCAAAGGAGCTCTACCACCTCGGGGTGGAGTCTCCAATCCCCAGGCCTCAGCTCCTATCTCGACAGGGCCTCTGCCCCCTGCTGGTTCCCCCCTGGGAGGACCACTTGCTCTCAACCACCACTGCACTGGTCTCATATATAGTAGGCCGCAGGGAATCGCATTGGATGCAGCTGCCAGCAGACCGAACAGTCTCTAAAACTGACAGTGTGTGGCTGGCCTAGCTTGGCCTGTTTGACGGCTAAAAGGGTCAAAGCTGCCCGAGCGGGAGACAGGTGTGCTCGCACCGTGGTCGAGTCCCAGATCACGTCCAGGAAAGTAGTCCTAAGCAGCGGGGACAAGCACTTTTCCTGGCGTTGTGTCTTAATCCCAGACGGTTGATGTGAGCGAGAACGACATCTCGATGTTGAACCGCTAGCTGCTCAAATCAACCAGTCATTGATGTAGTTTTAAACATACAGGGAGAGAGCGCTCGGCCGAACGGAGCGTGTCTCCAAAAGGAGCTGCACCAACTCGGGGTGGAGTCTCCAATCCTCGGGCCTCGGCCCCTGTCTCGACAGGCCGTCTGCCCCCTGCTGGTTCCCCCTCGGGGAGAACCCTCTAAGCCACCACTGCAGCGGTCTCATATACCGCAGGCCGCAGGGAATCACATTGAATGCAGCTGCCAGCAGACCTAACAGTCTCTTAAAACTGTCTGACAGTGAGTGACCGGCCTAGCTTGGCCTGTTTGACGGCTAAAAGGGTCGAAGCTACCCGAGCGGGAGACAAATGTGCCCGCACCGTGGTCGAGTCCCAGATCACGTCCAGGAAAGTGGTCCTATGCAGCGGGGACAATACACTTTTCCTGGCGTTGAGTCTCAATCCCAGACGGTTGATGTGAGCGAGAACGACATATCGATGTTGAACCGCTAGCTGCTCCGACAGAGCCCAAAATCAACCAGTCATCGATGTAGTTTTACAATGCGGACGCCCTGGAGATGCAGTGGCGCCAGGGCTGCATCCACGCATTTCTTAAACATACGGGGAGAGAGAGCTAGGCCGAACGGAAGGACCTGATACTGGTAAGCCTCGTCCCAGAAAGCGAACCTCAGGAACTTCCTGTGCGAAAAAGACGTAGATCTAGTATTGGACGCCACCCCGCCCATCCTTCTTTGGGACGATGAATAACTGGCCTAGCTTGGCCTGTTTGACGGCTAAAAGGGTCGAAGCTACCCGAGCGGGAGACAAACGTGCCCGCACCGTGGTCGAGTCCCAGATCACGCCCAGGAAAGTGGTCCTAAGCCGCGGGGACAATACACTTCACCTGCCGTTGAGTCTCAACCCCAGACGGTTCATGTGCGCGAGAACGACACCTCGATGTTGAAAATGCGGATGCACTGGAGATGCAGTAGCGCCAGGGCTGCATACACGCATTTAGCAAACGCACGGGGAGAGAGATCTAGGCCGAACGGAAGAACCTGATACTGGTAAGCTACCCGAAGGCGAACCTCAGGAACTTCCTGTGTTGTGGACTTCCTGCAGACACAGTGCCCTGTAACGGCACACTGGCTCAACGTGGCACGCAGAGCCAAAACCTGCCGTCTGCCGTTTTATGCTTCTGCGTTGGGTCGCATCACATTTTACTGTCAGAACGCAAGGGGGGGGGGACGACTGTGGGGTTCGCAAATCTCTCTGCTAGTTTGTTTTGGTTCCGTGCGCCGTTTCCGCGTTTTCATTTCTGACAATGGCAAGCGAAAGAGAATGTAACATAAATTAGCTGGAGCTAATCAACGTTGAACAAACAATCTCTTTCCGCGAGTTGTGTGCCATTTGGCAGTCTTTGTAGTGCGCTGAGGAGCGTGTGCGACACAGATGGTCGTACTTTCGTACTTCCTCGATCCAACGTTCCTCAACTTGGTCCATCGTTGAAAACACACTGAAAATAAACTTTAAAACTGCCGGTATAGCGGGAGTGGGAAACCAGAAAAGCTACACTCTGGAAATGATGTATGCTCTGACCAATCACAGCCCTGCGGTCTGCGTCGACAGGAAAGGCTGAGAAAACGCTGAAGCCGTCTCAGATCCTTCTGAAAAATCCAACTGCGAATCCCACGTAGATCGTATTCCGTGGGAAGTGCGAGCCGAGCCGCAATCCTCAAAGAGCGATCGGCAGGAGCGTAGCGTTGCATCAGGAAGACACTGTAATGCACACAGCCCGGCCCCTCAGAGCCAGCTGGGCATGCTCCGCTCCTAAACAAGTAACGCATAGTACGTGCGTATCCCCTCCTGTAACAAACCGGGGACAGGGGGGAGCACACCGCACAAACCGCTGCCTGTTAGCCATCCTTTCGCTTCACCGATACACAACGCACTTGATGAAGGCACAGAGATGAATTGGCTTGTGTCTTGGTGCTTCTTATTTCCTGTCATGATGTGCATAAGGATCCAAACGCAACAAGCCGGACAACTGCAGGTTTGGTGTAATCAACACAGGGGGTTTATTTTCTCCAGCAGAAAAACAACAACTACATATGTAGTCTGTGTAAATACAAGACTGGAGCTTGCAAATTAGCTAGTAATAAATAACACACTACAATAATAGTGAATATAAAAGTAGTGCATTGTGCACTTTTTTTTATTAAAAGTACTAATATATTTGAGTACAAGTGTTACAACCGCAGTATTCTCTTACACACTAGCAGTTAAAATATTTGTTGAAAATAACAACTCAAACATTAATGTATTCAAATGAAATGTAAAACCAAAGCTATTTGCCACTCCCAGGGCATGAACGTTTGGAGGACGTAAGGGGCAGCATGAATAGTACCTGTTCTGCAGTTGTGGTGTTTGTTAAAGATGTGTGTTCATACAACTGAGGTTAATTATATTTTTGTGGTTTCTTCACGCCACCGAGTAGTTCGTCATTAATTCGATGGAACACCGCTCAGTTATCTGTGAAGGTAAATGGAGACCTTATTTTGATACAGCCAATCAAATCTGGCATCACGTGTTTTATCGTAGGCAGCACAGAGCTTAGCTGGCTTTCATCAAAACGGTCAGATGACAGAAATGTATTTTTTTTCCACTTTCAGTTACATCAGCATCTTCCACGCGCTTCGCTACCACAACATCATGACGATGCGGCGCACAAAGGCCGTCTTGGGAGTCATCTGGACAATGTGCGGCCTGTCTGCCGTGCTTATGGTGAGGTTCTTCGACTCCAACTTTATCATGATCTGCTTCGTTGTCTTCTTCCTCGTCTCCCTGGCGATCATCTGCTTCCTTTACGTCTACATGTTCATGCTGGCACGCATCCACGCAAGGAAGATTGCGGCTCTGCCCTCCAGCACTGGTGGGGGGAGGAGCCGGCGGCGGTGGGGAAGCGGCATGAGAGGGGCCTTGACACTTACCATTCTATTTGGGGCGTTCATAGTGTGCTGGGCGCCATTTTTTCTCCATCTCGTCATCATCATGTTGTGCCCAGCAAACCCGTATTGTGAGTGTTATCGCTCGCTGTTCCAGCTGCACGTGGTGCTGCTGATGAGCCACGCCTCCATCGACCCGGCCATCTACGCCTTCCGCAGCGTCGAGCTCAGACACACCTTCAGGAAGATGCTGCTATGTTCAGACTGGAAGACATGCTCATGGAGAGAATCTGTTGATGCCTTTTAGCAGTTATTTAAAGGGTTGCCCTTAACCGGGATACTACTTCACATTGCATGTATTAACTTCTGCAGACAAAAAATACACACACCTCCACATCTAATGTGGAGAAAGACTTCCTACGGAAGAAACCACTTGGTATTTTGTATATCAGGTAAATCAAGTATACTGACACCTGCGGATTCTGTTTCCCTGGAGCTCGAATGTCATTTGTTTTTGTTTCCATGCACCTGGGTATGAAAAAAATATGAAGTAATGTGAGGGCTGAGGGAAAGAAAACACAGAAGGCCTCGGGGTTTGAAAGTGACTGTTTTTCGGACCCCGCTGGCTGTGTAACCATCCATCCCTCACTCCATCCATCCGTCTGTCTCAGGACGCAATCTTATTTTCTTCCCAAATGATCTGTCTGCACCACATTCATGAGACAGCGTTTTCCAGAACCCCTTTTACTCAAAAGACATTATTTATAGGGGTGTAACGATTTAGCTGTTACATCGATGTATTGAATTTAATTTTCTGCTACACTGCTACAGCAGTGTTTGCACTTTATTCAAATAAAATGTGAATGCATTTGCCATTCATTGTTGTTTACTTGTTCATTTATATTCATAATTAATTGATACCTGATTCCGATACAAGAAACAACAGGAATCTAGGAAATTTATTTCAGTCACGCTGGTTGAATTTTTGGCTAAAAAGTTACTGAATCGATTTTAAGTCACTGAATCGTTTCGGATCGTATCGTTCTAAATGAACCAATATCGTCCTTGAATCGTATCGATAACCATGAATCGTGATTGCATCGTTGTTAAAAACGAATCGTTACACCCCTAATTATTTAGTAACACAGATCATTTGTAACCTTTTAACTTCTATTATTCAGAGGACATTTGACCTCCTGGTTTCAAACGTAAATAGTAAAACAGTTCAACGCTTTATCTCTCTTCTTTTATTGCAGGCTTACATGAATACAATATAAATCCTTTAAACAACGTGACCGACACTGGCATTACCATTTCAATTCAAGTTCACACTTATATATATGCATGCAACGACTTTACCAATAACCTGGAATATAGCAACACAACGTGTAGTTTTTGCTGCTTTTTCGGCTGCAATGAGAACTGTTGATATGTTGTGTTGGTGGTGGATGAACAGTGAGTAAAATGAAAAGGGAAAAGACTATCAATTGCATTTTAATAAAATGACATATTCATATACTCTTGTTTTGATCTCACAGTTACAAAAAGCATGTGTGCAAGTGACGTTAAGGAAAATAAGGAAACACAACACATTCTTTAAAACTGTTTTCTTGCTGTCTATGTGCATTAAACATTTTCATTGATTGGTCTCTTGACGCAAATAACAAATAGTTAGAATCTACCACTAAGAAATCAGTCAGACGGATGTGTACGGTGATAAAGTTCTCTTTCAAACTGGTCGTTTGGCACCACTAACATCACACTTACAGAGAGCACTGCAAAGCTGTATTTACATTCATTATTAAAATTTAAATGTATGACTTCTTTACATTAAGACCATTGACAGGAATACAGTAACAATTATCAAACATTGGCAGAACACAGCAGTTGTAATTAATATGATAATACAGACAGACACAGGCATATTCCAACCACAACGGAATCAGCTTTTTGACTGAGCATTGGCAGCTTTAAGGAAAGTGTTTGTCCACTACAGCTCTAATGCAGCAGCAGGGAGAGGGGCAGAAAATTGGCTGGAAAAGTTCGCAGCAGCCGTCTTGTGCCCACTCACAAATAACAAAAATGCAAAAGGTCAGAACTTCCAAGGTATTCCAAGACGTCCCTGGAATCCTCACATAAGCAAAATGTATTCATCCAATTCATTCTGTAAATGTATAATTACGCTGACTTGTTTCAGTTGTTTTTTGTTCATGGTTTGTACATTCAAGGGTTTTGTGATGGAAAGTCTCTTTGAACTAAGGCTGCATAAAAACATCTACAGGCAACGATTACTATGAAAACCTTTGGAGACAAGGATTGAGCTAAAGCTGGATGAACAGAGGCCGAGAGAAACATCAATGAACAATGAAGAGAAAAAACAAAAGAAGAACAAAAGAAGGAGTCTTTCAAAGGCCATGATGAGCGCAGATAATTGGCAAATTAGTTATTACCTGGATTTGCTATTATTTTGATCCAAACGTGCAGTACCATCTGTCCTCTCCAAAAGTGCTGTTGCCAATGTAACGAACATAAATGGGTGAGACGATAAAAAAAGAGGTAATTCATCCTTTGTAGCTTTAATGCTGGATGAAACATCAAATATTTGTTGGAAGAATATGGATGGATAGAAAATCTTGTACTCTTGTAAGATAATCCTACGGTACCCTTCACACACGTTTATGAACAGGGAGAAACTTTTAGAGAATGAAAAAATATTGTCACACTGTTTTGGCCCGGCTGCGTTCTGTTAAAAATTTCCACAGTTTTTCATCAAGATTAGTGTGGAATGTATTTGAAAATAAAGGATGTTCATACACAGTATGTTATGTAGTTGAACACAATGGTGAATTTGAAGATGCTGCCATTTACAGTGCTGATGGATACATGTCAAACCTGGGCAATTTGGATTTTGCTTTAATGAAATCTTTGTACATACAGATGGAAGTAATTTGACACACAGCTATGTTTATTTTGTTTTTACATGGGGGGGGGGCACTTTTATGCAATAAAAGTTTTTTTAAAATAGGTTTACATTGTAGTGGCTGTTGTTACCTTTGTTTATACGCAGTCCTTTCTGCTGAGCAACACAGAAAACTGTTTTCGGAATTCTTCTTCTGAAAACTTTCCCCGTATGGTGTTCCCCCGACACTATGCTGCGCATAGTTAACAAGTAGACTCAAGGGAAACTGCTGTCTTTTATTTGTTAAACCCAACTGTCCATACAAAGCCCTTTGCTCTGACGCTATCGTAGATAGGTTTGCATCGCAAAGGGGAGGGGACGCCTGAAGAAGCATCGGCCTTCCGACACCGACCAAGCGGCAGTATTTGATGCCATCATGCCTACGCAACATGTACAGTATTTGGCAGCAAATAACAGCATTTAGGATTTACCAAAGATGAACAACAATGTAAATATCCCATGAATAGAGTGATGATTTAAAAAAGATAAGGTCAAGTTAGAACAATCAAGGAGATTGCCGCTAAAATGAAAGGAAGAATACAAACTGTTTTCTGCCAAACACATTCAAATTGTCACAGCTTTTTATTCCAATTCATGGACCAAAAAACACTAGCCGCTTTTTGCACATTGCGTCCACGTAAGAAGATCGTAACTCAACCCCCATTCGATCGGTGGAAGTGGCCTTTCATGAGAGAAATATGCTTGACCTTACAGTGTAGTAGCTGAAAAGGGTTATGAAACTGTATCCTGGTCATGCTACAGTCGGTTCATTCTACAAACTCTGCCATCGGCCATCCGAGTCGGCCTCTCTCTCAGTACTTACCCGTCAGAGCGCAGATGTTGGTGCAGGCGTTTCTCAGGCTGTAACAACAGATGATCTCTTTAAAAGTCTTCCTCATCTCCTGACTTCTGAAGGCATATATCAGTGGGTCAATCACCGAGTTGCACATAATGAGGATGAGGTACATGTTGAAGTGGGACATGAAGCACACGCAGTAGAGGTTCCGCGGGCACGAGATCATCAGAATCAAGTGGAGGAAGAAGGGAGCCCAGCAGACAATGAAGATCCCCAGCAGGATGGTGAGGGTGATGGCCCCCTTCATGCTGGCCCGCTGGTGGATGGAGTTGTAGCCGGGCAGGGCGGCGATACGCTTGACGTGGGAACGCGCCAGCATGAACATGTGGCTGTACAGTGAGGCCATTATAACCAGCATGGCGAAGAACATGGAGACAAGGCAAATGATGACCGGGGTGGTGTCTGAGTAGATGATGAAGATGATCCCGCAGCCCGTGCAGAAGGTCCAGATTCCCCCGATGATGCAGCCAGCTCTCCTAACAGTCATGATGTTGTGGTACCTCAGTGCATAGAAGATGGTGACGTACCTGTAGAGGTATATTCAAAAAGAAGTGTTGAATGAAGAGGATTAGGTTTTGATTAAGTCCTTTGAGTTTATTTGCATTTGTTTGCTCTTGCACAACAAAGAAATCCCCATGCATCAAATGCAAGATTATTTTCTCATGGTACACTACATACGTAAATATATAGTATATACAAAATGATACCTCTGGTCTTGGTATTGACTTGGTCTTAAACTCTCAAAGTTTAGTCTACACTCTAGTCTTAGTTAAGACCCAGTCTCAATGCTGCTGGTTTTATTTACAACGCCGCCGTCCTCCATCATTACCTGTCCACAGCGATGGCCAGCAGGCTGCACATGGATGCCACGACAGAGATGCAGATCATGGAGTCAAACACATTGTCCATTTGCCTGATGAAGTGATCCTCCACCACGAGCTGTCTGTTGTTGAGGAGGTAAATGATGATGGTCTCCCAGGCGTTGGACACACTCACCAGCATGTCCGCTACTGCCAGACTGGAACAACCAGAAGAGACGGGCTTTGATCATATGCGTAGACATATGTACATCTAACTGTCCATGGCTTCAGCCCCGCTCCCTGTTTCTAGCCGTCCTCGCCGTGCACTTAAACCCAACTTGCGTTCGCCATTCCTTAGGAAGGTTGCTTGATGTCGTCTTACAGTTTGTTGAGTGACATTCAAATGAGTTGCCGGTGAGTGGAGAGTCGTCTCCGTACTCTGCTGGTCTGTAGCTTTGTTGTCCCTAATGTCTGCTCCTTCACCTTGTTTTTAACCAGTTCTTAATCAGTCTAATCAGTCTTTGAATCTGCAAGTAATTGCTTGAATCCCTCATTGTAATGCACAAAAGGAAATATTCAATTAAAAAATAGTGTATTACGCACTGCTTTTTGAGCAAACGCTTTTCAACAGCAGTATTGTCATTACACAGTAGCAGTTTAATATTTCTTGTAAATCTCCACTTTTAACTTAATTATATGACTGAATGTAATTAAATCAAATATAAAAACCAAAGCTATTTGCCACTGTCAGGGCATTAACATTCAATCTTATAGAACAATTAACTTTTTAACTTTTCTTTTTTTCCATGTTTCTTTTATCAGGGAGCAGTATATCTATCTAACCATCAATAATCTATATATGTATCAATAAACTCTGCTCACTAGCACTGTTAGAGTGAGGGGGAGCGGTCCACCACTAAGGACACGGCTGGGACATTCTGTGATGTCCATGTTAATGGGACTGTTGCAGTGGGTTCACTGCAGGAAATGGAGAGACAGACACCGATGCTTTGAGTCGACAGTAACTTTTCTGTCACTCGGGCTACAATCAATCTAGTCGCCTCAGAGAACGCATTCAAAACCACATGATTGGAAGTAGGGGTGTGCAAAGCAGCTGGTATTTGTATCTGTATTTGTATTTGTTGAGGGGGAAAAAGTATTTGTATTTGTATTCGAGTAAAATTCAAAATAGGCGTAAAAATCCAATTTTCTTTGCGTAACACTTCTAATTTACGTTAAAGTGTAAGTATTCTTGAATTATATCCATTATAATAATTATGGATATGCAATATTGGTTGATGTTAACTCCCACAAGTGCGTACAATTCGACACAACTACACAAGCATTTTTTTAAACCTTTTTAACCGAACGTTAACGTTACTCTGTAAATGATCGGAGCTACGTAAACGGCACGAACATGAGAGCGTAATGGAATAATCTCCTGATCAAATCACCTCGTTTACCCTTTTCCCCTCCTCCGACTCCGAATGTCACTCACTCACTCACTCATTTATCCGGGCATGTACTGCGGTCTCATGAGGAAACGCAGCTTTTTGATATAACGTTTTCTTGTTCCCGAATAGTATTTATTCGAAATAAGTATTCGTAAAAAATTATTTGTGCCTTTCCGAATACCGTATTCGGGTTCGGCTCCACCCCTAATTGGAAGCATTACCTTTGCTGACCAACTCTACAGTACTTGAATGTCTGCTTTGTCCCACAACCCGCTGCTGGCGTGTCAGCTGAGTCTCTTTTGCATTGGTTTTGATTAGGGGATTTAACGCTTTACATCATAAGGCTCTGATCTAAAAGTCACAATTTTGCACCAGCGTCTTATGTGTTCCCAATGAAAAGGGCGTTGACTCCAAACTGAACTTTTTCAAAAGAGCCCTGCGTCCACTTTGTAGACACTCAGCTCATTTGTAGATTTCCGCCCTAATGTACGGGAAGCTACCATTAGATAATGTTTCATTTTCATATTGAAATTGAACCTTTCAGGAAAGTTACAACACAAAAAAACAAATCTTTATAAAACTAATTATTGGCAAGTGTCATGATGATATTGTTGACTGTTTTCCCCGGTTCGCAGGTCATTGTGAGGTTCAGTAGCTGGAAGTAGAAGTCACACGCTGGACTATCTTTTCACTCACAAAAAAATATTTCAACAAAGAAAACAGGATAGGAAATCTATGCACTTGAGCGAGTGGTACAGGTAAAAAAAAGCAAAGACATACAAACTCAGCCTGACTTGTGTGTTAATTCGGTAACTTGTAGTCATCAAATTAGTGATTTGTGATTCCTAATCCGATTTTGTTATGAACCGACAAGTATTTACTACACTCAAAACCATTGGATCCCATTGTTTTTGCATTAACTGGAAGTATAAAATATAAACTCTGAGCAGGGTACATGAACGCATGAACACTTTCAATTTGCGATTAATGACAGTTTCAGAATTTACTTTCTTTCCTCTGGCAACACAAATTGATATTTTTAAGCAAAACGAAAATGCAGAGAAAGACCCTTGATCATATTGTATAAGAAGAGTCTGTTTCATGCTGAATTATCTAAACATAAGCAAGTAGTACTGTTTCCTAAAAACTGCTGCGATTTGCAGCTACAGCAAACCACTTGTGTTGGTCGACATTTATAGGCAAAGCAAAAGAAAGAAACAGCATGGAGAGTTGACTGTTAAATTGTTTTGCGTCGATAAGTTCAACTGCTTAACTGTTTACCTGCAGACGAAGAAGTACATGGGTGAGTGGAGGTTCTTGTTCTTCACTATAGCAGTGATGACCAGAATGTTCTCCAGCAGCGAGATGATACCCAGGATCAGAAAGACCTGAGAAGAGCAGAACACCCAAGTGTCAGAGACTGTTGTTTTTTAATTTACTTTAAACTATTGTAGTAGTAGTAGTACTACTAGAATTAAAATTAAGCAATGAGAAGGCTAAATCTCTCTTCTGCTAAAAAAGGGAACCCTAGGAGACAGTTTCAAAGAGTTAAAAACTCGATATGGTTTAAGAAGAGAACTTTTTTTTTTTTTACACGGGTCAATGTTACCATTTTGTGTCTTCTTTAAGAGTTCTAAAAAGAAAACATCCAAAATCATATGCAGGTGTTTACTTGACTTCTTTGTCTAGTTGCATTTGTAGATTTCCCTCCTAAATTACCAAAAGTTACCATTAGATAATGCTTAATTTTCATATTAAAATATAACCTTTCAGAAGGGTTATGACACTTATAATTTAATGCTTCGTAGTTAGCTGTGCTTTTTGAGATGTTCAAAAGCCGTTTGCTCTGCGTGGCTCCATGTTTATGTATTCCTATCCTCCAGCTCGTACAGCAAATGTCCCACCGTTGAGGTTCAGGGATATATCATCTGAGATAATTTACCATTCCATTTACTGCTGGTGGTGACAGCTGTACTTTGTCAGGGTCAGGCCAAATCCCAGATTGGTTGACAAAAATGCCCGAGGAACCGCAGCTGACTTCTCACGATTAAGCTTCAGACCAGCCGTCTCTATGCGCTGCATTAGCTTCCCCAGGCGACCGCCATGCTCCTTCTCTGTGGCCCCATAGAGCAGAATGTCGTCCATGAAGATCTCAAACCCTCCAGCCCCTGGGGGATCTCCATCATCTTCATATGGAAGATTTCCGGTGTGCTTGTTATCCCAAACGGTTAATCTCTTGAAGTTGAATCTGCCAAATGGCGTAATGAAGTTGGTGAGCTTGGAGCTGTCAGGATGCAACGGAATCTGGAAGAACGCACTGGCGGCATCAAGCGAAGAGAAGACAGTGCCTCCACTCAGCTATTCTCAAATTTCATCCGTAGTAGGCAGGATATACTGTTCTCGTTTTTAGAGCCTCATTCAGTCTCTCAACATCAACACAGATGCAAGCTTTTCCTGTGCTCTTCTTCAAGACTAGTACCAGAGGTGCACACCAGTCTGTGGGCTGTGTCACCTCTCAATGATGCCATTCCTCCTTGGTAGGTCATCTGCGGGCTCCAGTGGTCTTCTGGGGATAAGTGAGCGGTAGATCTCTTTGAGGATCATGCTAACATCCGCCCCTGTGCCAATTTTGTCAACTGGTGTAGAACCCATCAGCAACTCAATGGCCCATTGCTCTGGTGGCCTGTTTGCTTTACTCCATTTGCTCTGTCACCTCACTCACTGCCCTCCTGCTCCTACACACACTGCTCCAATGTCCAATGTTTCATCTCTACCGTGCCAAACTTCCCCACACTGTCCATATTGTCCTTTTGGCTTGCCGTAGTCCTGGGGGTATTTGCTGCACTTGTGAGTGACTTGTGGTATCAATCCTCTCCTTGCATGCCGTCTTGCGAACTAACCTCTTCTGCCGGAGCGCCTCTATGTTCTTCCTCGCTAAAAGCAAACTCCAACTCGCTTCCCACAGCCATTCTCCGGGCTTATCAAAGGAGACGCTTATTGGTGGATTGAACTCCGCCATTACTCCGTTTTTACTTACTGACACCATGTAACAGGTCAACGGTGGCACATGGATTAGTGTGGTGCACTGGAAGCCGCAAGGTTGGTGGTTCAGATCCCGGCTGCCCCATGTGCCAAGTGTCCTTGAGCAAGACACCTAACCCCTAATTGCTCCCCAGGTAAAAATGTAAACCATGGGTTAAAAAGGCAATGTAAGTCGCTTTGGAAAGAAGCATCAGCTAAATGAATGCAAGAGAGGCTTTGTAGTTTTAATGGATGACTGTGTCTCTCATTTTACAGGCATAACTCCCATATGTGTGCAAGCGCACGAGACTACCATATATGACAACACAAAAAAACAAATCATTATAAAAACGAATTAACTCATGATGATAATAAACGTTTTCCCTCTTTCACTGGTCGTTGTGAGGTTTGGTGCTGGAAGTAGGACTCATACGCTGAACTGTCTTTTCACACACGAAAAATATTAAAACAATAGAAAAAAGTTGCACGGAAGTGAGTGTCGCAGGTAAAAAAAAAAAAAAAAAAAAACTCAAACAAACAAAAGATGGAGGAACAGGAAAAACGTGAAATGACAGAGATACCAACAATGAGCCAAAAGACACACATGGCTAAAATAAAAGGTGCAGGTGCAGGTGGGCACAGGAGGAAAAAATTATGACAAATGGGTACAATCACGAGGGAGGGAAAAACACACACTAACCCAGGGACACGGAGAAGGATAATACAAAAATATAACAGGAAATAACCATTATTTAACAATTCATCTTGTAAGAAGTAATCTCTCAATTATTGACCGAAATCTCCATTTCCGTTGCACTTATGTCCACCAAAAAAAACTCTTAAATTATTCATAGCCTGTTTTATACCATTTTATTAGAAAAATATGGCTACATTTAGAATACAATTTAGTTTTTGTGGATGCTGACAATATTTTTGTATTCATTGAGTGAATCAAAAAGATATACCTTTCACTATAATGTCAACAAAGTAGAATAAGAATTTTCCACACGTCTTCATTCAATGTTCAGATTTTGGTTCTGTGAAATTATGTAAATTGGCACATGTTTGTTAACAGATTAACTCATCTGTAATTTCAATTTTTTCTTCAAGATTTTTTTTTTTAGAAAATCCTGATACAAAAATAATTACCATGCATGTTTCATATTTCAATTTTCATGGTAATCTCTATGAGTTTCTCCCCTTTAACAAAACAAGAACATGTCCACCTTGACTAGCATGTGTGTTAATACCTCTATAGCGATGTGGACCTGCTCGCATGCTGCAGGTTTGGAAGTGCTCGCCTTGTCCGGGTGAAATGGGGGCACCGGCGTGTAGTTTTGGTGGTGGTAGGAGGTGAAGTTGCCCAGCAACAACTCCTCTTGGTAGGAGAACTCAGACAGATTCATCCCTGCTGTAGCTGCGTCCAGATCACTGCTCTTCTATTGTGGACAGCATCTTTAAAGCAAGAAAAATCAGATAAAATGCAGAAGTCTCCTTAAAAACTGGAACTAAAGGTCGACCGCGTTGGTCTATGTCTATAAGTCTATGAGAACATGAGCATATTCTCACCTGATGTATTATTACAGCAGACAACATTGTCAACACAACTTTATGGCAGGGGTCCCCAAACTACGCACAAAGGGGCCCGCGGGAGTATATGCGGATGCGGAGGTTCGTCAGCTGCTAGCACCCCCGTCCTCATAACAGAGCTCATAACAGTTTATTAAAGTGCTGAAGTTTGTTTTCAACATTTCCTTCTAGGCCATGAAACACTGCGAATGGGACACAGGGAAGCCTCAGCGTCCCGGCCCCAGCTGACGGGATGTGGTAAGATAAGCACACACTTAAAAGGAATATTTCAAACACTTACTGACCATTTGTGAATCTCAATTACCTCCCCCTGTTGCTTTGAAATGACCTGTTTTTCTTAGTGTTAATTAAGAAGTACGCATGCGACTGGATAATAACATTTGAATTACATGGCATGAGTTCTGTGACTTTTTTTTAAAATGTTGTTAAATGGGACCAACTTTATACCTTTATAGCTTTTTCTCTGTTCACTATGGCTGAGGGGCAACACGGGCAATGAGGAAATAAATCGCAATCTTGTGGATGAACCACTTACCTAACTATTAAAGTTGTTTGAACGTATGAACAAGGGGTTATACAAACTTTGTTTATAAAAAAATCTTTCAGTCATGCGTTTTGCAAGACAGGAGCTGCTGCTGAAAGCTGATTAGAAAAATACATTGAAAGAGTGGAACGCAAAGACAAAGCCATCCAAGTAAAAGGTGAGTGATAAACATTATTCTCCATTATGACCTTCATCCTTGTTTGGACTGCACTGTTGTTGACATTGCTCATGTGAGCAATGTCGCAATGTCACAAGGTGTACCGGAAGGGGGGAAGACGCAGACGCAGGGTTTCACAACAAACAAGATTTAATGTTCAAAAAGGCAAACTCAGGATTCTACAAAGGGGGAAACAATGACGAGAGTCAGGAACAAGAACGGGACCGGGAACGGGACCAGGACCAGGACCAGTCTCCATCCTGGACCAGGAAACACAGCAGACATTGACTCTCCACAAAAAACAATGATATGGTTTTAGATAGCATTTAAGAATGTACTATTTAAAATTGTGAGTAAGGACATATTTTGTAATATTAATAATTTATTCAGACTAATTTATGATGGTAATGATGTCTATAATGTTATACTGTTTACAATAACATTGTTATGTGATTTCTCTTTTGTTGTGGACCCCAGGAAGACTATAGCTTGCTCACTTTGGTGACAGCTAATGGGGATCCTTTTTATAATAAACACGACAGGGGACAACAGACTCACAGGGTTTAAATACACAGGGGAGGTGCAGGTGATTGGACAAAGGTGGAAACAATCAGACAATCAAAGGGGAAGACAGGATAAGGCAGGAAGGGACACCAGAAACTCCAAAACAAAACAGGAAGTGATCATCTTTCCCTACACTGAACGACGCTATGAGTTATCTGATGCTGTTTTAAAGATGAGGACCTTTTGGAAAAACTGCTGTCCTACTTGTTGTTCTTTCCAATATATGATTCTGTGATGGAAGAAAAGGATTATTATTGATTGTCAAACTCTCTCTGAAATTCTTATATCTACAACCATTTAAGATGCTTTACATCCAGCAGCAAGCACAGACAAGCCGAGAGATCACAATATCAAACAATAAAGGCAAACTGTAATCTTTAGACGTAACTTAAGATGTAACACAACATGGTGTTGATAAATTGTTGTCTGGCAGTCACAATGCTCGGTCAAAGATCACTTCTTCTTCTGTTCCAGTTTCTTTTTTACATTTTGACTTCTTCAATGAGTGAGCTCATATCTTTATTTCAAGTATATTTTTTTACTCACAGTGTAGCTGCTTAAAATCAGCCGATTCCACATCGGGGAAGTCAGAGTGAACCACCCATCTACCTTCTCAACCCTCAGAAATCCAGCAGATGCTAACAAAAGAATGGGTGTTATTTGTGGCGTACACAATAGAAACACGCCCACAGATATATGTTTACGACTGATTTTAAGACGTGAATCATGGCTATAACAGCAGCTCCAGTTCTACGAGGGTGGAAAAGCCTGCAATGTATGGAATGCCGTTTTAGCCACAATTAAATAAATAAATAAATAAATAAATAAATATGCATTTGAAATACATTGTAAATAAATACATGATGCAATAAATATGAAATACATTTAATTATTTCATGGTACTTTTATTTAATAAGTACACATTTATTTATTTAAAGAGACTTTTATTTTCCTAATGCCACATTTATTTATTTAAAGAGTCCATTCCATAGCAATGCGCCCATTTAATGACTGTTAACCGCCCTGATACAGATGAGTCACTGAACATTTAAAAACATTTTACAGAGTAGAAAAGATGGGGATTCTGATGTAAAAAAGAGAAATCCAACACATATTGGCACTTAAGAACAGTTAGTTACATTTTATTGTAACATTTTCACAAAGCTGTAATCACCTCGAGAAAAATGGAACAAAATATGACGTTTATGTGTAATACTTAAAATCTCACACCCATGTAGCGCTACACCTGGACGTGATCTCCACCAGCTACTGCGGGCCATCGAGGACAGTACACCTTCATCTCCAACGCCGGGAAACGCGGTGTCATTCCGTGTAAAGCAAGCAGCAGTAGCCCCTCAAGCGGCTAACACTTGGCATGGCAAGTCGACCCTCCACATCAACGCAGATCGAAGCAGCTCGGCATTCACAGGCATCCGCAGTCCCTGATCGTCCAGCGGGTAGGCACGCAGATACTAAATGGCTAACAAATCATACAGGTGAAAATCCGCGACGCAAGCTATATCCGGTTAGCATTACCCGGCCGTCTCCATGTAATGCTAGCTCAGCGGCGTGAGCTGATGCGCTGTTGTGTTTACGCTCCACTGTTGAGCACGTAGCCTGGCGTCAATTACCGAGTCGGTAGTTGTGCGGTGTGAGGTAATGTACACTGAGAGGGCCATGAGCTAGACTCCTAACGGCTGGGTAGCGATCTCAGCGCGAACTACGGGAGTGATAGTGCCATATAAAGGGGGACATTATTTATTTCTTTTTGTATATCAGTTATTGACAAAACTAGGCTGGTCAACTGTTTGTCATACCTCACCCTGTAATACTTGAACCCGTATTGCCTTATTGCGTCCCACTGCTATTTGCACTGCTATTTGCACCTTTGTTATATTATGCTGTGTGTTGTGTACGTATGTAACTTTATGTGGTCCTGCACCTTTGCACCTTTTCAAGGCTTTCAAATATTAGAATAATTTATGAACAGGAAGCGTCAGGAACTTTACTCTATCATACGGAAACAATTGTTCTCAAAGACTTAGTAATTATTTGGGTAGCACACATATTCTGAATGCCTTTGGCAGAATTCAAATGAGCCATTTTAATCTCCGCCCCGGCAATCACCTCCGCCGTCCGTCCCCGACGGCCTCACGCCCCCACCGTCTTCCAAGCCCTGGTCAACGACCTCCTACGGGTCATGCTGAACAGATTCGTCTTTGTGTCCCTGGATGACATCTTGGTGTTCTCCAGATCCATGGAGGACCACATCCACCACGTCCAGGCGGTCCCCCAAAGACTCCTGCAGAATTCACTCTTCGTGAAAGCCGAGAAGCGCGAGTTCCATGCCTCCTCGGTGTCCTTCCTGGGCTACATCATCGGTCGAGGGGACATCCGCATGGACCCTGCCAAGGGCAGCCCCTCTTACGGGTCTCACCTCTTCCAAGACCCCCTTCAGCTGGTCACCTGCAGCCGCCGCCGCCTTTCCGGACCCTGAGGAGCCGCTTCTCCTCCGCCCCCATCCTGCTCATGCCCGACCTGGAGAAGCAATTTGTGGTGGAGGTGGACGCCTCTGATGTCGGCATAGGGGGTGTTCTGTCCCAGCGGGCCGCCAACGATCAGAAGCTCCATCCCTGGGCCTTCTTCTCTCGGCAATTGAACCCCGCGCAGAGGAACTACGATATCGGCAACCGGGAGCTCCTGGCGGTGAAGGCAGCTCTGGAGGAGTGGCAGCACTGGTTAGAAGGGGCCAAACAGCCGTTCCTGGTGTGGACCGACCACAAGAATCTGGAATACATCAGGACGGCCAGGAGACTGAATTCCAGGCAGGCCCGCTGGTCCCTCTTCCTCACCCGCTTCAATTTCACCCTCTCCTACCGGCCAGGTAGCCGGAACGTCAAGCCTGACGCCCTGTACCGCCAATTCCTGAAGGGGGAGGAGGAGGACTCCACAGTGGAGGACTCCTTCCGCTCGCTTCTCCTCAAATCACCTGGGGATTTGAGGAGAGGCTCCACCGACAACACCCGGACCAACCCTCCAGGACCCCCCCAGCGGGTAGAAGGCCCCGCCCCAACACCTCCGCTGCCGCGTCTGCAGCCGGCCCTGACGAGACGGAAGACTCCTCCTCCTCATCTTCCGAGGGGAAGAACGACCTATCCTCCCTTCGGACTCCCTCCCACCCGGCCCACTAGGCGGATCGGGCCAAGTCTGAGGAGTATTGACATGATCCCTCTGGAGCCCGCCCCCCCACCCCTGGCCTGGACCCCTCCCTCTCTCGGCGACATCATTGTGGGACGTCAGGAGACGCCCGTTGAGGGGAGGGGGGGGGGGGTCCTGTCACATCTCAGTCCACCTCCTCATCCATCACTATGGTTTATCCCACCTTCCACACGTGCTCCGTATCTGCAATCAGCTCCACTAGTTAAACTCCCAGCCAGTCACTGCCAGATTGTTGTCCGCGTTATGCCAGATCTTCCAGCACTTTTCCTCGGACTGATTCCCTGACCCTGCCTGCCTCAGACCTGCCTGCCTGTCTCCGACCACGATCCCCCCTTCTGGTCTTCGGCCTGCCTGCTCCCCGGTCCGTCCGACATCCGCTCCCCAATCACTCGGAGCTTTGCCACAATCCGGCGAGCTGAATCCACATCCCGCTGCGCCCCATCGCCCGCTGTGAGTGCTGAAAGTCATTACCAAACACACCGTACTGTTGTGCTGCATTTGGGTCCGCCACACGACCGTTTCAATGGGAATTAAAGTAAAAAAATAAATAAACAGGCAACAGAGGACTGTATCCCAGGTGAACGTTTGAGTGTGATGTTTTCTACATTATTCATTCAGAGAGCAGGAAATCATCAATTATGTAGAGCACAACACATGTCATTACACTAATCACATGGAAATATTAATCACACCAAAGCAACTTATGATCATGGACTGTTTTCACACAATACAGTATATGAAAGGAATTTAGGTAACTGCTGTATATTTACACAATAAACAGGCTTGTTATATGGTATTGTCAATCAATCAGTTAATAGCCAAGTTAAGGCCAACGGTGTGATGTCTGTGGTGTGTCCTATTTTACTTGTTATGAACCATTCACAATAGGAATATTAAAAAGCCCATGAATGTAAATGAGCAAATCCTCGAGCCGCTGTGTCTAATTAGCTGTATTTAGGATTCTTCTCATGAACTTGTTCTGTGTAAGTACCTTCGTCGTCCACATTGTGTGAACCCCTGAACAGCAGCTAAAGCCCTTTAGCTGGAAGCTAACACCGGGGAGGAAAGCTAGCTGACAATATTGGGGCTCTCTTCAAACCTTTACCTTACTTTAGGACTGTGCAAGTTAACAAGTTATTTGGGGGCGGGGCTAGGCCTGCGGCAGTGCTCACATGAACTGAAACAGAAAAAAACTGGCCAGCTCAAAAAAAGGAAGAAGGTAGCGAAATGCGGACATTTCCTGGTCGGGATCTCCCAGGGAGGCCGACGAGAGGAGAAACTAGGTCCCCAGACCACATTCTCCAGAGCCCCTGGGAGCAGAACAACCGGGGAGAAACCTATTTAGCATACCCCCGTAGAGGGGCCGGATGTTCCTGGTCAGGGAGCTAACCTCCAAAGGAGCTCCACCAACCCGGGGTGGAGTCTTAAATCCCCGGGCCTCGGCCCCTGTCTCGACAGGGCGTCTGCCCCCTGCTGGTTCCCCCTCGGGGAGAACCCTCGGAGCCACCACTGCAGCGGTCTCAAATACAGTGAGCCGCAGCTTGGAGTTAGGCCGAATGGAAGAAC
This sequence comes from Apeltes quadracus, assembly GCA_021346845.1. Lineage (NCBI taxonomy): Eukaryota > Metazoa > Chordata > Actinopteri > Perciformes > Gasterosteidae > Apeltes > Apeltes quadracus. Next base: position 11,209,332 of record CM037936.1, on the reverse strand, counting down.
CTGATACTGGTAAGCCTCGTCCCCGAGAGCGAACCTCAGGAACTTCCTGTGTTGTGGAAGGATGGACACGTGGAAGTAAGCGTCCTACAGATCTATCGTGATAAACCAGTCCTCGGACTTGACCTGTAACATGATCTGTATAAGCGTCAGCATCTTTAAGCTGACCTTCGCGACAGTGCGAAAAGACGTAGATCTAGTATTGGACACCACCCCGCCCATCCTTCTTTGGGACGATGAATAACTGGCCTAGCTTGCCGCCTGTTTGACAGCTAAAAGGGTCAATGCTACCGAGCGGGGCGAGGCAGGAAGCTGCCTGCTGCCGCCTAATAAGCGTTTACCCACGAGCCTTAGGCTTGGTGGGAAATGCCGGTGTCCTAAATAACGGTGCCGCGGGTGGTAAATGGCTCGCCAGTATCTCCTCCGCGACAGGCATGCTCGCGTAACGTACAGTTTTGCATCGGCCATGGACGAATATACGGAAGTATGCGGGTTAAACACGCGAGAAGACTGTCGGTAGCAGTCCTGAAAACATCTCAGTTTGTGCAGTCCAAACACGGCAAAAGATCCTCTACCGCACATATGTCCGGGCCATTGCGGTACCTTTCGGTGGACGGATCAACACCCACCCCCCCGTCAGCCCTACCGTTTGCCGGTCGGATCGTCATTATACTGGCACGTTAGCAATGGCCAACAATACGTTTTTTGTGTTGAGAGTACAATAGTAAAAAAAAATTACACTCTTTACACACATTACTTGTTTTACCAAAAAGTAGTTGATTTTGATATCCTTTGAATTCAGTTTTATACTTTATAGTCGGCAGTCCTGCTGAATTCCTTTTGACTGTCGGTATTCTGAAAGCTCACAGTGAACCGAAGCCTTCCAGCCGAGCCTCGTTTCACACTGATGCGTGGGCAGCTCAAAGCCGATCCAACATATCTATTGAATCTCAATCTCATGATGTGACTGTATCCAATGTCAATAACACGGACGATGGCAAAACAAGTAAATACCAACCATTTCCGTATTAAAGTTAAAGAACAGCATAATGAAACTTTAATACATGGTTCATTGTATGATAATTAATGTTAAAAGGTACCTGGTGTGCATATACGTATACTATAGATACTATATAATGCATACTATATATACTTCTGTACTTATACTAGCGCAGTTAACATATTATGGTCCACAACCGCAGCATTTTAATGTTTTTTTTCAAATAGGCCACTTGTCCTTGTCCTTAAAAAGACAAATATTCATCTCTAATTTAGAGAAGTACATTGATTGTAAAGATGAATATACCTTTACTCAGAACAAGCCTGCACTAATCACCCAAGGCGTGATTCAGCATTTCTTGATTTGTAGTCCATGGCTGATTTTTTTGAGTTTTTTCTGAGTTGTTTTTTGAACAATTTAAATGAAACATAATACAAAGCAACAAGGGCCAAAATCCAAGAAAAAAAACACTCTTTCTCATGATACTATCATGTATGGTATCTTCTGATATTAACTGATGACCAGATTTTAACTAACTACCTGACAAATAAAGGGTCCCGCATTAAATCCATGTTCCTTGCTGCTTTTATCCAATAATGTTCTGTTCAAATCCAGCTGAGTCTAGTGAGTCACTGTTTACATGAGCTTTAATAAATTGGCTTGCCACACAAGAAGGGAGACAAGCACACGTATTTACTTGTCACAACAAACACCAAATGAACAAGCTGAAATCAGGCATCTTCAGGGGATGTTCGTCTGAGACCAAATTCAGGTCAGCTGCTCGCCTCACAGTGATGCTCACTGCTGCTGCTTTGCTACTGTGGTGACTAATCTGTGAGAAAATGGTATGATATCTTCTTTAGACCATTATCACAGTGACAATTTGACCGATGAGGGAAAGCATTACCTGCACAATTAAAGTGGCACTTGTAAGATCTCCTTATTTGCAATAAATTAGGGGCTCTCACTTTTCACTCTTGTTTCTTTTTTGCTCAGTTTCTCTGCAATGCAATGATATAGTGTGACAGTACATGCGGCACAGTCCGTAACAGAGAAAACGTTATTTAAACCCTGTGCGATCTATAGTCTGTTGAACGTGTTCGCCCATAAGGTTTATTCCAATCCTTAAGATTTACACGTTCAAAATTCATACAAATATAGTGTATTGATGAAGCTAGTATTAGTCGATCCTGGCATATCATTCTGATCAACTAGAGTCCACAAACAAATAGTAGAACATCTAAATAACCATGTTACAAAAACCTTGAAAATATCATCCACACCATGTTCAGTCGCGTAATATCAAGTTCAGTAAGAAAAAACAAATAACGTTACAACAAATATTCTCTAAAATGACAAAAAATGAGAAAAATGAATGTTTGAATGCAAACAGACGGTGACATTTTGAGGCGAAATCCATCATGGGAGGGGAGACAGAGATAACGAATGACTCACCTCTCGCAGCCGCTGTAACTGAAAGCTTTCCCAGAACTGGCTCAGACGGACTGGAGGTGCCTCTGAGGAGCGTTGGACCAGTGGGTCTGTGCATCACAAGAGGGGGGATAGGATGAGAGAGCGAGAGGGAGGGAGGGACAGAAGGAGGGATCCAACTGTCTCCCTCACAGCAGGGGAAAGAAAGCAGCAAAGCTTCCCCCATGTTAGCTAAAGGATCATCACTTTAAGGTTATTAAAATACTCTTTACATTTTTTATTTTACAGATTAAACAAACTGTATGAATGAGGATTTTCCCCCGCCCGGAACAGCCCTACACTAAAAGTGGCTACAATGGCAACGGAGCTGGCGGTGTTCGTTTGACGGCACACTATGCAACATTTTTCAGTTAATTAATGTGTTCCATACCGTTTATACCGCCCTGGGGGTCTGTAGGGAAAATACCGTACTTGCAATTCCAGGAGCGTCGACCCGCACCCACAGCTCAGAAGTCTCGTGCATCGAGAGAGTCGGTCTCGCTTTACGACAAGAACTGATACACGCCCCCAGTGAAAGGCAGACTCGTTGCTTGTGCAGTGGCGATATTTGTGCAGTTATCATGGCGGAACCAGCGACAAAACAGCGAAAGCCCATGTCGTAGCAGGCAAGAAAGAGGAAAAGGAACGAATCACCAGAAGACGTGGTGATTCGTTGCGTTCGCCTGTCTGCTGAGCTCAAAACAAACGTGCCTGGCTTGACGGCAGGAGTGAAAGTAGTTTTTATTTCTTGGTGGTACAGGCCGGGCTGACCGGGGGGGTTGGTAGCAGTCGCTAACCCGCGCGAGGTTAGCAGTTGTGTTGTCATGCTGAAAGTGCAATCTTTTTCATAGACAGTACAGTTTTCTTTTCGGTACGGCAAACCGGCTCCGAATATCTTACCGGTACGCCGTACCGGCTTACTTTCACCTCTGCTTGACGGAGAAACAAGGAGAACAGCTGAGCGTCTTTATGACAGTACACTTTTATTTTCGGCCTCTGGGGGAGCCTTGGTTGCATAGTCGGCCTTTAAATAGAAAGATTTAGCAATATCATAAACTCTAATGGGATTTAAGCTAAAAATTTGTTTTGTAAATGTTTCTATTGTAATTTTACCCCCCAGCATTCTATGAAGTAACTGACATTTTTTACTATGTTTTACATTCTACAAGTTTCTACAACTCTAAAGTTAGTCATTGAGTCATTAACAGTCCTTAACATAGAATTTGGTTTGACTATGGGTGGTATTGGATGCATATTAGTTACATGCTCCCCACTCTAAAATAAAAAGTAAACATTTTCCCATTATTATCTGTCACGACACATGACAACAGGACATTACAATTATCAATACTACTGCTATTACAACTCTCATATGTATTATTCCTGTCATAAGGACGACGATTCTGTGGTTTTGTTTCGTTCCGTACATATGACAAATATCATACTTCCCCTCTCAGTTGTTGATGTTTCTTTTTTTTAGGTGTCCCCAAAACAGCTTCAAGGAAAGATACAGATTTTACAGATAAGCCCTCTGAAGCAAATTTGTGATTTTCTTTGCAAATAAAATGTGAATTTAGGATCATAATGAGCACTGATCCAAGTAGCAGAAACCTTTATTGTACCAATAATTCAAAATGAAGATATTAATACCTCAAACTGCTCTCTATGAACAGGTCGGAATGAACAAAGCATATCTGAAAATACAAAACTGCCCTCTAATGGGTACATCTTAGTAAAATGGTTAAATTTTAAACAGAACCAGTTCTAGCTGAATAGAATGTTGAATCAACGTGGGAATATCAAGTGGAAGCTGTAAATTGAGAAAGGTTTGTTAGCATACCTTGTGTGTGTTTTGCTTGCGTCTAGTACTCACTGCGATTTATAAAACAGGGTGAGGTGCCCCCCTGTTACATGCTGTGGTTTGCTGTCCCAACACTGTACATTGCCAACATTTCTGTGATGATTTGCTTTGCTTTTTTTCCTGTTTCTTTATCTGACTTCCTAGGAGCCGGTGTATGATCATTGTATTCAAACCGTGTGTGTCCTTTGTCTCGGCGGTGGGTTGTTAGTCTAATTGGGTAGTCTTTGGGCCTGTTGCCTCATCCTGCTCTCGCTTGCTCCCAGGCATTTTGTGTCCTCGCTTTAAATAAAGTTTGAGTTGTTTTGGGATCTGCGCTTGATTCCTCCTGTTCCAGGACACTCCTGATGTTATAATTATCCAAATACAGAACAGACCAGTCAACCTGCTGGATGGTGGAACAATGAAACTCCTGAACGTGTAATAGCCTTCATTACAAAACTAATACACTGTACTGACACGGTTGTTACTAAATTAAAGAGATGCTGTGTTCAAAATAAATAGCTGCGTGAGCTAATTAACAAACTGGCCGAATAAAATAATGATCAAAAATATTCAAAGAAAATATTTTAATAATCTGCCTTCATTGTGCTCTAAACATATTTTCGAACAGATGCTTTTTATATCCTGCATGCAGCAAAGGAAGCTTTTAGCACAAAGAGGCTGACACGTTAATTACAAGCCTTCACAAAAAACGTTCCATTACATCCTGCTTTTTTGTGCACATTTATTTACGTGTGTAAACTGGAATAAATGCGAGGCAATGCATGTTTGTGTGTGTAGGATGAGGACACGCACACACATTACTGCAAGATGAACTTTGCACTTTGTCTTTGGATTCAAGGCAACAGACCTTTAAAAAGCATTGATGCACAGCGCAAGGTACAAGAGTAGCCCATTTGTATAGGTATATATAGGCTAAACGCATAACCTTTATGTATAGGAGACTTCTTCATTGATTTTACGTGGAGGTGATTTCCCTCAACAAAAAGGGCTCTGAAGATGCACAAATGTCATTCTTATCCAGTCAATTATTTTCCCCGAGACTCAACTTAACTGATGGCAGTCTTCAGCATGACAAAGAATAACATTGACTTGTGTAAAAGAAAAAAGCGCGTGTGGCTTAAGTGCTTTAATCAATTGAGTGCTTTTCTTCATAATTGCTTCATCTTTACACCTGAATCCCTCAGTTGTGTTTACTGATTCAACGTTGTGTATTTGGACATCCTGTTTGGCGTAGCTCTACTGAGTTTATACTGACTTTTTATACTGACTTATGTACTATTGTACATATGGTAGGACGCAGGTGACCTTCAGTGTCCTTAGGAAGGTATTTGAATAACAACATTATTATGTATTGGGGGGGGGGGGGGGGGGGGGGGGGGGGGTAAAGTGGCGGCACCCAAACACGGCTTCTCATTGATTTGCATCAGCACATTTTGTGAGGCCGCAGCATTGTGAATGTCCATAGTTGGTTGGGCTTTGGGAGCCTTTCGGTGACATAACACATAATTAGGCTAATGATGTCATGTGTGTTTCCTGTCCTAAAGTACAACATACACAGTTTTACAAAATGTAAGATACATTTGATTGATTCTCACAGGAGTATACATTACTCATGTTGAGTGTCCCGAGTCTAATTAGTTCAGGGAGAGACAATTGAAATTCTGCAGCCAAACCTTCCACTAATCTGTTTACCTATTTTAAAACAACTAAGGACCAAAGAACCACTGCAGAAATTTAATTATCCAATAGTGGAGGAAACACTTCAAGTGTTTTTTCATCTGGCTTTTCAGTTAGTGGGCAATCAAACCTCATTCTACCTTTGCATATTGTATCACAGCAACGATGTGAGGAAAGCGGAGTGGAAAGCTCAACCTCACCGCACATCTTCTAAGTTGTTTACCTTCCTTTTCCTCTTCGATATTCCTCTCCTGCCTAACTTTTATTAATAGAAAAGTGTGCCTCAGCTGAGGCAAAGCTGTACGGGTCTGTTCTGGATACAATGGTGACTGGATACAGAACTGCGTTTATTTAACTCACAAATACTAGATACACATATTTATGCAGATATTTGAAGAGGCCAGTCTCCACCAGTGTCAACGGCCCAAGCTGTGATACCTGATAAGGTCTCTTAAGAGATAAGGTCTCTTTGTTTCTAAATGCTCCAGAAAACGCAAGTCTACGTTTGAGTACATTTCCTGCAGCCAAATCTAATTGTTCACCGGATTTTCTACCTTTGGTTTCTTCATAATGAATTGAATACTCAATCTCTTTCAATAAAGTAGTCGATGAGGTTATACTTAATATAACTATTTCTATCTATATCTATTTCTATATATGTTGTGTGTTGCTGAGGTCAGTCCTCGTAGTAACTGCTCATTTAGTTATGCTCTCGACATGTAGCAGCTGTCAAAGACTGCTCTTATCATCGGTTTCTTTGGAGTGTAAGCGAGTCGTGTGGAATGTTCCACACGCTGACGTCACTGCAACTGAGCTGCTTCCAGACGTGAGCGCGCTCATTCTCGCCAAGGCTGGAACTGACAGGCGGATGACATTCTGGAGGAAGGAAAGAGCACGGATTTTATTACCATCATTCCAGCAGATCAAACGACTGATATATATATATATATATGAGTCCCGGCTCATATATATATTAGGGCTGTCAAATATTACAATTTTTAATCAAATTAATCCAAATTTTCCGTGGATTAATCATGATTAATCACTATTTGCAATTACACCTGAATCCTAACCATTTTTTCTTTCTGAAATGCATACCAAAAGATAAATAACAGGACACAGATACATCATTGTCATTTCAATTATGTCTGTTTATTAACACAGCCAAATAAAGGTGGTTTAAATCAAGCTGAAACATACCATAATTTTGTCTTTGTAATGTCCCATTGCTTCCCTTTTTAGCATTCCTCTTAACCAGGGTTTACAATTTACAGTACAGTAATCCCTTGTTTATCGCGGGGGTTACGTTCCGAAAATGACCCGCGATAAGTGAAATCCGCGAAATAGAAAACTTTTTTTTTTTTTACAATTAGCAACTATTACATGTATACAAATACAGTGACTCACGTGTAGGCCGTTTCACTGCTCTTCAGACTGGGCCGCTGCATCCTGACTGCGCTCTGCAGTGTTCTCTTCTTCTGAAGCCCGCGGTGCAGGTGTGTTTGTTCGGGAGAAGAACATAGTGATAGGCAGCTGTTGTCGCTCTTTTTTCTTCTTTGCAAAAAGATCCTTGTACACCGACATGCCACCATCGATTACGTTGGAGAACTGTAAGGAACGGCTCATCAAAGGGTCTCATTCCTCAGCTACTCGCTTAAGTTCAGTGGCCATTCGCACCATGGTTGCTAAGCGACCAAGCGTTAGTCCTTATGTACGTACACATAACTGCACGAGACGACAAAATGATAGCACAATTCGTAGCATGTTTTGATACAAGAAGCGGGAGTGAGTTTTTAGCGAATCAGAATGCAGAGCACAATGCACCAAAAAAAAAAAAAAAAATGCATTATGAAAATCCGCGAAATAGCGAATCCGCGATAAGTGAACCGCGAAGTGGCGAGGGATCACTGTATTCAATTGAACTAGGAATAGAAATAGGAATCCATTTACTGGTCAGCTCCATTGACATTATATATATATATATATATATAAAGCTCCCACATCTGACACAGTTCTTCTTCGCCGCTTTAAAAAAAGTTACGCTGCGCTGCCATGAGCAGCTGCTGTTTTAGAGGGGCGAAGAAGAATTGTTCACCTGGCGCTTCCTTAAAAAGGAGCTAGCCTAATTAACTAAGCCGAGCTAGCTAACCGCCAATATGATGGCTAACGTTAGCGCATGGGAAAAGCCACTGTAAAGTACTGCCAAACCGCCGACATGATGCGCTAACGTTAGCTAATGCTAAAACGCTAAATAACGTTAGCTAACGTTAACGTATATGTATGTATATGTATTAGGGCCGGGGCTCGATTAAAAGGGGCATTAATTAATTAATCACATTTTAATTGCAACCAAGTTTTCAGACGTGGACTTAGTTAGCCTGGTCCTTAAACCAGTCAAGTGGAGTGTGGGTTGGGTGAATTCCTTGTTGCATAGCGTGCACACAACCATGCTCTTATCGACGCTTCCATCCGTTCGTTTTTAAAAACAAAATGTCCCATTCACGGGGCCAACCAAAGCGGTCTCGTCAGCTTCTTCGTTCATGTTCACTGTGGTTTGTTGTTGTCTGAAGTCATGAACAGTAGTTGGTGCTCCAGTATAATCGGTCCACCGAAACTCATCCAGTGAGAAACGTTCCGCGGGGCAAAAATAAGTATGATTAAAGTGTTATTTTTCGTGTAATTAATTAATCTTAATTAACGTGTAATTAATTAATCTTAATTAACGCGTTAAAGTCCCGGCCCTAATATATATATATATATATATATACACATTATATTATACTGAATTGCCTCCAAGAGAGTAGCAAAAATAAGACTGTCAAAGTGTTATTTACTGCTTTTTTTATGTTGGAATAAATATTTAATATATAACTGCATGTATTTTGATAATTAATTATTTTGCATTAAATCAACCCGGGATGTTTGCTGCTATTAATTTAAATTGCCGTACTTAGAACCAGCCACTACTGAATGTAGTTCAGGTTTAGGGTTTATTGAAAAGCAAAAACAGCTGCCTTTCCACCTCCTTGGTTTGTGGAGGAATATGAGTATTACAGTAAGAGGATTTGGAAGAGTTGATTAATCTAAACTGACCTATTCTACAGACAAAATAGATCCATATGATTACCTGATATTAATTAATTTACTAATACAGCTTTAGATGACAGAAATCAAATGTTTAAGAGTCTACATGTAACTATCCTATTTTGTTTTTTTTTTCGACTGTCACCTTGGATTGAAATAACTTAAAGGGCCATGGGGGACACGCAGCCCTATAGGGTTTGTTAGTTTTGGGTGGGTAACTGCAGAGAAGTGAGTGAAACTGTAACCCTGAATGAGCCTGAGTGCTGCCTGAGAGCTTTAGGCCGGGCCTTATTAACAGTCCCAAGCTCTCCATTGGTCGCTACTACTACTTTGACGGATTTGATCTTATTTATTATGAACTGCTTGATTGGATTTTGTATAACTCGTGTGCGTATTGTTAAGTACTTTTGAAAGGTGCTATATAAATAAAAGATATCATTATTATTATCATCTCCTGGTTGTCATGGATACAGTCCACAAAGATACTGGGTCAGATCATTAGAAATTAGTTCATCCAAAGTGGGATGGATACCGTCCCTCCTAAATCAGACCAAAATGTCTTCCAGTGATCAACGTAGCCCACATTATTTACACGCATGTCCTCATTGTTTTAGCGTGTAGTGACCTCGGAGTGGCGTGGTCGGGGGTCATCACCGCCAAGGGGAATTAACATATTGCTGCATTTACGTTCATCCGTAGCCAGCGGCTTCACATTGGACTCACAAACGAGTGTTAAGTAGTTAGTGGTACCGTGTGTACCGTGTGCTTCGACTTCATCTTACACTTACTCAAGACACTCACCCAGTCAAACATCACAACATCTTGTGACAAGACTAACAAGCCAAGCACATCTGGAAGGCGATTGGCCAGTCACGCCTTTTCTGACTCATAATGACCTTGAGGGCAGCTCAGTTGATGGTGTGTTAACACAGACCGTCTCAACGCCCCTCATGAGATCTGCCTAACCTTTAGATGGTCTTGAGTAACTGCTGAGAAGATTATGTGAACTTGATGTGTTTCTAGCACTAGTATTTGAGAGTAAACCATTGTTTGCTCTTCTCCGTATGATGCTGAAGGACAGGTGAGCAAGGGGCAGACAGAGGTAGACGGGGTTGGAGCCAACTATGACAATCACATTGTTGCTTGGCCAGTCAATAACCGAGAGGTATTTCGTTCATTAAAACGGTTAATTCATTGCATGTCACCTTCAAGTCAGTGAATGAACCATTAGAAAGAAAACATTAAGTTTGTAATACAATTTGTAATGTAATTACAATTCTACATTTTTCTTTACAGCAAATTGGATTCCTTTTGCAAGAACAATGTATCCAAACGGTGAGCAGTTGATTAAATGAGCTACTGATGGATAAGGTAACAAAACCCATTGGTAAAAAAAATAACAAAATAAGTACAAATATCAATAATACAATTGAGGAATGATCGTGTTTCAGAACTTGCATCGGTGGCCTTGAAAAATATGTGAATTCACTGAATCATGGTCATAATGTGTAATGTTTATGTGATACTAAGAGGCCATAGCTGAAACAAGGAGTCATGAGCTTTTTCGCTAAAATCACAAGGCCTGCCTCTGGGCATGCTTCAACTTGGTATCAAATATGTTTGACATGCCGAGGCTGAGGAGGCTTTGTCAGGCCGGGACTCAAACGCTGAGGTATCAGTGGGCTGATTTTATTGGGAGTAACCAAAAGAGCTCTCGATAGAGTGGTCCCCAATAAGAAGGGCGGTGAAAGTTTATCAAAACCAAAATCACTCCTTAGGAGGAAAATCAATGGCTGATCCATATCAAGGAACTAAAAATCTCTCTCAAGGGAGGCTGACAAAAAAAAAAGGAGTAAACTAATGTCTATGAAGAAGAAAGACTAAGAAAGTTAGCAAAAAATCACTCTTTCAAGGTAGGCAAAAAAAAACGTATGACACACTATGACTTTGATGAATTGCTTTGGTGTTCAGGCAAGAGACGAAAACACTTTGGCACAAGACAAAGGGAGACGCAGACTATTTAAACACATGAGGGTAATGGGGAACAGGTGGACACTATCAGGAAGCAGGGAAGACGGGCAGGTGATACAAGAGGAAGAGCAAGTGATCTGAAACGAGAGGGGAGTTAGACTTTCAAAATAAAACAGGAAATGACAAGTCAATAACCCAAGACGAGACAACCTCAGGCTTCCTCAGGTATGACAGGCTTCACTAATATTTATCAAAAAATACTATATGTGTCTATATGTGATTCTATAGTATAGAAATGCCAAACATATGTGATTCGATAAGTGTTTTAGTTATGTAGTTTGTCCTCCTAAGGCAGGGGTCGGCAACCCAAAATGTTCAAAGAGGGTTAAATGGACCAAAAAACAAAAAACAAATATGTCTGGAGCCGCAAAAAAATAAAAGCCTTATAGAAGCCTTATATTGAAGGCAACACATGCTGTATGTATCTATATTAGCCTACTATCGAAATGACTAAGTTAACTACAAATACTTAATGAGCCTGTGTAGTGAATGTGACTGCATAATTCACCTTTGTTCTTGTTTTGTTGTACTTGTTTTGTTGTACAAGTAATTGCGACTGTTCCGGGATCGCGGTCCCTTTAAGCATTTTGTTAGTGGTGACGTAGAGACCCTTACTTGTGAGGTTACAGGGCTGCACCATATTGCTTTTTCAGTTTGTTGTGGTTAAAATAAACGAGACACACGCTGGTGTTCTCAACTCGCGGAATTGCCTTTTATTCCGAACGCAACTTCCGCACCTTCATGATTAAATGTTTATTTTTCCTGCAGTGCATCCTGTAGAGAATGTCGCACCACGTGACTATTCTGTTGTGCGATGCCGCCTCAAGTTTAACTTCATTACAATATTAATGAATTATGTTTCATTGCTTTGATTAAATTAAAGAAATGCAATAAACGTTATTCTCGCTACAGAGCAAACATTCAGGCAATCCTTCCGCATTGGCAATGAATGCAAATGATTCGATCCAAGAAACGTTGAATCCTCTGTTCTCCTCGGTTATTTTTCTCGTTTTCCCTTTGGGATCCATGGCCCATCACACAGGCGCCGGTTTGTTTACAACAGCCACCTGCCTGGCATCCCGCCAACGCCTGACTTATGCTTCTGCGTCGAATTGACGGCGTAGCTACGCCGTCACTCCTGCGTAGACGCGGACCCTACGCCGTAGCTCGACGTGCACCTCCGCAAAGGCTGTGATTGGTCAGAGTATACATAATTTGCAGAGTGTAGCTTATCCGGTTTCCGCCAGTTTTAAAGTTTATTTTCTGTTTGTTTTCAACGATGGACCAAGTTGAGGAACGTTGGATCGAGGAAGTACGAAAGTACGACCGTCTGTGTCGCACGCGCTCCTCAGCGCACTACAAAGACTGCCAAATGGCACACAGCTTGCGGAAAGAGATCGTTTGTTGTTCAACGTCGATTAGCTCCAGCTGCAACAACATTCTCTCTCTTTTGCTCGCCGTTGTCAGAATTGAAAACGCGGAAACGGCGGTTTACTGATACAAACGTGTGTCGCAGGATATGACGTAAATCTTCGTTGACAGAAATGTTGAAATGTAATATTTATTCTACATATTTTTACAGCATTTAAAAATGTTAATAACGTTTGTGTCATGTTTTCCTACAACAACCATATTAAAAAATGTATATATTTCTCTCCTCCAACTTTTTCCATTTTCAAACATTTTTGAAAAAGCTTCTGGGAGCCACTAGGGCGGCGCTAAAGAGCCGCATGCGGCTCTAGAGCCGCGCGTTGCCGTCCCCTGTCCTAAGGTTACTCAACTTTATTTTTAAACTGAAACTCTCAGAATACAAATCGATCTCTTTCCTATAATAAGCAAATACATAGTGAATTTGATATTTATGGCAATTTTTATAGCTAAAAGCTAGAAGTTCAATATACATCAGTAGCTGCAGCTTACAACCAAAGCACAGGCCAAATTAAAACATTTGACCTGATGAATTTGACCTCATCTATGAGATTGTCTGTGTGTTTGCACCAAACAGCCCAATAGCAATGCCTCAAGCATGGTTGAACACAAACACTGGACAAACACCCAATTTTTTTTGTTTTGTTTTACAATGTATGCGTTTGTGTTCAAATATCAAATATCTCTTTATACTAACAGTATTTTATTATAAGCAAAGTATCAAAACAACTGCAGCAGCCGGGAGCTGTTTTATCTGAAAACAAAGAATACTTGAGAGAAATCTTTTAAAAGAAAAACTTACATTTGAATTTTTGCATTTAGCTGCATTTAGTCAGCGTAGGAAAGAGCTGAAAGGAGGGGTGAATATTGGACAGAAACATGATAGCAAATAACGCCAATGTTGCCTCTTTGTCGGCTGGCCGTGTATTGGCATCTGTTAGCATTATAGAAATAACGAGCTTGCCCCCTAAAAGGATTTTTAATTCCCAAATAGCGGTGTGTGTCCATCTGCAGCGCTGACAACGTGTTGGTACAACAGCGGTAATATAAACTCTGAAGCTGAACATTGAGGAACATTTTAATCAAACAAGCTGGAAACATGAGAGACTCATTTTGTCTGTCTGTCTGAACAACCTTCACAGCAATAATGTTTAAGAATTATGAATTCATATAATTAAATTCATTTTATTTTGTATAGCCCAAAATCACAAATTTGCCTCAGAGGGCTTTACAGTCTGTACACATGCGACATTCTCTGTCCTCAGACCCTCACATCGGCACAGGAAAAACTCCCCAAAAAATGAAAAAAACCTTCAAGGGAAAAAAGGGAAGAAACCTTAGGGAGAACGTCAGAGGAGGGATCCCTCTCCCGGGATGGACAGACTGCAATGGATGTCATGTGTACTGAATGACTCATACAGATGTAGAATACATTCAATTCCTACAACAGAAATGATTCAAAGAATTCCAAGTAGCAAGCCAGGTGTACGACAGGACCACTGCAGGGGCCACCACCATCAGATAGAACCACCATCCACAGACTATGGGGAGGGAAAGCACAAAGACTTTAGGAAAGGGTAATGTTGGTTTATGATGACACAAATAGTAATATGAATCATATTTAAAATAACGATGATGATGATGGCAGCAGCAGGTGTCAGCAGGGCCACGGCCGGAGTCAGGACGAGTGTCCTGACGGAACTACGATCTGCAGAGACCTGCTCGGCGAGAAAGCACAAAGAACTCGGAAAGTTTTCAGCTTTATCTTAAAAGAAGACTGAATCTGCTACCCGACTGAAAGTGGAAGCATGCATACTCAAACTCCACTTTTACATTTTTTTGACTGCCACTTAGAAATAAATATATTTTCACATTTAACTCTTTGAGTTCCTCAGCCATCATCTGCCTCGCCCGGGGGAAATCCCATTGCAGCATCAGCCCCCTTTTTTAAATAGTGCTTGTTTTTATCAGCTGCTGGAAAAATCCATCCAAAGTCCAGCCAAAGTACAAACTGAAGAGGACATCATGGTTGTTTTCCTCTTCAACTAATTCGTGCAGATCACAACACACTATGCATTAGCGTCGGGCATTAGACCAGCAGCACAATCACATATTTCTTCTCCTTACTGCAGGAACCTGGACCTCAACCAAACCCTGTGGGTCAGCCTCCTCCGTCTCAAACACGGATTATTCTTACTCTGTGACTGGTTTTAAAGCATGACAGCAAGACAGCAGATGCGTTTTCTTTTCTCCTTCAAAAAATCCCTAAACGTCAGAAAAAAAAGAACAGTTCAGTCGAGCTGCATGAAATGCCCCTAAGATTTACATTTGAAAAAATATGAAAACAATAATACTTTTGATTGATTTTATAGAGGCTGCCACAGATTTTCTAGTTAATTAGATAATAATTATATTTGTGGGCTTTCTTGGTCTCCCTGGAGACGTACAAGCCTGGATCCTCACACCAGTCCAGGACTTAACTTCTTCAACTCAGTGCTGCACATGTTCCTGTGCATTCCTTTCTTGCTGCATCGCATGCCCCCATGCGCCTACATGCTGGACTAAATGCTACATTTCTTCCAAGTCAAATGTCCCCTTAAGCATCTTTGATGCTTGTTATTGATCTGTTTAGTATAAACTGGTTTGTATTAATTGTTGTTTATGAAAGCCTTATTTACAAATCCAGTAGCGCTGTAGCTACTTGTATTAGAATTATTTCAATTAAAACAAGTAACACCTTTCCGATTAGACAGAGGTTAATTCCTCCACTGTCAATGGATCCCTAAATTAGGGAAAGAGAGAACGTTTGTATTTGCTGCAGTATTTAGAGCGGGATGTTGTTCTGGAGCTGCATTATCTTAGCACTAAGTGGTGGTTTTACAAAACGACAAACATCATAGCTGTTAACAGGCACATTCTTGTCCTGGATGCAATTAAATTCATGTAAAAACGGAAATAAATAATCTGGTTGCTCATGTTACATACAAACATCAAATGTCTAAATGGATTTCGCAGTCATAGATGGAATTTCGGATCTGTAAGTCTAGATTGATCAGATATTTCCTCAGATCAGCGGGAGCCATCTCTGGTGACTCTTGAATCCTGAATGATGTGTGCCAGTACTCAATTATACATAATGTATTTTTTTGTGTTTACATCAACAACCCCATTTCAACCCCTCTGTCAGCAGGCTCAGTGTCCATTGTAACACTTCAATTTCTATCCTAGACGGTCATTTATTAAACCAAAAAAAATGTGGGATTTATGAAATCTGTAATTGAAGATAGATTGAAAGACTGTTATATTACAGCAATTACACAGGCAACTGTATTCTCAGTCGTAGGTTCTTAATTAAGTCACTATTTATTTTGTATTTGAATCATATACTGTACAATTAAAGGACTTTTTACTGATCTTTGCCACATAATATACGTATTCTCGTCGGAAGAATGGAACCAGACCGCCCTCTGCTGGTTTAAAATATCTACTGCATCTAGGACTAGCTACACATGGTGTATGCATATTGTTATTGCACAAACCTTTGGGGGTAAATTATCCACAAACAGATCATTGATGCACAGTACCTGTGAGCGGAAGGCAACAGGCATTATAGCTTTGGCATTATTTTATGTCGTTAAGTAAAACCGACAATTGTTAAAACAGTAAAAACCAAATATGAATACGTATGTGTCCAAATAAGTGTTGCTCTACACTCGGTGGTGAAGGTCGCTTGCAGCACTAGAGCCACGCTGGAAAGAAACCCGAAGAAGTTGACCTCGCGCTAGGCAGCTTGGGAATTGAATTTCTTGCACGTCCCATCTGCGTTGCACAAAACGACAAATTGGAACTACATTTCCCATGACCCTCTGCGCAGTTGGGGTTACATGCTGATCTCCACGCAGTGTGTACTGTAGCCATATATGTGGTCTTTGAATGACAAATAACTAGGGGACGTTCGCATGGCCCTTTGCATAAAGTGGCACGGATGTGATTTAAATCCTACACGCAACGTTCAACGTAAGTTAGGTCGGCTTTCTATATTTTGCTTGGGTTTGTTAGACTAATAGTGTTCCTTTTTGGAAGGGTAAGCAGTGCTGCTAGCTACAGCTAAGAGCTAACGTAAAGTAGATAGGGTCGGGCGTCAGAAGCCAAAGTTGGCACTGTTCGAGTCTGCCCTTAAAAGGCCACCTGCCACTCAGTGTTTAAAGGGGACGTCTGCTTCAGTATAAATAAGCCGTTTTACTTATTCTCCCTTTTGGCAAGTTCTTGGCAAATTAAAAACGAAGAGCTTTCATGCCCGGCAAGAAAATATAAATATAATGTCAACTATAGCCTAAAATCGATGCATGTGGAAAGTTAACATCAGTTTACTTCCATTCGAAACTTTTACAATAAGCCATATTTAATCCCTTTCGTCTTTTTATCCTTTGAGTACTTTTATTGTGAAGTCAACAGTACAACTTCCGGTCGTTGTGTCGCTTCCGCACAACTTCCGCAGTATTTTTGCTAATGTTAGCCGCTACGAGGTTCACCAGAAGTTTCGCAACGGGAAAGGAAACCGCGTATCTACGCTAACGTAACCTTTTTAAACGTTGTCTTGGCTAATGCTCATTTTGAGACGGACGTGCTTGTACCATGTTTCTGAAACGGGCACTCTTTGTCTTATATTCACGTGCTAACTGTATATTCATGATAACTAGGTACGTTCACCAGTAGTCTGTTTCATAACCGGTGTTATCAATGAATTTATCGGATTTGACGTAACTAAGCATGAAGGAATGTAAGTTAGGCCGTAGGCTCACTCAGTTATTTACCAGCGTTGCTGCTTCACGGTGACAATGATGAAGTACACTCGTTTTTTAAAACCATATGCCTTTTAATCTAATATATCGTGGTCATTTAGTGTAGTTAAAAACTAGGAGTTACCTGGAAGTACTGTTGGTCTTAAACCTATAAAAGATACTTTTTTCTTTTAGGATGCAGTTTTAGAAATGGGCAGAAACAATTCATCATTCATCCATTCATCTGGCTCCTAAAAAGTCAGCGACGTAGTGTCTGGTTTGAATGGAAATGTGTTAAGATGTCTCTTTCTACAGCGTGGATAGGAAACCCCCTTTTCTTTGAATGCTGTTCACATAAAGTCCATAATTGTCTACATTTTAATTAATGAATGGCTCTCGTAAGTCATACGATGCTCAATGGGCCATGCAGTTATGCTGTGATTTAGACAATCATATGCAGGTATTTTAAAGGCTGATCAAGATGTTTATGTACATTTTCTAGCAAGAAAGATTGATGCAAATGAACTCATGTTATGCAGGAAATGTCACCGTAGAAGTTAAGCAGTTTAGTGATCGTAGCACATTTCAGTACTGTATTTTGATGCTTCCTGGAGACTTTAAAGTCCGTCCCATGAAAACGCTACATGTGCATGATTTTATTATGACTTATCTATCTATCCGGCTTCTCAAATCTATATTTGCTGGTTTTCTTAATCTTCCATGTAAACCTATAGTATCTTACTGGGGAGCCTAGAGTTTGTTGAAATGAACGTTATATATTATGTCCTTACTAATTAATAAGGTTTGAGTAATTTCTCAATGCAGTATTGGACGATTCATTGATCATTCAAATCAGTTAGCCGCGGCACCCAACGTAAGAATGTGTGACTGCCTACATTTTGAGTTGGTGATGTGGCGTCCTTTGCCTCGTCCCACAGTCGGTGGTTAAAGGTCCCGGCAGCAGAGAGGAGGAGATAATGCAGCGCGTCCTACACCTCGGGACTCTGCGGCGTTTGGCAGCAGTGCGGCCGTTACTAGTGGGCCACGCTGTCCCAGAACCACCGGCCACCTTTTGTTGCTGTGTCCTCCGCCTGTCACCGGCAGCCCCCACTGGACGCAGCTGGCTGTCAACCACAGCCTGCAGCAATGTGGCACAGCAGCCGAAACACCGGGAGCCGCAAGAGGAGCCTCAGTCTGGCTCCACACCTCCAACCCAGGAGGTCCGGAAAGAGGATGCAGGGTTCGATGCCTTGGAGGTGGACCCCCTGCAGGACAAGTCCATCGGTTTGGTCCAGAGGTTTAAGAGGACCTTCAAACAGTACGGGAAGGTGATGATCCCTGTCCATCTCCTGACGTCCTCGGTCTGGTTTGGAACCTTCTATTATGCTGCTATGAAGTGAGTCGTTTTGAGTTAATGGCTTTCCATTACAGATTCTAGACTTATTGTTGTTTTGGATGAAATGTAAGATCAACACTATCATTCAATAGATTCTCCAGAGTCTTTCTGGAGGAAGGTCCAATCATATTTTATCTGCTGCGCAATTTTAACCCCAACTACCTTGATGTTTGTTTTCTTCTAGAGGTGTGAATGTAATACCCTTCCTGGAGTTTATAGGTTTGCCAGAGTCACTTGTCGGCCTTTTGAGAAACTCTTCGAGTGGATACGCTCTGACTGCATACGCCATGTACAAGGTAATTTAATTACCTGCTAAAAGCAGATCAATTGTACCCAATGAGCTATTTGTGAGTAATGGATTCAGGTGCTTTGCTCTGCTGACCACCAAGTGCGTTTTTTCTTTGTTTCCCTACAGATTGCGACCCCTGCTAGATATACAGTGACCCTGGGCGGCACGTCGCTGTCTGTTCAGTATCTGCGCAAGCACGGCTACTTGTCCACACCACCGCCGGTCAAAGAATACATCCAGGACAGGATGGAGGAGACAAAGGAGAGATTTTCAGAGAGAATGGAGGAAACTAAAGAACTCTTCTCTGAGAAAATGGAAGAGACCAAGGACAAGCTCTCTGAGAAACTGCAGGGAACCAAAGACCGAGTCACAGAGGGGAAAGCGTTTTTTAGGAAGAAAAAGGAGTAGAGAAATGTGGGGCCTCTGACTAAATGACCTTATTTTGATCTCAAGTAATCTGTGTGTTTGAGGCGAGTAAAAGACGGCACTTGTCAGACTTTTCTCAAAGAAGAGAGCAACTTTCTACTACCCTGGTCCTAAAATTTCTCCTTGCACTTCTTAATTGTCCACTGTTGTCAGTTTTGTGTTTCAAATTCAGTCGGTAATTGTCCCACCAACGTGCACTGTAAGTGTAGACTAGACTGCAGCTTCGCAGACTCCTGGCAATGCCACACTGGCTCAGTCCTCACAGAAGATGTATTCTCATTCCTCTTTACGTGAGCATCATGTGTATCAAAGGTAAAAAAGATTAATGGGAGAGAGCAGCACTAATTCTGCTGCTTGTTGGGAAAATAAAGCTGAAAGCGCATGGTTACCTGTGTACGCCTTTGTGAAATGCTCTGTATCATTGCCTCTCCTTTCTAATGCAATGAACAGAAAAATCATTTTTTATAATGTATTTTTATCCTAAAGCTTGTGCTAATATATTTCAATATTTGTGTGTACGTGTAAACGTGCATCGCTGGTATATATCCCAGTGGCCCACATGAAATGTCTTGGGCACTAAATGCAAAAAATTCTTGTCAGTAATTCAAACCGATGTCCGGTGAACATCACAAGTGAAATACTTATCATCCTTGTTTCCATGCAAAGGTTTGAGTGTTGCAACTGGTGACAGACTTGGGCTGACACTCAAACTAGACTTTAGATGGAGGAACTAAGTTTGTCCCTGACAGTGAATAAAACATAGTTGTAGTCTGTACTTGAGTCTTGTTGAACTCTCTAGTGCACAAACTTGGAGGTGTATGTGCTGCCCCAATATCACCAGAGGCCACCGCCTTAACGTCCACATCGACGACGTGACACAAAAAGACACTGCAGCTGAGTCAAAGTATTCTGTGAAATGTCTTTAAATACTTATACATATGTTTGAATTATTTTAATATAAGGGTAACAATGTATTATACTTGATAAACTAATTAACCCTGACATACGTAACCCAACATAGCTGTCAAATAAGTTATGACATAACTCAATGCGAGGCGACCTCACTTGTAATGCCTTCTATGATGCCTTTCAGCATACTAAATCAAATCTAGAGATTCCCTTTGATGACTTGTTTCCTTCGACATCCTCAAATGGAAGGTTTTGATAGAATGAGACATCTACTGAACTGGCCTGCACAGAACTACTGCAAGTCTCCCATCTACTTTCATGTCAATGTGCAGTTTTAAGGTCCCCTTTATCAAATGTTTTACATTAATATATGTTTAAAAAAACAAAAGAAAATACCCCAAAATGCTGTGTATACTTTTCAAAAGTCGCTTAGTTTTCTTAGCTGTCAGGGTCCAGATATGCTAAACAGATCTAAACCTCATGCTGCCAAACCCTCATTATCAACCTTATCTAAATGTAAATATGCAAGTATTGCTTGGCGGAACATCATTGTGTGAGTTACAATGTCCTCTGCTGTCCAAACTAATGAACAACTGTTTATGCAGTCAACAAACACCTGTCCGTCCTCCCACTGGGAGTAAGACACAGAGGACAAAGCGGCGCCGCTATTCCACAAAATATTAGTCTCAAGACAATCCTTGTTCCTCAGGTGTGAGTCATTGGCAGAACACGACTCAAGAGTCAAGAAGCTTCTGGGAAGTCTGAGGGGAACCACATGTCACAAGGAAAAAAATGTCACGGATTTTCTTGACACCTTTTTTTTTTTACACAAAAAGCTGTTGGCTGTTAGAAAGTTTTCACGGTCACATTACTTGGAAAATATGAGCTTGTTGAACACAAGTTGGCAACCTCTAGTCCCACTGCCCCCTCCCTGATTTTGTGTGGGTGTTAATCCCACCTTTAGTCCTTAATGTTTGAAATGTATACATTCTAAAATGACTGTGTCATTGTTTACGTCTCCGTGCTTTCACTGGTCATCCTGTTTTTCACGTCAGGTTGCAATGACTTAAGGTCAAGTCCCTGAGAGTTCATGGCCTGAGGGCGTGGGGGATGGGGGGGGGTTGCTCTCCTTACAGAGTGTAAGACCACCCAACAGGGCAACCCCGCTGGCGGGGTATGTAGAGCTGCCCCCATCAGGCTCAGGGTTAACCCCACCCACTTTAGGTAGTGGTTCACACATGGACAGCAAAGTATCAATGCAAGCTGATCGAAGACGGCGGTGGTTTCGACCTGCTAAACACGTTAGCATCCTGATGTTAGCATGTAGCTCAAAGCAAATGTTCACAACATTTTACATGTTTAGTTGAAACGCGAGTTCGTTTTTTCATTTACAAAAAAACCACCCATCTTTACGTATCACATTTTATTTATTCTATTCTTCTGTGCCCAGAAGTTGTGTCATCACATCACATCACATGTGGCAGCTACATCACCGGTAGTCATTGTGTTTAGGATGGAGTATGTTTCTGTTGTGAAGAACGTTGGGATCACTTTCCCTACTTCACTGCATCAGAGCCCAGAGAAGACCAGGAGAGGGAAAAACACACACACAGGACACCCGAGTCATCACTTTTAAAGTTTTATTCATTACGCTGCAGTTTGACTACAGCATAAGTACAAGCATAAAATTTTTGACTACAACAGCACTTAGAGCAACATTTTTTGATTTTTTTTTCTAGTCTTTTCTGTAAAAGTATTGCAATAACAGACCTTAGGCCTAAAACCTATTACATCACAATTGCTTAAATAAAGAGGCAAAAAATACACAACAATTTTACCTCTGTGTTTTGGACACACATATCTACATATATTTATACATATAGATAGATATGTACTGTAGATTCAGCACAGAGGGCAGAGGAGTTTCGTAAATGAAGCAAACGGATGATACAAAACCCATGATGGAAGCAGTCCTATGGTAACCGTGGAGACAGAGACAATACCAAACTGTTGAGTCGTTATTCCCATTTCTATCAAAATATGCAACGATAAAAACAGCTACTTGTGATCAGCAGTTGAGTACATACTTCTGAGAAGTGGAGAGCACGGCGGGCGGGGGGGGGGGGGGGGGGTCCAATAAAAAGGAGTCCGACCCCCAGTTAGTTTCTTCAAGCTAGTGCAGGAAACAAAGACAAAAAATAAAAAGTTCTTTAAAAGGAGGGCCGAGCGGCGCTGCAGAGTTACGATATAAGAGACTATTTCCCAAATCCAAACTGCAACATATTTGGTGCTTGAAGAGGAAAATGTACACAGTCTACAGATAATGAACATGCTCTGTGGTTATCATAGTTATTCTCCGTACATACTGTAAATAAACGACTGCAGGTTAAACGTGACGTTTGTTTCAATATATTGAGCCACATATAACATTTGTAATGTAGAAAATAAAAATAAGTCATAATAAAAGAGGAAAGTTAAAGGACAGATTGAACAGAATTTTTTCTTCTCTCACACGTCAACTCTTCAAACTTTGGCAGATATACAAAATTACTGCTGAATAGTAACTAAAAAAAAAGATTGTTAGGTCTAAGAGTACGGACACAGGCTCCTTCCGTATTGGGAAGCTCTGACGGGCCCTCATGTGCAGTGGTCATGTGATACTAGTAGAAAATCAAAGGGGGCTGGCTGAAGTCGTGGAATTAAAGAGCAACTGACCAGTGCTTGTTTCCCCACGCTTTTCTTTAAAAGATTGTGGCGCAGAACTTTACATTTGTTGGTCTGTTGAGCTGAAAAAGAAAAACCACCAGCCGGTTTCCAAATGACGGCGAGCGCTGCGAGGAGCTTGTTGTCAGAAGAGGAATTCCCATAAACAAGTGAATAATATCCTTTCGTGACCACTCCCTTAATACAGAGGTTATTCCATCACTGACTACTATTGATAGCAAAATATTGTAAGTAGTCATTTGTATTTGCGTTGCAACCATATTTTAAGCATACTTTGCAAACCAGGTTTTCTCAAAAAAAAGGAAAAAGATAAAGCAAGTTACTATTATTTTTTTTAACTGTAGGCATTTACAAATTTGATGCTGCCTTCTTAAAATTCTTATATTGTCTATACATTATATTACATTATTCACAACATCTTTTTTTGTGTGTGGTTTCTACCCATTGGGCAGGATATGTGCATAATATATTCAAGTTATATACAGCACCTTACAAACAAACAAACAAAGACAGACTACTGAAAAAAGCACCGTTGGAAGTGAGGCACAACGAAGGTGGGAGCTTTTTTGAGTGCAAGTGTGGGTTCCTATGTCTGCTCCACACCCGGGCAAACTGCTGGTGGAAACGACCTCCGTCAACAGGCACCAAACTGTACAGCGGTGTGTGGCGCTGGAATTAAATGGGTGTTTTTTCCGGACATTCGGAGCCGATTGGGCCTGTAAGCTAAAGAGCGTGAGTGAGAAGCCCAGCGACTCAACACAACGGAGAAGCTTTGTCCCGCCGCCGAGGGCCTGCGAGGGATTCCCAGCAGCAGTTTGACGGAGGAGTGGTCTGCTCAAACATGAACATTAGGCACCTTATTTACTCACATAATAGTAACATGCAAAACCTCATTGTAGAAAACATAAAATTCATCTTTCTATCCTCAATTTACAAGCTATGACTGCACAGATAAAACGAGGCGGCAGGGAGACCAGAGAGGAGGAGGAGGAGGAGGAGGAAACATGGCCTTTGAAAGCAGGTCTGTGCAGTCAAAGGCGTTGGGACAAATATGTTTCTGCGTGTGTTTAGTGTGTCGCACAAAGGGAAAACACCTGTTGTCTCAGTACTTGTGCTTCTGACTGCAGAGGGTCGGGTTCTAGATTCCTAGTTCTGGATGCGTTGGCGGGACAAGATGGGAGGGAGGAGGGGCTATGAGAAGCAGCAGTAGCAACAATATAAGCAGTAGCAGCAACAGCAATAGCAGCAGCGACGTGGTAACACAGACACACACAAACCACCAGAGATTTAATTTCTTTGTCCGTCCTCCATCTCCACATGTGAATGGTGTAAAGTCACATCTGAGCTCGCCAGGTTCTCTTTCCTCTAGCTTAAGGCCTCGTTGATGATGCCTTTGAATGCTCATTAATGTTGCGTTAAGCGGAGGAGAAGTGGGAATGTCTCTAAAGAGCAGGGCAGGAAGTGATGAAGGAAGGGTTAACAGTGGGCTGACGTGCTGACAGATCAATTTTGGAATAGCGCGGCAGATTAGAAGATTTTCTTTTAGTGCCATCAATCCCCCAAAAAGATGCAAACCAACAGTGACTTATCCTACTAGCAGCTGCACGTCTGCATTTTGGAATGTTGGTACTCTTAAACTACACTGCAAATTTTCCCCCAATTTAACACGTATTTTTACCTCTTTAATGACTTTTTCTTTTATGTCTCAATCAAGTTCTTAACGGTTTTTAAATCTCCTCGCTTTATGTTTGGATAGTTTAATGGTTTTATGTGAAGGACTTGGAATTGACTCCTTGTTGGAATGTGCTGTACAAACAAAATCGCATGGCCTGACAAACAAGTATGGTGTTTTGAAGCTTCAGAATGCTGAGGACACTCATGTCCAGCTTCAGAGAGACGCAAAACGAGCAAGTGGACGATAAGTCATGACTTTGTTTGTGTGGCTGCAAGTTTTTTGTCTTCTTTTTGGGGTTTGTTGACAGTAGGAAACGCATGGAAGAGGATGATCTTCTCACCTCGGCAAACACAAAGCCAATTGGCAAAGATTTAGAATGTGATATTTGATTTTCTCTTCCATAGACGGCGTCAACTTCCTTCTGGTTTGGATGTCTTGCAGCAATTAACATCATCTTTATTTCCTTGGTTTGGTTCCATTGAGGGACAGATCGCACTAAGAGAACTGGACTATGCACTGCGACAATACCCATCATGCATCTCTGGCTTGGCCAAAAGCAGAAGTATGATGTGGAAATATGGTTGTTGCCAAATAACGAATATGTCCATAAAAATCTAAGCTCAGAACGATCAGTTGATTAACACACACACACACACACACACACACACACACACACTAGCACACTACCGAACACGGGCTCCGCTCCGGTCTCCACTTTAAAGGGCTTGGCGGACTCTGCAAGACGTAACAGAAGAGGTGGAAGGTGTGGGAGGGGGAGGGGAGGTGAGGGGCGCAGTGTCAACAAGCTTGGGATAGGGGTGGGAGATCGGAAGGGGGCACTGGTGTTGAATGCAAACCAGATAAGGGGGGGCAGAAAAAAGCACAAGAGCAGAGGCGAAGGCAACAATGAGCAGAGAAAAAGGCTCAATTTTTAAAAATGTTTGTTTTCTTCTACAAAAGAAGGACCCATCATCCCTTAGCCCTTTGACTTCGACCACAGACACGTTCTCGTTTGGAGCCTGATTGCTGTGCTGGCGGACGCAGACACAAGTCTTTGCTTTGTGTCGTCCTGGCTTGTTTAATCTTTTGTCTGCGTGTGTGTGTGTGGAACATGAAGACGGAGAGCCGAGCCTCCTCTTTTCTGTTTTGTGTTCGGTTGTCATGGCGGCAGGGGGGGTTCATGTTCAGTGTGGTTGTTGGCAGAATGAACTGTGCCTGTCGAGAATAGCGGTGAGAGGAGGAGGTGGGGGAAGCGTCAAGGTGCTCGGATGTCAGCGAACAGAGCAGAACGAGTGAAAGGTCCGCTGCGACCGCGCTGCTGGGTGGACACTCAGATTTATTATTGTAACAGTTATGTTTTCCTTGGTTAACTTAACTTGTTAGCGCGGGACGTGTTGGGTCTGGCCAAGCAGATCTCTTTATTTGCAAGACCTTAGGAACTGTTGTGGCGCAGTAGAACCCATCTCCAAATCTTCAAAGAAACAAAGGAAGTCGGAGATACTCCGTCCACCCAGCGGCCGGTCCCCAGAGCATTACAAGGCTGTCCTCTTACTAAGTCTCACTATGCCTGTGGTGAAAGCAGACAGACATTCTGTAGGTTGGGTACGAGTATTTCTTGCGGTTTTCAAAAAACTGAAGGACATAAGCTTATAATACTTTTCTTTTTTGTTGTTTTTTTTTTTGCTCCCAACTGCTTAAACGACTTTGGAGGCAAAGTTCAGTCAGTCAATCCATTCATGAAAAGGACAAAAAAAGGACACAGCATTATCATCACATAGCATAATTTCCCTCTTTTACAACAGAAAGATAGTGCAACTTTTGGATAGCTTCTCTTTTTTGTGTTTTGAATGTTAGAATGAGTCATCCCCCCCCACACACTTTGCTTTGCTTCCTTGTGAACCTTGGCACTAAGATTTGGGTTTGTGAGTCTCTTGTTGTGTTCTCTGTAAGTCCTTGATTCTCAGTTCTCGCTTTGTGCACAGATCCCGGTCCCAAAACAAAACATAAAAAAAAAAACTCATGCTTAGTTCCACGGGTACACAGCCGTCACCCGATGGGACAAAGAAAAAAGAAGCGCAAATTGTTAAATTTGTGCTAGCCTTTTCTTTCTCACGTGGAGGGAAAAAACCCCTCTATGCAGTGGACACATCCGGCCCCAGCAGGGCCAGCTGTTTGAATGCCTCACATCAGGAAAGACACTGAAGGGAAACCAACTCCTAGTTCCTTTTTCCTTGTTTTGTTGGTATTTCATTGTGCATGGGAGTGTGGAGAGATGCCGTGAGAGAGAGAGAGAGATCCCCTGCTCACAGGGGATCTGGTGTGAAGAGGAGAGGCACCTTCTCTTCACACCAGGTCTTCCGGTTGGCCGACCTTGCCCTTGGTAGGTACTATTGTGCTTTCTGATGATTGGCTCTGCTGCTGAATCGTCCTGCTCCCCGGCCCCCCCACCCTGTGGTTATTGCTGTGCTGGTGTAGATAGAACGCCGAGCCGGGGTAGTGGCCCATCACCTCGCTGTAGGCTGGCGGGGGCCCCTCCATGCGCCCGTGGCTGCTGTAGTTGGTCGCACTGATGCCCGAGTTACTGCTCGGTGGCCTCGGGCCGCCTCCTACCATTCCCCCCCCTCCTAACCCAACCGACGACAGGCCGCCTCCCATGTCGATCAAGTCACTGTCGTAGATGGTCCGGTTGGGCGGCGCCCTCACTGATTCCCGGTTGAGCTCCATCTGCTGCTCAGGGTCACGGAGCTGCAGGGTGCAGGGCCCCTGGTAGGGCGGCGGCTCCTCGCCGTCCGACAGCGAGATGGTGGGCGGCAGGTCGATCTGGTGCTGCAGGTAGGGGTAGGTGGGCTGGAAGCGACTGAAACGGTCGCGCTGCATGAAGGAGGGAGCAGTGAAGCGGTCCCTGGCCTGGGGGGCGTAGAACACCTGAGAGGAGGAGAGACAGAGGCTGATGTTTAATCCAGTGAATCCAGTAATTCAGTGTGACAGTATAACGCATTACATTAACAAATCTAAAGAAAATAGAATATGATCTGGATGGGTCAATGAGATTATATATATATTCCCTGTTCTGATGCTAGGTTTCAACTTCAGTTATCACTGCCTAAAGCAGGTCAAACGTACGGCCCGCGGGCCGGAACCGCCCCGCCAGGTGGTTCAGTCTGGCCCGCGGGATAAATCTGCATTATTGAAAGAAAAAAAATAATAAACTTCATTTTTTTATAAAATATGCAGTTCCTATATTGACCGCTAGTGACGCTGTGTGTGGAGTCAGTTCATGTGTTCAGAACCTGAAGGTTCCGCCAGTACCGCCTGAACCTAAAGGGTTTAAATTCTTTTAACTCCAACATAGTGCTTAGTGTAGCGCATCATCCAGGTGGCATAATTAAGGGTGAGTTAGCTGTAAGGTTAGGCTAGCTAGCTAGTTGACAAGGTGTCATTTCTTGTTCTGGATGAGGTATTTCAAAATATAATTTTTACAGGACTTCTATAACTGTGAACGTAACTAAACGAAGATTAAAAAATATACAGAAGTATTGGTATGATAAACAGCGCTGGCAGCATGTAGTTTGTGATCGTGTACATGGCTAATATCTATGAAAACAGCTGCTTGAAACAACGGAGTGCCTTAGCAGTAGAGCACAGTTCGATCCTCGGCTCCGCTAATCCACGTCCTCCTGGCTATGAATATTAGTTACTGATGAACATGTGTCAGTGTGTATGATAGCTGCGGTCATCATTGTGTGAACACGTGAAACCTAGTACGTTAACGTACCGGAACGTTACCTTCCTGAAAAACCAACACCGAACTACAAACTAACCTTCAGGCAACGTTTGCGAACTAAACGTTAGTGTAATCAAAAACTAACGTTCTGGGGACCTTAAATTGTTAGCTGGGTTAGCCCATAGCATCGGCGTTATCAACTGCAGCCATTTTCTCGTATCTTTCTCGTCACAGGGAAAGCGATAGAAAGACAGTTGAACGTTTATTTAAACCACACGGGACACAGCACTGCGGCATGTTAAAACTCGGGGGAAATCGGTAAATAGGTAGAGAGGACCCGGACTTTGGACCCGGAAACAGTATTATTGGAGCGTGGTGACGTCACGACTTAACAAGCGGATTGCTTCCAGAAGCAAAATGGATTTTTGTGGAAAATTGATTTTAAATGATTTATACATTTTGAGGTGTTTGATGTATTTTAACATGCAGGACAGTGTTTTAACTTCCACAAAACTGTCAATAAATTTTTTGCAACAGTGTACAATCACTGTGATCAGTTTTTATGCATAATGCACTTAAATAAATGTTAAACTGGGTGAAAATGTTGTTGAAATTTCACTTAGGTTGTTCATAATATATATATATTTAGTAAAAGGACAATTCATTGCATATAAAGATTTTTATAATTTACTTCTTTGCACTAATACAAAGAAAAAAGTGGACTTATTTTGGCATGAGTTTGGCCCCCATGACACCGATTAAGTTGTATGCGGCCCCCAGACCAGAATGAGTTTGACACCCCTGGCCTAAAGGCATCGTGTTTGATTACCAATTTGTGTAAGCAATGGAACAGGTGTACCTAATAAAGGGGCGCACACACACACACACACACATACACACATACACACTCTGCTCAAGAAACACATTGCTCTAACAGAATTCAATATAAGGACTTATTTCCAAGGAACGATGATCCTGTTTCAGGAACCGCTCTCACCTATGAATCCCCAAATCATTATTAAAGACATACCCTTTTAATTACAGTCAAAGGGAATAAAGGTGCATATAGCCTTCAAGGACCAGACCACATCCAACATATTGGTTCATCCTCCGGCCTCTGTGAGAGATGTTCACCTCAATTAGCTCCACAGACTGCGACTGTGATTCATCACAGCTCTACTGTCATTATCAGAGCGAGCTCATTTCAATTAGTAACTGTGCCTCTAATACTCAACACCCACTGACAAGGCAGCATGGATGAAGAGACTAGACTGGGGGAAAAAAACTGTGTGTGTGTGTGTAAAGGATCAGGGCAATTGAAATGGAGTCGAAGAGAGAGAGAGAGAGAGAGAGAGTAACTGAAAGGATTAAAAAGAAAGGCTACTGAGATAAGGAGGGAAAAAGGGAGAAAGCGGAAAGGAGAGAATAAGAAAGGGCTGTGAAAGATAAAGACAGAAAGAAAAAGTATGAAGCCAGACTGACACGCAAGCAGACAGAAGGAGGGGGGGGGGGCGGGGGGGGAGGGGGGGGGGGGGGGGGTGGGGGGTGGTGTATCACTGATAGAGGGAGCAGAGGCAGTGGAGCAGGGCAGCTCTCAGACGGCTGTCTAGACAGTGTCAGGGGAGGTGTTGCTGATTAATGACGCACCAAAAACAACTGTCCCCACCTCTCGCGCGCACACGCACTCTATAAGCCACCCACACTTATTGTCTGTGTGTCCCTCTGGGTTTGTCGGGGACAGGGCTTCCGTCTCCCTTCACCTCCCCTCCATCTTCGGCTTATGGAACAGGCCTTTGGCTGGCAGCGAGCTGAGCCAAAGGGAATTTGCCGTGGTTGTTTTGGAGCAAAGTGGCCCTTTGTGCCCACCCAAACTCGCCGAACTTCTCACGCGGCGCCGCGCCGTTATCAATGATACAATCTATCGTGTTCTTCGTGTGTTTCTGGTTGTCCCAGTGCACTTCCGCCCACCGCGTCTCGCAAGCTCCCCCATCTGGCATGCACGCCTCCGAACAAACAGATCCCCGCCATTTGTTTGCGGTTCTGTGCTGGCGCGTCTTTGAGGACACGGAAATGTGATTCAGTTTGGCGTGCAGTGGCAGCCGTACCCCGTGCGACTTACGAGCTCCAATTCCTGGGTGATCAAATATTTACAAGCAAGCAAAATGCAAATGTCAGGATCTTTGTCCCATGATGGGATTCCTGGAACCAGAAAACAATTAGAAATGGGGCTCAGCCGACTGGAAACAAAGACAAGCTGGGATGAGACCAGGGAGAGAGAGAGAAAGAAACCACTTTCCCTCTTTGTTTTCGGGCCTTGAAATAATTACCTTGATCACATTTATCTGAATGGGATACTTGAAGTTTGTTTGTAATTATGTACCCTTATTTTTTTAATTTGATCATTCACATACACAATTGTACAACTTTAAACAGCAAAGTAAAATCTACTTGGATAATACCAGTGGACCTGGCTACCTCGCACACACTCTGAGTGACATCAAATGAGAGTTGGCGTTTTTTCACTTTAGGAACACGACGAGACAGAGGAAGCCAGGAAGAGACGGAGCCTTTAAGGCAAGTTAACGTTTAGTTAACGTTGTTTGTTATTCTTGTGTTTTTGGTCGAGTCAGTGTTTGAGTACGAATGCCTGGTAGTAGTTTGCTAGCTAGTTAGAGAAGTAATTTTCTAATTAGAGAAGTCAACCAAAAGAGTGGCCGTAAGTGTAGATGTAGGCTTGGCTGGCTGGGGTTAGATGGGGAAAGAGAGGGCAGCATGGCAGCGGGCTTACCTCTGAGGCACCTTGTCGAGAGCTGCTGTCTGAAGGCCACAGACACCCGTCCTACACACAGAGACAGAAGAGACAAAGAAAAGAAACGGTGAGGATTTAAAGTCCCCAGGTGGCTTAAAGATCTGTGACGGTTCCCACATATTCATGTTTCTAACATACAAGTCATTACTAGCGTTTGAAGACGTGTTCCACTCATGTTGGATTTATTTCACTCATGGACTTTTATCAAAAGTCAATTAACGCTTTATTTTTTAATGAGACACCTTTAAACTGAAGAAACAAACTCAAACCCTAAATGCTGAGGAACGTCAGATGGCCCCCGGCTGGTAGCTGCTGCAACAAAAGACAGTGGACAGCTCAGGGGGCCAGGGGGGGGGGGGGATGAAAGCAAAGACTTTACCAAATAATTGCTGTTTCCCTTTGTCTGCATTTAACTTGAGAATGTTTTCTAAAAAAGGGGCACAATGAAGAGAAAAGGGTGGGGGAGGAAGGAGGGCCAACATGCATGGGTCTTTGCTGCGGCTCTTTGTCACTTTCTCATGTTGCATTAGGGGCTTTTCTTTGCCACAAGTGTGCCTCCGTTTGCATAATCCGCGTTTTCATCGGAGCACTGACCGAGACGAGGGTTTGTTTGCGCAGTAACGGGAGGCGAAGCTGTCATCTGCTTTTTCAAATACTGGTTAAATGACTTTGTATCACAGATCCCATTCTGTACCTTTGTGCAATTTGGCTACCTGCATTTGTGCGCGTTTGCTTGTTTGTTAGTGTCGGCACGTCAGTGGGGCGGAGGGCAAGAGAGGGGGGTTTGCGGAGTCGCTGCGGTCTAGACAGCAGTGTTAGTGAATTAAACATCAAGGACCGACAGAGTCTGGCTCTGAAGAAGTCAATTCAGCAAGTTCACCTGAACAGAAACTGAAATGGGAACAAGGAGCGTGAGAGGGAGGGTGAGGGGGAATTCATCCAGCAGCAAAAACAACAAAATACAAGCCAAAACAAACAGTATTTCTATTCATGTCGCTATCATTAGTGTGCCACGGACTGACCTGCTGCAGGGCATGCTCGTGCCTGCGGGCCTGGCTCTGGCGCGTGATAAAGGACCAGGAGGAGAGCTTGTAGTGGTTGAGCAGGCAGATGATCACCACCACCATTACTGTCATCACCACGATGATGATGACAATCTGAACGAACTCCAGTTCAGCTGCACAAACACACAAAACAAGGGGGTGGGGATTAGCACCAGATATTCAGACGTAAAGAGATGTGAGCACAAGAAGATGGACATGTCAAGAGATCATTGGGAAGTTGTTTTGTGCATGTTCATAATTACAGGAAAACAAGGATTTCAGTTGTTGAGATTGTGGTGAAGTGATGTAACAAAAACACATTTTTCTTTTAGGTCTGAGCTAAAAGAGGGACAAAGATTGGATCCAATAGCTCCAGAACAGCTACTGAATGAAAATCCAAGTGTGTTTACTGTGATCGTCACAGAAATAAATAGCATGTAATTCTTGCACTTAGAAATTAAAAAAGGTTTAAAATAATAATAACCAGATTAACTATCCACAATAACTTGTATAATTTACACAGCTACGTGATAGATGGGATGAAAGGAAATCCCTCGGCAGAGGCAGAAGAAGTAACTGAAGAAGACTTTCCCCACACATTGCAATGACTGAGCATTAGTGACTTGCTGTGTGAGCACGAGTCCGCCAGCAGAGGGCGTCACAGGTCAAACTTCCTGTTGCATGAGCCTGTGGCGTTCTCCAGAGAAGAAGCGTCAGATAACAGAAGAAAAAGATGAGTGCCGAGACTGTGGTGTCTGTTCCAGCATACAGTGAAGTCTTTGTGGAGGTTCTGAATAACTGCAGTCTTTCTGTGGGCCACACACACACGCACACCAGCGTCAGCGCTGATGACCTCCAGATCTGGGCACTGCTGGGAGACAGCGATCGCTGCCTCACAGGCACGTCAACCTCGAGTCTCTTGTTCCTTGTTTCCTTGGCTTTGTTTTTTGCTCTCTTTGAACATTTACTTTATTGCCACTTGCCCCCTCCATCTTTTCCTCCAAGCTAAACCTTCCACCCTCGTCTTTTTCTGCCACATGTACTCTCCCAACTCTTCCAGCTTTTATCAATCTCGAATCTCTACCTCGCCCACCATATTTCTGTCTCCGTGTTTCTTCTACTGTATATCACCATTTATTCCCAGTTTATAACCCCCCTCAGTCGGACACTCTTTTGTCCAAGATCTGAGCAGAACTCTTGAACTTGTCTGGTCTTGGCACCTAGTCTGACCTTTGACTCACATCATACTCACTGCTTAGACACTCATTTGATGCGTTGATAGAGTATGTCTTTATGGGTTCGAGCAAGCTCTGCGAGACCAGCGACACAATGAAAAGCTCTGCACATATTAAAATGCACCTCTAAAACCAAGAGGAGCGGGATCAGGTGCCGACAAGAAAAGGATATGTAGGAAAACAGAAACAGAAATGTGCAGGACGCACACGTCTTGCCAGCCTGTGTAGTCTCGCCCAGCTTATTCATCAGCAGGAGGGTGGGTTAACGTTAGGCTAAAACATACACCCACCCAAACCTGCCTCTGCCCACACCACAATACCCCAAAGGGGAGGAGTGGGGTAAGACAGAGAGGCAGACAGCCAGCTAGCACAAACCACACGAAAGGTGGATGGGGGGGTATACACCACTGTATGCTGGGAAGAACAAACACAAGCCAGCAAAACCAACCGACATTAACCCCCGAAGCCAAACAACGACTAACAAGCTCGACAACCTGAGACGATGAGTGAGGTGGTGGCGTGTTAAACAAAACAACAAATGACTAGAACCCGTCTGATTAATAAAGTGTCTCTTTTACAAGCTGTTCATCACAAGATTACTCAGAGGACAAGGAGGAAAGAAGTGTTCTGGAAAAAAAATGCACAAGCTCGTAGAGCCAAATTGACCAAACAGGCCCGCGAAGGGATGAAGTACATTTATTTTAGAAGCAAGCGCCTCTACACAATGCCAACTATTGTCAATATAGATATAAGTATTATCATCTGGGGATCATAAATATGTCTAAATGTTCCAGAGTTATTTCAGTCAGGCCAAAGAGAGACAGATAGTTACATACTGCGAGTGCTGCCAAAGGCAATTGGTGAACGTCATAGAGAACAAAGGTAATTGTAATTATTATGGCTGTTTGAGCTCCCTGCACTCAGCCCAAAGTGGACTGAGGGAAACTCTCGTTCAGAGAACAGTCTTCCTTGAAAACCGGTCAACCCGGCATTCAAACCAGGCTCAACGCTGTCTTTCTGGAGTATTAGTGGGGAACCTTTTTTTTTTTACCCCTCAAGCAAAAGAAAAGCAAGAGCGGCTGCTGCTAATGTCCAATGCCCAGATCATCGAGGAGGAAGGAAGCTAGAGGAGGAGTTGAGAAGGGAGGAAGGATGTGTGGGAAGGAGGAGGAGAGGCCTATCCTGCCAGTATGCACCTGGTTCTGCCTGTGCACAGGCCAGAGATGCGAGTGTGTGTGTGTGTGTGTTGGCAGTCTGCATGACCAGCACCGGTCTGATGTTATTACAATACTAATCCACTTGTCAAAACAATATCAGCCCGGCGTCTGCAGCGTCCCTATTCCGTCGGCAGGCTGAATCATTTTTTGTCGCAAGCCGCCCGCCCCACGGCTTTATTTTTCTGCTCTGGTAAAGAGAGAGAGAGAGAGAGAGAGAGAGAGAACAAGAGAAATAGAGAGAGAGAGGCTATTGAGTTTGTTTGAACCATGTGAACGTGACCGGTCAGAGCGCACTGCTACCCTTTCAAACATCTGTACAGACATTACTGAATTTTGCAGCAGCACCTTTTCAAGAAGAGTTTAAATAGATTCAGAGGACCAACTACCCGAGGTCAGTTGTTGTATATCACAAGCTACTGAAAGCTATTTCATTGAGTTTTCATTCAGGCCAAATGAGCTCCAGTGTACATGTCTACACGGCTTTTATTGTGAAATATGGGAGCAGAAGCAGTGGGTCTGGTCTGTGCTGCCCTTGTTGAGTGTGAAAGGAGTAGTAAAGCTTGGTCTTGGTTGGTTCTTCTACACTGTGAGCTTTGACTACACTATTAGCGCACACTTTTAATGTGTCTGAGTGCATCAGTTGCTGCCTTTATTTACGACACACTCAGAAAAATCTCAAGTCTCTTTTGACATGTAACCTAACCTTCAAAATATTGAAATCCAAATGCATTTTAATTGACGTTGGGACACAAACTGTGTACAAAATAATAATAACTGACTCCCTGACGAAGGCTTGTATGCCGAAACGCGTTGGATTTTTGTTGACCAAGACATAAATAAAGGCTTTTCATTTTGAGAGTGCCTTGGATTTTCTTTTTGGTTTGTACATTAGTTTTCTCCCATCCAAAGAGCACCTCAAGTATACTTTTTTGAGTCCTGGAAGCGCTCCGCTACAGACATTTAATAATAAGTTATAGTAGTTATAATATCAAAATGTAACTTTTTTGATAACTCACTAACATGTATATATTTATTCAATTATTTAATTTAAAAAAGGGAATTATTGGTATGAATTACACATTTGTCAGTAGTGAGACATACTGAGTTGTGAGAACCGCGTTACCTGACAGGCAAAAGCCAACACTGCAAGTGAGTAAGCAGCATGAAGAGCGCGTGTGCACACAGTGGCACAATGGTCCGTGCCCTTAATGACGGCAATAATTACAACAAAAGATTCGTAGTCATTCAGGTGTTCTTTGGTCAAATTTCCTCAGGATTCCAGATATCTACCCGCTAACATTAATGCTGGAGATAAACTTCTGTGACTAACAAGGGCATAGAGACTTACCCTGTTTGGGCTTGAAATTAAATTAAGGCTAATGATCTATAGAGGCTGCTTACACTCAGCCGGGGCCTCCAACATTGTTATTGCTCGATAAACTCAACGTCTGAGCTCAGATGACCTTGGACACTTCCGTGAGAAAAAACTAGGGCCTGGCTGGTTTTAGATTGCACAAAAGGAACAGCCTTTTTTTTTGCTGCACAGCTACGAGAATGCGCTCCATGTCTTAGAAGGGGATGTGTGCTGACAGCGGGGTCGGGGGAACGGCTCGCTAGCTGCTTGCGAATTCAGAGCGGCAGAGCTACTCGCAGCAGCAGAGGAAAGGCCTCTTCTCCCTCAAGGAGCTCCGACTAGCTCGCAACCCAGCGGCGAGCAGCAGCTGTTTGTGGAAACGCTGACACGGCCCCGCTCCGGGACAAGGCCGCGGGACGGACGAGCCCCTCAAATTACCCCGCCCCCCCTGCAGTCGTAAAAATTAAGGAATATAGGACCGTTCCCGCACCTGTCAATCAAAGCTCCACTTTACTGTGAGATGCAGAACATCCTGTTGAGGAACAGAGGAAGTGTTACAAAAGTGCTGCGTAATAGTCCCACACACTCAACTTCAAACGTGTGTATTGGATGCAAGATAAAGTGAAATAAGAGAGACGAAGAGATTCCAAAAAAAGGACGCTTTCTCCGCTCTCCCACTCGTGCAGCCTAGAGAGCTTGAGCGTGCACACACACACACACACACACACACACCCCTGTCTGGTATTGCTGCCGTTGCTATGGTAACCCTTGGGC
The DNA here is from genome assembly GCA_021346845.1 of Apeltes quadracus. Taxonomy (NCBI): domain Eukaryota; kingdom Metazoa; phylum Chordata; class Actinopteri; order Perciformes; family Gasterosteidae; genus Apeltes; species Apeltes quadracus. The sequence continues at coordinate 11,172,425 of CM037936.1, read as the reverse complement.
ACAGCGTTGCGATCAGCAGGGCCCAGTAGCAGCCGAGGGCGCCTTTGCAGCGACCTGGCTGGCACACACACACACAAAAAAAAAAGTGTGCACGGCAGGGAGCAAAAGAGAGAGACAGAGATTCTCTCTCAAAAAAAATGACTGGCACGCTTTGAGGGAAGCAGAGTGCGTTGGTTAACGAAGGGAAGAAAAGAGTGAGGAGAGACGGAGCGGAGAGAGAAAATGACACTCGCACACACACAGACAGACACAGACTCCACCTCCCCCAGGAGACATGCACTGTAACGTCTAGACGGGTGGTATCAGCGTGGCAGCAACCGTCTCCCTCAACTACAGCGAGTGTGTGTGACAGACACAGCATGTAGTAGATATCAGCCTAGTTACTGGCAGCCCTCCTCTACTACAGTCATTTAGTCTCTACATGGAAAGAAATGAAGTACTTTAGGGCTGCTAAACCCTGAGTGTGTATGTGTTTGTTGCAGTGAGTAGGAGAGTAGGATACTAGCCCATTAGACAGGTATCTCAAGGTCAGGAAAACCATGGAGACAGTAAGAAGGGAGGTGCTCAGAGAGGGAGAAAGGTGCCAGACATCGCTATGGGGGACTCGTCTCTCCATCCATCCCGCTCTTCTCTTGCTCACACAGCACAGGGAGGAATGAGGCAGTCTGTCTCTGCTTCTCCGCAGAGACTAAATGAGAGTTCAAAAGCAGAACTACTTGTAGCTCGTGCATAGGGACGGGAGACATTCTGCCACGTTTTCATTTCACAACTTGAAAAAGGAAAAGAAAAAAAGAGTGTGAAAAGAGAATGCTGCCGCTCGTTTTATAGTAGAGCTTTGAAGGATAATTATTAGAGATGTTCCGATACCATTTTTTCCCTCCCGATACCGATTCCGATACACGCCTTGTGGGTATTAATTGCGTCTTTGCATGTGGGCGTCCTGGTGGGAAAAGCCACTGTAAAGTTCTGCCAAACTGCCGACGTGATGCGCTAACGTTAGCTCTTGAGCTAATGTGCGAATGACGCAAATAACGGAGAAGACAGACCGGGCAGCACAGAGACCAACAGCCGTTTACAGTAGCGGTGTGTTGTTCGGTACAGCGAAAGTTGCTCGAGACGAGGGCCCGGTTAGCGTTAGCTAGTTTCGTTTGCCGTGTGTGACGTTCCACAAACCCGGTTCACGTTAGCTAACGTCAGCTCCTAACGTCAGCTCCTAACGTCAGCTCCTGAGCTAACTTTAGCTAACGTGAGCTAACGTTAGCTAACCTCAGGCTCTAACGTTAACGTTAGCTAACGGTATCGGATCGGTGCCTGGACTCCAGTACTCGCCGATACCGATGCCAGCATTTTCGGCAGTATCGGAGGCATTTCCGATACTAGTATCGGAATCGGAACAACTCTAATAATTATGGTATGTGACAACTAGGGCTGTCAACTTTAGTCGTTTAGTCGACTCATCGGTCGATGCCGTCTTGGTCGACTGACATTCTCATTGCCACAGTTTAGCGCACCGCGTAGAACACTCAGGAACCGTTCGTGGCTGCTGCACTGCTGCTTCACGCTCAGTAAGGAATATGGGGAGTTGTGCTGTATTCATTTAGTTAAAACGCTACTTGTTTTAGCTTTAGTTGACAAAATGTCCAAGAAATCTATATCTTTTGTCTGGCTGCATTTCACCAAAAAAGACGACAAGACTGGAGTACGGCTGTCAACTTTAGTTTAGTCCAGGGGGGGAGGGAGCGGTTGACGAACCTCTGCATATACTTGCGCGCATAATGTCCGCACGGAGTGCCGGCGGGCCGCATTCGGTACTCGTCCGCGGGCCGTTTATTTAGTTTGCATGCATTTTTTTTTAACTTAACCCGGTTAGGAATGTGGTCGGGGACCGCTGGTTTAGTCGACTAATCGTTGCGCAGGACAAGACTTTGGTCGACTAAGCATTTCTTTGGTTGACTACAGCCCTAGTGACCACTTACTTTTTTGTTTTGGTGATGCAGTTGGCGTGAATGGATAGTGTGGGTACTGCTGTCTCCACCCACATTAAATAACATGAACAAGATGCAGATAACCCCGTGCTCAGTGATCACAGATCATAAAGTCGCAATGTAGTCAAATAGCGTCAATATTCCAAGGATGTAATATTCATGGACAGCTGTGAAGCACGGAGAGGGGGGAGCAGTGTTTAAAGGGTTCATCGTTCTGACTGGCTGGTTCAACATGTCACACACACACACACACACACGTCTCTCAGGTGTGTGTGTACATTATCAGACGGAGAGCGTCTAAACACCTCCACACCTCCCCCCCATCCCCCGCAGAACCCAGACTGAATACACTCTCCCTGAGTAATTGAACCAGACCGAAGGGTCAGCGGTGTCAGGGTTGAAATGTGTGTGTGTCCTGTGTGTGTTGTTGACTAGGGTCAGGCATGGTTAGCGTGAAAGAGTGTGTGGGACTGTGGGTGGAGTTATTGTGCATTCTGTAGGAATGTGTGAGCCATTCTAAGTCATGAGGGATTCGGATTGTGTTGCTGCTTTTCAGATCGGATATTATTTTAAAAGGACATCGGGCAGTCTTTGCAACTGTCTCTACACACGCTTGTAGCAAATGAATTAGGGATCGACAGATAGATCGGGCCGATATTTGCACTTTTTACGTGGATCGTATCGGCCGATACGCGGCTGCTGAGTTGGCCGATACGCGGCTGCTGACTTCGCCGATGCGGTAGGGGGTCCTCGGGCTCCCCGCCTCCGGTGCTGGCTTGTGCAGTGGCGCATTTCCTCCGTGGCGGTGTGCTGCGACCGGCTCCCGTTTGGCTTTGAGACGCTCGGGGCGAATGTGGCCTGCGGCGAAAATCACTTGCTTTACAGCGCTCCCCCGCCAGCAACTCGTCGGCTTTCACAGCGCTCCCCGCGTCGGCTTCACAGTGCACGCACGCACGCAGCTCGCCGCTTCCGTGGGCCGACCGAGCGCCGGCTGCAACGCAGAAACTAATAAACGGAAGGTCTTCTGCATTCTCTGATAGAAGATTATGAAAATATAACGCATACTTCTCACTAGAAATGCCATGCTGACGCTTTCTTAAAATATTGTGTTTTTCACAGATAATGCGCCGCCATGTTGTTTTTTTTAGCTGAGGGAAACTTCATAGTCACGTGACGTAGTTGCAAGGCAAACGTAGTATTGTCACAATATGTCGCGGGGGGGCACATTGCTATACAATTGCTATATATACTATATAAGTATAGGGACTTAAAAACATTTGTTATCATCATTGTGTCATTTTTATGATGTAAATTGAGGGAGCAAAAGCAGTATCGGCTCCATAAATATCGGCTTAAGAAAATCGGCAGCCCATATCGGTCATCGGCTAAGGCTGATGAAGAAAAATCGGTATCGGCATCGGCACTAAAAAATCCATATCGGTCGATCCCTAAAGTGAATACATGTGAAAGGCGATCAGTCCGAACATAAAACGACAACGACCTGGACCCAGAGGCCTGCGTCTACCTCAAAAAGCAACAAGCAAAAGGCCATAAACGCTGATGGCAACAGCTCGAAGGTTATATCTGGTAGCAAATGGGGGTAGTAGGCACCCGACAGCGCTTTGCTACAGACCATAATAACCCGGAGCGAGTTACGAGTGGTGTGCGGTGGGGGGCTTTAACCTGGGAGAGCTCTGATAGCAACTGGGAAAACAGCTCTTACGTACGCATCATCATCATCTAGCAGGCACAGGACAGTGGTCTGTTGTGAAAGCATTAGTCGTAGGACGCACACAAAAAGGGCATATACAGACCAACACACAAGCGGATTCGTACGACGTCAACAGATCACGTTCTCTAACCAACGATAGAGTAGATCACCTTTTAGTTTGAGTCAAGAACACTTTCTTTACTTTAAGGCACTTTTCCTACATGAATTCTGACGACTTGCTCGTAAACGCTGCAGTTTCCTTCTAGGCCACAAAGTAGTCCCCAATTCAGAACCAGTGCTATAGGGAAAATCAGGTGATGTTCTTATTGACAGCTTACCAAGAAAAGGCCAAACTAACAAGAAATCAACACTACCAACAACGATCACGGAAATTGTTGACGAACGGGAAAAGAAAAAAAAAAGTAAATGTTTTTGCAATTGAAGAATGCCAAGCTCCCAAAATGAACACAACAGAAAACAAGAGACAGACTTCAGAAAAAGCCAACATCAATGGGGACAAAAAAACAAAAAACATCTCCACCCTTCTGTTACCATAGCACTCTGGGGGGCGGGGCTACGAAAATAACACACTGCATTTTTCTGCATCAAAAGGCAGGACAGGAAATGGTAGAAGGTAAAATAAATTGTACTGAAGACTTTCTGAACATAAAGGGGGGGTAGAAGAACCACGTAGATGCCAGCTTGGCACAGAAAAAAATAAAAATAAAAAGATAAAATGGACCAGAAGAGATGTTGGATGAGACGGGATGTAAGGATTGGAGCCAAGGGGGAAGAGGAGGAAAGGGGGGAGGACGGATGAGGGAAGACCAAGGTGAAAAGGGACAGATGTTGAAAGGCAGACGAACAACAAAGCGCAGCGTCTTGTGTCTCATCTGAGAGAGGAAACAACAAAAACAGCAGAGCAGTGGACAAAACAAGAAGATCAGAGTAGGAATCGAGTGGGCTTTTGTCTTTCTCCAGCTCGCTTTCTGTCTGCATTTCCTTGCGCATTTAATAGAACCACCCCCCCAAACCTCCCACTAACCCCCGACACACACACGCACACACACTTTACCCCCACAGGAGAGGTGATTTCACTGGTTGACTTTATTGTGGGTTTAGTATTTTAGGCCACAAACACCTCCCGTATTAACCAGAGTATTGCTATAAAAACCGTGAGACCGCGGCGTGAGGGGGAGTGGGTGGGAGCACGGGGAGCTCAGGAAGACATGGGATTACAAAAACAGACTGGATAATGACGATGATAATAATCAATAATAGTTGGCCGTAGCCGACTTGTGGCTGACAGCTCGCCCCACGCGGTGTATGTTAATGTCACAGCGAGGGTCACCCAGGAGACCTCAGACCTTTGATACCGCATGGGTCTGGTTCTCCTGGGCGTCCCTTCCCTCCATCATGCCCCTGAATGCGGGATGTTTGGCCAGCGGGCGTTGCCGGTGTTTTACGCTCCTGGGCTTTAGGCATGGAATTGGACCGGTTAGCACCGTGGCCAATTATTCAGAATAACTCATGGAACTAATCTTTTCCTATGAAGGTCATGTAGAGGATCATGAGTAAACTGATACTGGTTCAGAACCAGATACAAATTCCTCAGTTACTTTAAGACTTCCCTCAGATAAGAATGCCAAGCATTTACAATTCACGGACATTTTAAAAACAGAACGCAAATAAGCACATCACCCGGGTTTTAGCCTCACTTCACTGGCTTCCAGTAAAACAGAGAATTGATTTTAAAATACTCCTTGTTTTTAAAGCTCTGAACGACCTTGCTCCCCCTTATGTGGTTGATATGTTGACTTACTACACTCCAGTGAGATCCCTTAGATCATGCAATAAAGCTCTTCTCACTGTACCAAAAATCCACTCTAAACAAGCTCATGGTTCTTTTAGTCATTATGGTCCTGTGCTCTGGAACACTCTACCACTGGCACTGAGATCCACCACAACAATGTCTTCTTTTATAATTAGACTCAAGACACATCTTTTTTCACAAGCTTTTAGTTGAGCTTTTAGTTGAGCAATTGAGAGGGGTAGCGGCTGTCCTTTTATACTTTTGTATTTTCTTATTTTTATTGTTTTTTTATATTTTTATTGGTTTTTATATTTTCTTTTTATACTGGCAGTATTATTTTATATGTTTTTATTATGTATTGTGTATGCATTTCTTGTTGTATTGCCTGATTTTGTTTTTAAGCACATCGAGTCTATGTTAATCATATGAAATGTGCTATATAAATAAACTTGACTTGACTAATGCTGAAATATAATGAAATAGTCAACACAAAAGGTAATTGCAGCCACTTTTTACACTTTACCGAGAAAACAAATAATAAAAAACTTTGAAGTGGAACATTTAAAAACACAATGAGGAAAAGGTGTTCAAAAAGAGAATTGGCCTTCCCCCTCTGGTGTGTAATTACACCCTGTCTGTTTGTAATAACTCAAATTGAATCTGCTCAGCTGCTTTTTTAGGGAAGGGGAGGTAAGGGAGGGGGGTTCAATCTCCTCCTGCAAATCATAGCTGGTTTCCATTTTGGGAAAAGATGCCTCCTCAAACATATGCTTGCGTAGCGTTTTATTCTGCAATGACTCACTGTCGAACATTCTCTCTCCCCCTTCCCTTTCTTCCTCTCTCCGTATGTTCATCACTTTAGTTACACTGCTCTCACCCTGTGTTTATTGGTGTGCTCCACAATCTATCGATAGCTTTTTCTTTTACCATCCCTCCTGTCTCCCACCTCTCCAACTTCCTCTGATTTGTCACATGAAGGTGTGTAAACATGTCTTCCACATGCGGCCTCAACGTGCCGAGCCAACAGAGCACCCCACCCCCCCCCACTAACTAATGCTCTTTGACAGAGTAAAACACTACGACAACAGTTTGTGACACATTAACCATTTGTAACTACAATAATTTATAAAATTACTTTGGAAGAAATACCCTGATACTGATATGATTTTTGGCAATACCGACCATATATTACAAGAAGAAGAATGAGATAAAGATGAAACGGAACAATGGGAGAGAAAGAAATAAACTTTTTCGCCCCTTGCTGGAACACTCGCTGTGACCACGGGTTGAACCTTGGCGCGGTGCTGAGCAACAGCTGCCGACTAAACAGGAAACCACAAAATAAGAAAAAGGCGGTGCGGGAGAAGGAGACAACGGGGGGGGGCATGCTGGTGGCGTTGATGACCAGGATGTTTAAGCTCGCTTCAGGAAGGACAGAGGTATAAATAGATCAGGGGAGTTGTGGGTGGAGGAGGAGGGGTTCAAACTGAGGGGAGGATAGTTAAAATATGGAGAGCAGCTAGTGTCTTATGAAAAAAAAGAGTCCTCCAGGTAAATGAGCATCCGGGATGCGGCAGCGACACAGTATCTCTTTACCGCTTCACCTAACTGCTTCCCTCTCGTTAAAGCAGTGAAAGAGGGTCATACTCTAGGGTCAATCATTTATTTCGGCATTGTCCGAAGGGTGTCCAACACCGTTCTACAGGCACTGTTTATTGTTGCTTTTGTCAGGGGAATTTTAATCAGTTACATACCCGAGAGGTCCATCCATTGGGCTAAATTGGGTAAACCCAATGACCTCCGTCTCAGGCGGCGAGTTCAATGCCGGAAAAAAAGAGCAACGTCCTGAACGGCTGAAATGCATCAAATCAGATGAAAGCATCAAATTCTCATATGAGAGTCGTGACTAAAATGTGGGGCTGTATTCAACCAAAGAAATGCTTAGTCGAAATGCTGAGTCTTGTCCTGAGCAACGATTAGTCGACTAAACCAGCGGTCACCAACCACATTCCTAACCGGGCCGTAGCCTACGACATGAGTTAAAAAGAAAATGCATGCAAACTAAATAAACGGCCCGCGGACAAGTACCGAATGCGGGCTAATTATATTTAGAATACAATGATATATAACTGCTTATAAAATGGATAAATATCAAGGAGTAAATCAATGAAAATGTCTTATTGGTGTAAACAAAATGAATAAAATAAAAAATATGCAACTGGTCGACCAATGAGAATGTCAGTCGACCAAGACGGCATCGACCGATTAGTCGACTAAAGTTGACAGCCCTACTAAAATGATCGTTCAATAAGTAGATAATATGGCCCATTTATGGATGAATGGAATTACTGTCGTTATTGTCGCCTTCGAGAAAGGCTTCATCAGCACACCATGTCTAGACTGCTACCCAATTGTGGTGGAGACACAAATCATCGATTGCATACGCAGTGTATTGTTACAAGGTCATGTAGAAGGCCCGTTTCCCGTCTTAACTACACTCGATTTGAGAGAAATGAATAAACCACGAGTGAAAACCAGATTTAGAACAAGAAGAAGAAAAAGGTATACAAAGTACCGATTAGTGTGTGTTTGTATACGGTGTTTACAACTTCAGGGCGGGGGGTTTAATAGCCAGGCCGGGCGAGGGGGAGGGTGGGGGCAGTAGAGAGAGAAGGGGCATAGGGGTTGGCTGAACAGGGTAGTCACTGTGGTGCTCTCTGCTGCTGCGAACACCACACAGACTTATTAATGTCAGTGTGGAACTGCCGGGCCGCCCTGTTATAATGGTAGGAGAAACACCTCCATGGAAGCTCAACAATCCTGGCTAAAAGTAGGAGGTTACTCAAAGATGTCCTCTTTGCAGAACAACATGTAAAAATAAAACTTTGGTTAAAATTCTTTCACGATTTATTAAAAAAAGAGATGGCAAAAATGGAATCTATAAATCCAAGATGCCAAATACATCTAGTGGGGATATATATCACATGGTCTAAGTTGGTGATTTTGCGAGATATTCACAATGATGATTTTATAATGCAGATATAATGAGTAAGGGAGTAAATGGAACGAGTCACTCGCCTTTAACACCCAAACACAACATATGCAGAGGATGACTAGTCTCCTACAACAATATTTATTGACATAAAATCAATATATTGCCTAATTTAGAGCACTTTTTCGTACCCCGTCTTCTGAGAAACATCTCATGTGTTGGACGTTGTGTTAATGTTTAGCTTTGCTGACATGAAACGAAGCGCTTCTCTCAGAAGAACCTTGAAGCTTTCTAGAGTTCTTTCTAAAGCACCGAGTCTCTTCATCTCTTCCCCGTTGTCATGTCTTTGTTGCCTTCTCTCCCGCACTCCTCCCATCCACCTACGCAACCTTCTTACTTCCATTCTCCGTAGAACGCTCCCCTCGGGGAGTTAAGCTCACGGGCGAATAGCACGGAATGTACACACACACACCACGAGAAACATGACGTTTTTACAACACAAATTAAAATTATGATTTCTTTAAACAGCAGACATAGATAATATTTGGTTGAGGTTGATGTGCACAGCCATTCAATGCTGCATGGAGCTGCAGTATCTGTCTCTCGCTCTGTGTGTGTCTGTGTTTCTGCAGACAAAAAACAGCTGAGGGGGCATGTCTGCCTCTGTTTAGTGGTGCGACACACACACACACACACACACACACACACACACACACACCATCATGGGAAGCCAGTTTCTTATGAGGAAGTATAAACCCTTCCCATTAAGATTCCTGTCAAATGAAAATATAATTGCAGTAAATGAGCAGCCCAGGGTGCAGCACAGGTGTTTATGGAAGGAATCCTTATTAGAATCGCAGATGCACAGAATCTGTTGGACAACAGTCGATCTTGCAGCTTTTCTCATTTTGAAGAATTTGGAATTCACAGGTAAAATGCATCGCTCACGAGACAATATATTGGCGGGGCGGGGGCCCTTTTCACCCTGGCGCAGACCCATGCAAAGGGAGCTTCACTCAGGCTAATCCGACCGACAGATGGGGAAACGCCTAGGTGAGCGAATGGGGGCCTGGGGGGTGCGGAAGTGTTGCGATGGCACACGGGTGCCGCGACCGTGACCTATATTAATAATTCACAAGCAACATGGCACCCTGATCGTCGTTGAAGCAGCCAGCCGGGGGCCATGGCTGCTTCAGGAAGAAAGCCGGGCGTGAAGATCAGGGACGGGAGGCAGGCAGAGCCTTCCGCTCCATTCCACAAGCGTCTATTTTAGGAATAAATATATTTCCTTGGTTTGGTGAGGAAAGGCTGCATGTGTGGTCATTGTGTGAACTTCAAAAGAATGGTGAACACAACTGGCCACTTGAACTTGAACAGGGTCTTTCAGTAAGCCTTAATAATTGTCTCTTCATCTTTTTATTGTACATTATTCAGCTATTATTTCCATGACAACCAGCCTGATGCTACATATCCCCAAATTATAAAGTTTTATAGACCCTTTTACTGTTTGTACACAATTATGACATAGCAGCGGATGCGCACGCATTTTGGCAACGGAAGTATGGCGAGAATCAGCAGTATGTCAAGCTACGCGAGCGGATTAAGCAACACAGAGAGAAAGTTATTTCAAAAAGTTGACTTTATCAAATGGTATCTGGCTACCAGATCTTTGTACTATAGTGGAGTGGATAGAAGACGTTAGCAGATGGCCAAATATACGGTGGCCAGATATCGAAACCAAGCGTGTACACCCGAGAGAAATTACGAGCATATGAATCACTGGATGCTTATGAATACGTTGTCTGTGGTCATGTACAGAACGTTAAATACCATGACATAGACATAGACTAGAGTTTACGTAGAGCCAGCGTATAACACTGTTAACTGTAGCGACCCGTCACAGTAGCCCCGCCCTAAAGCACTCCGCTTCATGGTCTGTTTGACTAAATAGACCATCATTTACTAAGAGAACATCATGCTGCATTTACTGAGGGGAAAAAAAAAATCAAGAGAATAGTAGACATTTTCTCATTGACGTCTATACAACCGGACTTCTTTTTTTACTAAGAGTTGTCGCCCCCTGTTGGTCCCTAGATACAATATACGTTTTAGGACAATTTCACATTGCCTTACTTAAAAATAAAATCCAGTTCGAAGATGCTCTTTCCTTGACAAAAAGAACAGTGCGTCAACATTTGTCTGCTATGTTGAGCAGGCTGACAAGAACGCCTGCTCATTTAGATTATGATGCTTGATAGCAGAGTTAGCAAGACAATGCCACTCAAAAACACTTTTCATAAAGAAGCATTAGATACATCTTGGGCTCCCAATGAGGCTGAAGGAAGGAGGAGAGGAAACAGAGATAAAGAGATGCTGTGTTATGGTTGGGGGGTAGGGAGGCAAAGAGGCAGACCAGACAGCCTCTATCTCCCTCTGACCCCCTGTCTGAGAGTGTGAGCGTGTGTGTGTGTGGGCGTGTGTGTCTGTGTGTCCTGCCCAGCCAGACAATACAGCAGGCCCTGTGCCTGATTGGGGTCAGCTGGTGGCTGCTTAGGGAGAGGAAGGGGAAAAGTGTGGGGGGTGGTAGGTATCAGACACCGCTGTCTGACTTGCGATGTCTGGATGGGGAGAGCGGGAGGAGGAGGGGGAGATTCTTCTCTCTCTGACGTGAAGTCCTTTGCCACTTGGCTCCCGACTGAGGTTGAAATGTAAAAACTTCAGTAGTGAGTCAGCATTTTTGGCATTTTCCAGTTCCCTCTCAAGGAAAGTCAATTGTTTTTAATGTTTATTTTTATTGGATGACTGAAATAAGGTCTGTGGTTAACACAAGTGTTAAGAGATTTCAACCTTTTGGCTCACAAAATTAAAATACAATAATAAAAAGTCCAGTTTTTTAATCTACTTAAAAGGGGAGGCGGCAACCACCAGTTCTGAAAAGACGTCATATTGCATAGACGTTGAAGATAAAATGACTTTTTTGGTACAGCATGATGAATTTAGTAAATGATGGTACAGTCAAATGGACCACAAAGCAAAGTATACCTTATGGGCATACTTACTTTGATTGACAGGTCATTACCAGAGCCTTTTTTATGGTGTCTCTGTGTCACTCCTTGTCCAGATATTGTCAATTCTATTGACAGGTTGTTTTTTAACCTGTCAATAGAATTGACAAGATGACCATGGCGAAAAGGCAGAACTCCAGGCTTTAAAACGTCAGTCCACAAACCCATGGGTGACATCACACTGACTGCGTCCATTTCTTTTTATACATTCCATGGTCAACACGCTGCCAGTCCTCCATCAGCTTAATGGGGGTCTTCTATCAGTTTGAAGCCTTCTGCCAATTTCGGCTTTAGAGATCATAAAAGTGGAGTTGATTTGGGGAAATGATTTAGTTGAACCAGCCATGCAACATACAAGTATTATGAATGTGGGTTTACAGTGCTTAATCTCTGGAATAATAAAAAAAAGTCAATTGAATAATGCCATTGTCTCTTTATAGGAGGTTCAGTCCAATGCTCAAAAAAAACACGTCATCGCTGGAGCCGCAGCTAATGCAAACCCAGAGCGGTTTGGTTGTTCTTAAATTTGTTTTTGTTTTTTAAATGTAAAACACCAAAGTTTTCTCTGTATTCTTCTCTACCTGTGGTGTAATCCTTTCCTACGATGGGGGTCAAACCCAGAGTGAGGCTTTGTTAGTGCACAGCCCTTTGACGCGACAGCACCATGGTGACACCGTACAGGACACGAGTGAGAGTGGTGTCTGCAAAAACCAACTAAATATGAAGAAGGGTACAGTCCAGACCATTATCAAGTTTAGATTGGCCCTTCATTAGGGATGTCCCGATCCGATATTTGGATCGGATCGGCCGCCGATATTAGCTTTTCCCCCCCAATTCCGGTCCGCGCAGTAGTTGTTCTTAAAAGTAAAACCCTTTTCAACATGAGTATAACAACAAAATAAGTAAATATCTTTAATACATGCCGATGCTAAAAGCTACAATATTGGTATCGGATCGGAAGTGCAAAAAGCTGCATCGGGACATCCCTACCCTTCATGACACAGCACATCTCCAAAATCTGTAGAGGCTTTTTTGCTGGAGCAGTCATTTCCAAAAAGGGCTTAAAAAAAAAAACAAAAAAAAAACATACATACCATGAATCATGGATCAACATAGATTTAATGTTTTGGCCCCAAGCAGCATTGGGTTTTGCCATAACCGCTACTTCTTTGCTACAAACTACCTAGAACCTAGTGCAATATTCACAATGAAAACTAAGGATTTCGAGGCAGGCCAGCTTTCCTTCTATTTGAAGCGCTTATCCAGTCAAACTTGTTTTTACCAGTCAAGCTTTTTCTGTAGTGAGAGGCTTTGACGTGGTGCTAGGCAACACGCCATTGCTTTTCAATTGCTGCAGTTATATTATGGGCATACTTATAGTTCTAAATTAAAAGCAGCAATAAGCAGGTGCTTGTTCGCACAGTTCACCTCTCTCAATTGAAGTAGCACTTAAGAGCCATTATAAGTACAATTTATCTATAGCAAGTTGTATATCAGCTTATTTAAATCAAATTGCACCTTCTTGTTTCTTGTTCTTTGAGTTTGTATCCTTATGGTTGAAATGCACTTATTGTAAGTTACTTTGGATGAAAGCATCAGCTAAAGGACATCTAATGTGTCTAGTTGGGTAACAATCAAATAGTGATGAAAGTGTGGAGTCATGTCGGTTTTGACATCCCTTATATGCACCTGCTCTTCAGTTAGAATTCAGTCTGCAAATAATGAATGTTTTTATTGTTGATCATTATCTCGATAACCGGTTTGTTGTTTTGGTCTAGAAAATGGTAAAAAATGAAAATGAAAAAATTCTAATCTGTGTTTCCTGCAGCCCAAGAGATCCTCAAATGTCTTGTCTTGTTTTGTGCTCAGCTCATATTCTGTTTAATGTCACAAATGAAAAATATTCACACTTAAAAAGGCACACTATGCAACATTTTTCAGTTAATTAATGTGTTCCATACCGTTTTGGATGATTTAATGAGTCATTTCAGGTCAAACTAAAGGTTTTCTCGGCCGCCCTGGGGGTCTGTAGGGGAAATACCGTACTTGCAATTCCAGGAGCGTCGGGTCGCCCCCACGGGCTCAGAAGTCTCGTGCATCGGCAGACTCGTTGCTAGTGCAGTGGCGATATTTGTGCAGTTATCAAGGCGAAACCAGCGACAAAACAGCGAAAGCCCATGTCGTAGCAGGCAAGAAAGAGGAAAAGGGCTCTGGACAGAGAGAGAACTCGTACACGGGTGAACATCGGGTAAGCCTTTTCCGAATGGCGAGAGCTAAAAGAAAAAGAAGGCTGGAAGGCTGAGTGGACCTCGCGATAACAGCTGAGCATCTTTACTTTTATTTTCGGCCTCTGTGGGAGCCTCGCTGGAAAATCCACCCCGGTTGCCCCTTTTGGGGGCATTTAAACGTATTATCAGGTCAGAACTCTGTAGCACATCTTTAAAAGAGCGCCCCACTGATTTGGCCTCTATTGAGTTGTGGTTTTATTGATGGAGCAGAACAGACTTTTCCATACCACACATTCGTAGTCCTACCCACAATGCAAGTCTCGAAGGGGGTTTTGGGTGCGTTAAGCTAGTGGCGGCTAATATGGCCTCGAGCTCGTTGCTACAGGCAGACTTTGCGGAGGCCAAGTAAGCTCACTACTTCCCAACTCCACACTCCCATTTTCTTTTCTTCAAGCCGCCACTGATTCAGTAATCACTGGAGCCAATTTATCAGGCTTCAAACAGCTCCCTCAGGAGCCACAATAGCTTTTATGCACCTTTCCTTCACTGTAGTACCCCCGAGTTGCCTTCGTAAATAAATGCACATAAACTAAACATGCATAGTATAGAAAACTAAAATTTACCTTAATGCCTAAACAACGAAAACCATTTCCAGTTGGCAGTTTCAATTGATACATTCAAGCCCTTTGTGATGTATTCATTCTAGAGATCTTCGGATACTATTTTTTTCCTCCCGATACCGATTCCGATATCTGTGGATATCGGCCAATACAGAGTACAGATACCAGTGTCCCCTTAACTTTGGTAAATTCGTCGTGCTCTTTAGCGTGATGCGTTTTCAGATGTTTGATTAAGTTGCTGGTGTTGAAATTTGCAATCGTGCCACCCCTCGAAATTGCTTCTTTGCATATGTTGCATGTCGCCGCCTTAAGGCCGGCGCAAGCTTCTGCGTCGGCGTCTCCGTTACGTTTGCGTGTTGCGTTGACGGACTTGTTTCAATTCATGGTTCAAAAAGGCTTGCATGTGTTGCAAAGCAATCCACCGCCAGAACACCAGGCGGTGTAACGTTTATTGTCGAAGACGACCTAGAGAGTGCTGTCTTTGCCAGTGGAAGTCGTTGGTTTGTTTATTAATTTATCGAAGACTTTTTGGCCCGTACATCAACACTGCTGGTTTTCTTTGTCTCTTTTCACGGACATATTTGTCCCGTATTTCCTCCACAACTTTAACGCCCCCTCGACCGGCAAAACCGACGTTTGCGGAGATCTACGTCCATGAATTGGAGCCCATCCGCACGTCTTTATAGTCCGCCAATGACGCGTGTGTTTCTAAGTGGTCATATTTACGGATTTCTTCAGACAAAAGCTCTTGGATCTGATTCATTCTCTTGTAAAATATATTTGTTTTAATAATGGCGGAATTACGCTATGAAACCGGAAATCCGATACTCTGG
>CM037936.1:11069678-11152178 GCA_021346845.1 Apeltes quadracus | reverse complement strand
TTTTCTTCAGCCACAGAAATCATCAAAGCATGAGCTACATTATTCAGCCCTTGCAGAGTCTGCATGACAACACGGCTGACAAACATGAGCTCTTTTCAGAACCAGACGGCCGCTACAGTAGGACACAGCTATTTCCAACCACTTGTGAATTGAGCTCTCTCCAACGGGTGAGGCGTTCAGATGACAAGGAATACGTTGAAAATTCCAGGCCAGCATTATATTTAGCTCCAAACAGACGCATGCATGTTCTTAAATACATTACTCAATCTATGATGTACTTAAATACACAACTATTTGACCTGGTTCTCTTTTCCCTGCAGCTCTGCTTGTATGAGGTCTCATACAGGTCTTTGCAGGATTATCTAATTAGGCTCCCTCTGCTGTATCACAGTGTCTGTGGATGCACTCGTTCAAGCCGGACTACGTGTTTGTTTGCCTGGCTGGCAATACGATGACACCACAGAAAAAACAAATGGTAGAACACCAGTTCTGCCAGACACACATGCACAGACATACACACACACACACACACACACACACACACACACACACTTCTTGGTTACAATGTGGCGTCAGCAGAAACCGCACTCTGCTGCCAAATCTCCATCTAATATCCTGCGTTCACCTCACACTGCCCAGGCCCGGCCTCGATTGAAATTACACAGACCGGGTTACA
Source organism: Apeltes quadracus (assembly GCA_021346845.1). NCBI lineage: Eukaryota > Metazoa > Chordata > Actinopteri > Perciformes > Gasterosteidae > Apeltes > Apeltes quadracus. The sequence goes on along the minus strand of CM037936.1, from coordinate 11,151,502 downwards.
GTGTGTGTCTGTAGCTCGTCCGTTTGACCATCCATCAAACAGTCTGGCTACAGCCAACTTCTGTAGACATTTGATTTCTACAGTTAATCAGTTTACCAGAATATAACTACTGATTGCAACATAATGTGTCACCGTAAGCATCAAAGTATGCAGAGACACACATAGACATGACAATGCTGTAGTGCTGTACCAGAAGGAACTGAAGGCAGTCACAGAGTAGGGATGGGGCAGGGTTTATACCCATGTGCCATTGTGTGTGTGTGTGTGTGTGTGTGTGTGTGTGTCTGGGATGCAGGTTTACATCTCTGCCCTGCTCGTCTGGCTTTTCTCCTGGTTGTGAATTTATGACCGCCTGGGCCTTTCTCTCGCTTATTTGTATTCTTTCTGTCTGCAGATCTGTTAGACTCCATGCTTATTTATTTATCTGTGACACACGCGCACACACACACACACACACTGTCCTCTGCATTTCTACCTGTCTGTCTGCTGCTCCCCCTGTGTGTGTGTCTGTCTCTGTGTCCTCAGCCATAAAGAGAACCATCTGCAGTGGATGTGGTGAGGCAGCAGTGTTCGCGAGGGGGGAGGAGGGAGGGAGGGAAGCTGATAATGATAGTTTCTCTCTGGGCTCGCTCAGGAGGCAGACAGACATAACATACCATTCAAGCGTTTCCTGTCTGTGCTGACAGGCAAACTATTTAACCCTCTGTGGTGATCCCTCGCAGCATATGCGCAGCCCCGGCAGGCCTCAGCGCAGCGACCCTCTCCCCCCGACGGGGAGGAAAAGTGAGGCCAGAACAAACATAAAAGGGAAAGCTCACAGACGAAAGAGTTCTCCGTGTACATGTATTGCGTTAAGTTAACGACGCTAGTGCTACGCGAATATGAAAGTTGCTTGACTGCAACATAACGTTAACTGATAAATACTAATAGAGCATGACTGCGTGACGTAATGGATGCTACAGCGAGACATAAAGTTTGATAACCATTGTAAAGTTAATATGATGTGTCAGGGACAAACTAAGTTCGCATCGGACTGTCGGTCCTCGAAGAGGACAGTTCAGCGTCTGCTGCGAGCTTAACGGACCCGGTCGGGTTCGTCCCTTCTGTCGCCGAACCCGGAGCGCGCACATCACACGGATTAACGGTCAGACGCACGCGACACATTTGTATTTGACTCACATATCTCCATTCCCTGTGGCTGGGAAGCGGTGCAGTTGCAGGAGCAGGTGACATTGGAGTTGCCGGGACCGCCAGGGGCCGTTAGGTTTTGCATGGGGCTGGGCAGTCCGGGACACCGCTCCGGGATGAGAGCCACCGCCGCCGCCACCGGGGCCCCAGGACCGGGAAAACAACTGAAAACTTCCAGGCAGCGGCAACACAGTCCGCCGCGACGAGTAACTCCCCGCAGTTCGCACTTATTGTCCCCACGGTTTTAATCACGCCATGTCTGTCTCGCAGCAGCTCTGTGAGTGAACTAGAAGGAGGTTTGGGGGACCAGCCATTGCCCGCGGCTAACGCATTGTAGAGCGTTTTTTCCTTCCTCCACTGCTGAGAGCAGCTGTCCTTCCTCTACTGTAGCAGAGCGCGCGCGCACACACACACACACGCTCACACACTCACTCACAGCGGGATGACGCCTCGCCCACAAAGTGACTGACTATCGCCTTGGCCAATCGGGGCGCTTCAGAGGCGGGATAGACAGGGAGGGGGCGAAAATATGTGCTGCCTTCAGGAGCGACAGAAATAACACGACTCTCGACTTGAACCAGACCAAAATGTGATGATTGCGACTCAGAATCGCCCTTACAATACAAATATAGAGCCTGCATTCACAAGCAAACCTGTGTCAGTTCGTGTTTAAGCAAATTATCTGACTAGACTACATTTGAGTCTATAATAGGAAAATAATGTTTGTATTATGCATATAGCCCATAACAACAGAGCCATTTCAAAGCTTTTTTTGTTTACACAAAAAAACAAGATAGATCACATAACCAGACAATCATTTCTTTCTATCCGTGCATGAATTTCCTAGACTGTCTTTAAATGAAAAAAGACTATTTTCTTAATCCTGCTCGGTGGTTGCTGTCAGTGGGAATGTGATTATATTCATGAAGGCCCTTGCATATATTAGCTGCAAAATGTATTAATTGGCTATCGGGCTTGATTGTTCATAGATGTTACCATTTATACTTTTAAAAGTGCTGCACCGGTTTAGCAGACTACTTTCTTTGTAGTTGAGTCTGAAAAATTTGCTTTAAGGACCAACAACACACTCAACAACACTGTACCAGGAACAACTGAAGGCAGCAACAAAGTAGGGATGGGGCAGGGTTTATATCCATGTGTGTGTGTGTGTGTGTGTGTGTGTGTGTGTGTGTGTGTTTGTCTGGGATGAAGGGGGGGATTCCTCACCGGCTGACCTGACTCAGAGAGCTAGCAGACGGCCGGGTCATGGTTGACAATGGCTGTGGGAGTGCAGAGCAGAAGGAGGGAGACGAGGGGGGGTCGGTCTGGTGTGTTATCCCGGGGAGGGTTGTGGAGAGCGTTTAGAGTTTCACTCCCTTGTTACGGCGGTCCGCAGCCAATGGAGACGGCTCTTTCAAGGGGGCTAACCTTGAGGTGACCCTCCTTGTGAGTCTTGTGGTTCGGGAGCACATGTGCAGCAAAGAAGCCCCCACGCCCCCGCCTTCAGCCAACACATCCCCTCTGAAGCTAACCAGCGAAGCCCAATGCACACACACACACACACACACACACACACACACAGACACGCTCCAAAGCGCAGGACTGTTGGTAGTTTATAAATAAACTAGACTGTTCCAATCAGAGAGAGAGGCCCTGAAGACTAAGAAGCATTGACGGGGGCATTCAGGTGACCCCCTCCGTAAGGGCAGGTATTGCGTGCTTCTTACTTCATCCGTGCAGGGGCCAAAGAGACAGTAACGCAGGGACGAATCTCCAGCTCATACAAGAAAGAGATATGTTCCCGGTCCACGGCAGACAACCTCGTAGTGTAAGGGGGAGTGGGGTGGGCGCGGGGGGTAGTATTTGTATGCTGAAAACACCAGTAACCAAAGGCAATAAAAAGCACCTCCGGGAAGGAAATCAAGTCGACGAGAAGAGCACAGACCTCCACCAGATGTTGCGTGTTAGGAGCCGCATCACTAGCCAAGTTCTACATCCAATCATGTAACAGCTGTTTTGGCCTTGGAAGCTTCCACGCTCTCCTCCACGAGCGACACTTTCTGAAAGGTGGAGGAGAGAATGAATAAAAGTTGGCGCATGACCCTGACGCAATTTACAAAACGGCCGGCAGCTGTCATTGTTTTTATTGAAGCAACAAATCTAGGGGCAATATCAGTCCGGAGGGGTAGCGGAGATGTTCTGCCGCCTCGATGTGAGGTCATTCTCATGTCCTCTCTCACTCACACACACACACACACACACACACACACACACACACACATGCAGGTACATGTTGATTCTTTCCTCCTGCAGCCCACCTCGATCCACTCACAAAACAAAAATCACCAACACAGCACTCACACACACACTCTGACAAACACACAAACACACACACACACACGCTCGCGAGCTGTCTGGAGCGTCCATTTAGTCCCCCAGGGAGCAAGTAGGGTGACACGGCTAACAGGCCAGACCAGACTAGACAGCCAGCAGACAGATAAATACTAGGCACGGCTGAATACCAAATGCACTCTATTCTAGCAGCCCCCCCCCCGCTTCTGACTGCAGTCTACATACTCACTCACTCATACACACGCGCGCACACACACACACACACATAGGATCACTGCTTCTCTCTCGGGAAATGTCTGTCTCATCTTGCATTTGAGGAATACTCAGAATACTTTTAATCACAACTGTTGCGTGTGCGTGTATCAGTTTTAGGAACTTTGACATTTCACTGCACCGATCTTTGCCATCTGCATCTTCATGTTATGACGCAAAATAATATATATATATGAAAACAGAAAACCCAAGTATATACCCAACAGAAAACCCAAGTATGTATGTGTATATATATATATAAAACAGGCTTTTCTTCACCAGTGTTGGCACACTGCTCGTGAGATGCGCACGTATATGTTGAGATGTTTTAGATATTTGAAGATAATGTTGAAGAACAAGTCTCCTGCCCCATTTTTTAATACGTGCAGTAGAAATGATTGACAAGGAGACAATTGAAAGTTTACTCATTTACTCGCAGCGCCATCTCGTGGCTGAGGGCGGAAGTTCTCAGTTTTGGTTCATCCTCCCCCCAAAACATGGGCAGGAAAGAAGTGTTCCACTTTTCTGGTGTCTCAGTCGATCTATTGCTCCTGAAACCAAAGCGCTCTCCTTGAAGCTTCGAATCAATTACGACGTGTCTTCATCCGCAAACGACGAGAGAACGTGCGGGGTAAGGGAACGAAGAGAGTCCCGTCCTGCAGCAGGTACAGAGATGTGCTCTTGTACTCGCCCTTTGACTGCAAGGTTGAGAACCAGGTCAGTGTGGATCATAGCTAGACACCAATAGTCGGTAGTTCTCTTTCATGAAGAGGACACCATCAAAGAGGACTATCAAATGGTCTGGTCTTCTTTTGGTGTGGACATCTCAATGCAACAGCATGCTCACATTTTACTCCAGTTATTTCCAAAACACTGGTTTGGGGTCCCCGTAGGGGTTGCGAGCAATTGTATTAGACAAATGATGAATCAGTGGAATTTCTTCCTTAGTACTTTATCTAACATGTAAATCTGCAGTTCACGTTTTAGCTTCACAACGGAGTCCGAAAGTTCATGTTGTTTAGATTGAGCAGCCTACCTTTTAACCTCAAATCTAAAAGACTTGGGTTTTCTGTTTTACAAATGGGAAAAATACGAGTCAGTTATATATGTTTTCTATGTACTAAATGGCTCATTTACATTGTCATCGTACTATAATGTGTAATGTAGAAATTGAAGTAAAAATGGTCGGGAATGTTGATCTGGGTGGGAATCTGTTCTAATCATTTTATATAAATAAGACCTGCTGTGAATTGGGTCAAAATGGTTTATCTTTTAAAAAAAGGTAGTAACCCCAAAGGAAAGATTATAAAACATTGATTTCCGTAATAGAGACCTTTCAACTTTGAAGCTATAGGCCTACTTTAAAGGACCACTCCCACAAATGCACACATCCAGTGCATGCACAGGGCTTTTACAGCTTAACCTTTTGGTGTGGTTCCATTTGACACTGGTGCATCAGCCCATTAAGTGGAGCCCATATAACCGGACTGAGGCGACCTGTAAAGGGAGGGTCTCGGTCGAGGACTGATTGGACTGCGGTGCAGAAAACTGTGGCGTGAAAGCAAAGCCGCATCAGGGATGGGCTGCATGACCCGTGCCGTCACAGAAATGTGTCACCCCTCTTTGGGTGTGTAGTTGTTTTTGATACTGGTATGAAAATGCCTCAGTTACAGCCAAAAGTGCTGGACCGGCATATGCATGTTCTTGCTAGCGCACACAAGTGGCTAATGCTAATGTGGACGTATTTCGTTCTTTACTCTGTATCTGAATGGTATTGACAGATCGAGTTCAGAATCGGCGAGGAAAGAACCAACCCGCACCACTTTACGATCCCCAAATAAACTACAGTGAAAGAGTTAGTATCCGGCGCCTCTTAATCTGTGTTCATCCCAAAAGATAAATATAAATAAGGCTCCATTTTGATGAAAAGTATGCATGTATGACGGTGATCCATTTGAACATCATTTTTTCAATCAGACTAATAACTTGAAAGGAAAAAAAAAACCCTGTACTTCTGTGTATGTTTGGTATTGCTGAATGCCATTCCAAATGCCAGAACAAAAGATGGGTATGACTCAGCCCTAATACCAAGGCTGAATGGGATTCATGAATTTACTGCAATGCATCGCGCCAGCTGACAGAGTTGGAGGGGGAAATGGTGGCGGGAGGGGGGAGCTAGGCATCTATTGTAGCTTGGGCATCTTTAGCAGAGCAGTAAGTAACGAAGAGGCCACCCCAGACGGTCAGATTTCCCAGTAGAGAGTGGCATTTAATAAAAAAGACAAAAAAACGTCTGGCACGCCACATCATATTTGCTGCTTCCTGCCCTTGTCTGGCCTCAGCGCCGTGTCATATCCTGTCCGCACAGGTGCACCAGCTGTCTGGTTTCCCAGCACTGTCATTTCTAGACACACACTCACACACAAGCACCTCGCTTTCACCCCCTGTCATTTAAAACAAACGAAAAACCGCTCTCACTGCCGCAGGCACCACTGCAATGACACCAATAGGTTCGCGGCAAAAATTGTGAGACACAAGAGGGAAAGAAAAAGAAAGACGACAGACAGACAGTGTGTGTGTGAGTGTGTGTGTGTGTGTGTTTCCAAGTTTAGGTTTGAACGAGAGGGGGACGGATCGACTGAGACGGATCAAGAAAGAGATGGACGCAGCCTGAGGTGGAGGATACCTGATAGAATGAATGAATTAATGTACAGAGATATGAGGAGAAGAAAGAAAGAGGGAAACGGAGTGAGAGCGAGTCAGGGAGGGACGGACCCAGAGACGCAGTGGGTAATCAGCAGGTATTGAGCTCTTTTCGCCCCTGCGGTAGGGCCCTGCTGAGCATTGTAATGGGCTGTCTGCCCAGCTGGGCCGATGAGCTCATGTCTGGCTTTAATGACAATCTCCCAGAACTGGCACACGGTGTGCAGGGCCGAGCGCAGACGCCACGCTGCCACTCTGCCGCCGCAGAGAAAAAGAAGGACAGGAGAGAGAGAGAGAGGGAGAGAGTAACTGAAAGGATTAATCTGATAGGAGTGTGTAACGGGGGAGGAGGGGAAGGTGTGTCAGGCTCCTAACTGGGTGTGTGTGTGTCATCCACCTCCGTCACTAGAAGTGATACAACAGTATCACAATGATGGCAATAACCACACAGCCAGTCAGACAGCCAGTGGCCACAATGTATACATGTGTGTATGTGTGTGTGCATGCATGCATGTGTGTAAAAGTGAGCAAAGAATAGATTAAATAAGGGAGAGCAAGAGAGCAAGTGTGTGTGTGCGTGTTGTTTTATGTAGCCATAAACAGCAGTGATTACAGAGGGTGGATGGTGCAGGTTATAGCCTCCTCCTCTTAGGAGTCCACACACTCACACACACATGCACAAACACACTCTTACACACTAAAAATGTATCCATTGGTACCAGAATACATTTGTTTGTATCATCTGATAATGTGATACAAACATGTTAAAATGTAAACATACACTTGTGCAGAATATAAAAAGTACGTTATTACTATTATTATTAGAGTACATGCTGTTCTGCTGCTCAGACAGTGATCTCGACATGTTGTGTAAACCATAGCCCCGCTACACAACCGTGTAGAATACAATCTGCACCAGAAACGAAGACCCGAGGACAATACGGAGGAAGGAAAGGGAAACCTGTTTAGAAGTCAACGATAAGGGCCTGCAGCATAGTCACATGTAGTGTGTTTACCTTATTATTTAGCTGACGCTTTTACCCACAGCAACGTACAATAAGTGCATCCAACCAAGAGGGTACAGACCCAGAAAAACAGAATCAAGGAAGTACATTTCCTTCAAGAAAGCCAAACTGATGGAATATGTAAAATAAAGGGCCAGCTTTATTAGACAATAACATTTTATTGGTTACAATATACACAGTGAAAACGCTAACGGCTCTGCTCCAGGTCCACCATTTTGATCCGTACTGAACCTGCTTATTTCTTTTTTATGTGACATTTATGATTCTCAAGTGATGAAGGCTTCTAATCCCGAGACTTTTTCCGTTGTGCCATGAAGTGGATGTTTGTACCTTCAGACTTATTATTCTTTGGATAGCCACCACATTCAGGTCTGACCCTGAAGAATAAAAAAACTGACCAAACTTAGCACAATGATTACTTTAAAGTTTATCACATTTTGTTGTTCAATTCTTCGGTATTTGAAATACTTATACTTTGAAACTCTCCCATCAGCCTCAAACTGTTTCAAAGAGCTGAGGGCTGCAACAACCAAATAACCACTTTTCCCTGTGGTTCTAAATCTTCCATCCACACACGTACAGTATGGAGTTTATGCAATCCAGTTTCAATTGTTACTTATCCCAGCTTCTTTTATTTCAACACAATCGCCTCGTGGGCGATATGTTGGCGTTTGTTTTTCCAGCGGGCTGAACGCTGTGATGACAACCCCAAAAAAAAAGAATAATTATCTGTGCTCTGTTATTAGATTTCATGCCATTACATCTGTCAAAACACGGCCTGTTTTATAATGACTAATTTAACTGGGATTGTAGGGACTAATATTAACAAGAACTAAGAAAAAACATCATATCACTGTATTATCTGCTTTGCACTGGTTTCCTGTTAAATCAAGAATAGAATTTAAGGTTCTTCTCCTCACCTACAAGGCACTTGCTGGTGAGGCACCTTCTTATCTTAAAGAGCTTGTAACACCGTATTGCCCTGCAAGGCAGCTGCGCTCTATAGATGCTGGGTTACTTGTTGTTCCTAGAGTTATTAAAAGTAGGATGAGAGGCAGAGCCTTCAGTTATCAAGCTCCTCTTTTGTGGAACCAGCTTCCACTTTCAGTCCGGGGGGCAGATTCAGTCAGTTCCTTTAAGATAAAGCTTAAAACTTTCAGAGTTCTTTGTGCTTTCTCGCCAAGCAGGTCTCCGCAGATCGTAGTTCCGTCAGGACTCTCGTCCTGACTCCGGCCGTGGCCCTGCTGGCACCTGCTGCTGCCATCATCATCATCATCATTATTATTTTAAACATGATTCATATTACTATTTGTGTCATCATAAACCAACATTACCCTTTCATAAAATCTTTGTGCTTTCCCTCCCCATAGTCGTCTGTGGACGGTGGTTCTATCTGATGGTGGTTCTGTCTGATGGTGGTTCTATCTGATGGTGGTTTCCCCTGCAGTGGTCCTGTCGTACACCTGGCCGGCTACTTGGAATTCTTTGAATAATTTCTGTTATAGAAATTGAATGTATTCTACATCTGTATGAGTCATTCTGTACACATAAATGGCCGTCTCAGCTGAGTTGTTGTAAGTCTCACATATCTTCTCTTACATACATTCGAGGATGTCGCAGCATAAGCTACCGACTATGAGGGCAGCAGGTTCGGAACAGATGGACCCTCATATGAACAAGTAGCAGCGATCCAAACACACCTCCTCCCTGCCCGACTGGCCCCGTCACACAAAATGCTATAGCTCCCATATTGAGGGGGATATAATGAAAACATTACATTAGTCGAGAGAGGCTGTGCTTCGGAGAAAGCAGCAACAGATGGACGGCGGCGGGAACATGTTGCAGCGCCCCAGACCTGCTACCACCCTGGCAGAACTCAGCGACGTGCAGGTTAGCGCGACTGGGCGAGCTAACGCCGCCTACACTAACACAGCTGCTTTCGCTGGACCCCTGCCTGCACCGGTTGGATTATTTGCATGCATACGTATATATTGTGTTATTGCACCACCACGAGGCTTTGTTAGCCCCCGAGGTTGACTCAGTCCCACCATGGCGCTTGTAAACACAAGGCCGCCCCGTAAACAGCTTGCACCAGCCCAACCAGTGGTCCACACAGCCTGCCTCGCTGCCGTCGTGTAGTCCTAGAGGGATAGGGGAACTAACAGCTTGGAGAAGGCCAGCGAGTGTCTCTGCTCACAGCGAATCCTCCTCCCAGGTTTCCCAAGGAAAGAGGGCAACACCTGAATATTTGAGTTTGGAGAAGGAAGAGAACGATGTGGTCTCTGTCCACCAGAGACATTCATCCGTCTATGGTAGAATTAGTTTGAAGAAAGCCAGAAAACGCCCAGTAACACAAGCTTGCACCAAGCTCAAAACACAACCTTCATATTTCCATCTAACCAGCTTTAAACATTTATAAAGCATGTTATTGGTCCTGCCCTTGTGCTACGACATTAGCATAGCTCATTAACGTTAACTGGCAATATCAGATGAATAGATTAGGTTATTTGCTGCATAACATTTCATTGCGAAACTATATAAGCCTACCATGATTGTATTGTTTTTCTGAGGAAATTTCTCAGGCGTGGATGCGTTGCAATATATTAAATACTCAATGAGCTACTTCCTTTTATTATTGATATGTGACAAGGCATTGCTTTGGCATGTGTACTGGTGGTACATTTTAATCGGGCTGTTTTCGTTTCCAGGTGATTGCTTCAAATTCAAATCATTAAGCGATTCCGTGGCCTCAAAGAGAATTCGAGTCCCAGTTCCTGTTAGAGGTGCTGTATATATAAAACTTTTTGTTTTTGTATTTTGTTTTGGAAAATTATTTGACAACTGATTTAGAAAAAGTTCTGTTATTGTGTGTGTGTGTGTGTGTGTGTGTGTGTGTGTCTGTGTGCTTGTTGTCTGCCCAGTGACACCGAGGCAAGAGCTGCTTTTTCCCAGTCTTTGGTTTGCTGTCGAGATGGTGAAGGGCTTCCCATGTCATCATTTCAATTTGTCTGTCTGCTTTCGCTACACTCTCTCCTGTCTCATCTCTCCATCTATTTCACTTGTATGTTTCATGTGTTCTGTGGGGTTTTTCACTTGTTTCCACTAATCTGTGGGCAGGCGTTTTTTTGCGTCTATTTCAGGTGTGTGGAAAAAATTACACATGTACAAGTGTAAAAGTGTCACTATTACCCTTTCCTAAAAACTTTGCTTTCCCTCCCCACAGTCTTCTGTGGATGCTGGTTCGATCTGATGGTGGTGGCCCCTGCAGTGGTCCTGTCGTACACCTGGCCGGCTACTTGGAATTCTTTAATTAATTTCTGTTATAGAAATTGAATGTATTCTACATCTGTATGAGTCATTCTGTACACATGACATCCATTGCAGTCTGTCCATCCCGGGAGAGGGATCCCTCCTCTGACGTTCTCCCTAAAGGTTTCTTCCCTTTTTTCCCTGGAAGGGTTTTTTCATTTTTTGGGGAGTTTTTCCTGTGCCGATGTGAGGGTCCTGGGACAGAGGATGTTGCATGTGTACAGACTGTAAAGCCCTCCGAGGCAAATTTGTAATTTGCGATTTTGGGCTATACAAAATAAAATGAATTGAATTGAATTGAATTAAAAACTCACATAGCTCACAAAAAGGCTTAAATTCTAAATAGCAGTACTGTATTGCAAAGTCCGACATAGAGTGGAGTAGAGTAGAGGACATAGAGTGAATATATTTGCATTAATCTCATTGTGTGGTAATGTGGACATTGTACTGGTTCCAATTGGATCATTTCAGAAAATAAATTAATATAAGTTACTAAATAATAAAAGTCAGTGTTTAGTTGTACTTCAGGCTTTAAAATGGCAGTGGACTAAAACGGTATATGCGGCAGCAGCATGAGTGTGATGAGCACAGTGACAGTGACGGTAACCAGCGAGCAATGCACGCACTACTCTGTGCACGGACCTTACAGCAGCACAGCTCAGAATCATTGTAAAGCATATTTCATTTAAGAGCCGACTCCCATCAGTCAAACTAAGGACAACTTCAGTTGCATCCGTCCTCCGGGATGGTGTTGTCTCGGTTTGGTTTTATTCATGTTTTATTGTGAAGTTTCATGTTTCTGGTGTCCCTGGGTAACTTTACTTCCTGCCTTGTCCTGTCTTCCCCTGTAATTGTCTGATTGATAGCACCTGTTTCCAATCACATGCACCTCCCTTGTGTATTTTAGCCATGTGAATCTGTCATCCAGTGTCGCGTCATCGTCTGATGTTGTCTGAACCAGTTGGTGGCGATGTGCCTTGGTCCTTGTGTCCGTTTTCAAGCCATGTCCGTTTTTGCCCTGAGTGGAGTTCTTGCCTTTGACTATTAAAGTCTCTTTTTTTTGTTGAAAAAGCTGCATCTGAGTCCTGCCTCTCCCTGCTCGCCACATTGACTATCTTGACAGGTGCAAACTAAAGCTATTGAAGTTTTTGTTTCTGCTTTACATTTGGAAAAACCTGCAACCTAAATATTGCTGTGTTTTAAGTGGTGTTTGTACTCAGCCGTGAAACAGCAGCAGCCCATTCAAATCAATCAAAGCACATCTCAAATTCCAGTCTCCAACAAATCGGAGATATATTGTCTCTACATTCACAATGCTTGTTTAGAACCAAAGATTGTATAACATCTTATTTAAGTATTTTGGCCCTTTTCTATTAAATAAAGATGGATACTAATGAGGCAGAAGAACCAGAGCAGGACCATAAGTCCTCATTCTGTATTCATCCCTGCATCTGACCGTGCACATAAGTCCCAAATCTCTCTACCTCTCGTTGCTGAAACCTGTTTTCAATGTCAACGAACTTGACTACAATGATAAAGATGTAACCTTAGAAAAATGTCCACCCTTATTGTAATGATTTGTAAACGGAACAGTGCACAAGCTGCGTCATGCACCGTAATACAAAAAATGCAGAAACTTTTTTAGGGAGTAGGATCCACGGCAAACGGGCTACATTCAGACTCAGAGTCCTCACAGTTAAGTGAAGTTCCAAAAAAATGTCCTGGGTTTCCAGAAAGGTTCTTTCTATGAGATTCTTCTTTAGGTTTCCCAGGGTCTCTTGAAGTTTGTTTTGTTTCACCATTGATTTAATGTCCCACATGCAAACGAAGTTTAGCAATCAATCAGGAAGGGATTGTTTTTGCGTATTCCTCCTCGCTCTCCTTCAACATCTTCACCTCCCATTTATCTCCCCTCTCCTTGTCTCTCTCAGCAGGACGGCTCCCCCCATCCGTAGACCGCCCCTTGTCCCTCCACAGCACATTGAAAACAACCCACCACACACACACTCATTAACAAACAGCCCCATGCTGGTAAAGTAAAAAGCATACCAGCTTACACACACACACACACACACACACACACACACACACACACCTACACACCCATACCAGTTTTCATGCACACAGGCTCCACACGTGAGTATTGAGTGGCCACATTAATTAAATGAGCAGTAGGGGTTTCCCTCGCTGCCATATCCACTGTGGGGCATGAGATATTTAATAAACCTGTCAGTGGCAGGACTCCCTGCCTTCACCTAGAGCTAATGAGACACACACACACACATACACACACACAAGTCAGGTCAATGCAACGGTCTCATTCCACGCTAACAGTCCTAATCTTGCAGCCAATCCAGGTGTCTGCAGTTTCAGCCTATTGACGGCCCTCGATAACAAGGGAAACAGAAAAATAGCCCGAGACTCTGCTGCTTTTAGATGGTGGTTCTGTCACTGCCAGATTGTAAGGGTCCTAATGTTTTGCTCATTATTCTCGTTGAGCACTTGCCTGCCCCAAAGAAGGAGCTTTGCACAGACAACAGAGCTCTTAAATGTAGAACTAATACAAATAAACTAAAAAATGTAACTGGGGGTTGTAAGATTGAAAAAGCTCTCAACAACAGGGCGGGACGAGAAGCTGACCATCACAGAAAGAAGATAAGAGAAGGGATGTTTGCTGCACAATTGTAGTCATGAGATGATGGACAATGTGTCTGTTTGTTTATGTTATGTTGCCCATTTTATGTGACAAAAATGCACCATAGTTTATTCATTTTTTCGTCTTGTTTTCTTGGGAGATTTTACTGCACAAACATCTATTGTACAGCAATATGTGAGCCGTCTGCTCCAGTCTTTTAAATAATTTACAAATGATGTTTCATAATGGCCTTTTGTACAATAAACGTGCATTGTCTCTACTGACCAGCAGGGGAGACTCCTCTGGTCGTATAGAAGTCTATTTCTCTCTTGGTTTCATTGTTATTGACAGGATACCACTGTGATCACTGATCTGGAATGTTTTGGTAGAAAAATATCTTATTCAGCTTTCAGTTCAAACAAAATGAAAAATAATGCTGTGTTTCTTTAGTTCAGTGCTGAGGGGGCAACGCCTGAATACAACACGTAGGCTATATCAGGCAGTAAACATTCATGTAATAGTTGGGCTCAGTCCGGGTTTGAACAAAATGAAGGAATTAAACACAAAGGCTGTCATGCTCGCTTAGAACTCCAACTCAGGATGGATTTGACACAAACATGTGGCCTGAGCCACACTCTATATTACAACACAATATACAAGAGTCTTGAGACGAGAACTACTGGAAAGTTAGACGGGTGGATGTCTGGTAATCCAGCAGGAATGCACTTCTTTCATTGGTCATAACAGGGCCATGCTGGATGATGTCATGCTGCAGCAAAAGTTCAACTGTTTAGCCGCAGCCCTCTTTGTTCTAAAGCCTGCACTGCCGCTGGACTGGCCTCATTTAAATCAACAAGAGGGCTGTGTTTGCTCCCGCAGGGCTTATGAACGCAACATTGGTTATTTTATTTTATTAGGTTGATCTTGTTGTAGCGATTGGTTTTATTTTGTTTTTGACGTTTCATCGTTGGTCTCTGTCCAGGTCAACCTCATTTTAGACAATTCTCTTTTGCTCCAAAAGAGACAACCAGGATTGTCTGTCCTCAGGCCGCTTTAGATTTGGTCTCTTCCTCCTTTAAAATGAGTTTTCAAGTGGTTCTGGTTGCTTTTTTCTAAGCTTTGTAATTCCAGATGGGAGCCAATGTGCTCGATGCTTTGACTAGGGGTCTGCATGTGCCTCAGCCACTAAGTGTTAGGATTAGAATATTACTACACATGGGTATGGTTAGGGTAAGTCTCCAGGAAATGAATGTAAGCCAAAGTAACGTCCTCTTAAGTGATGGAAACCTGAATTTGTGTGTGTTGTGTGTGCGTGTCTTTTACGTGAGACAAGGTTTTAGTGATGATAGGATTAGATTAGGCTGACAGTAGCAACAAGGCCAGCGTATGTCTGAACCCTCAGCTGTGGGGATTAAGGTACAGAGATTCACACACACACACACACACACACACACACATACACACACACACTCACACGCACACTCTCACTTGTTTTTGGGATTTATGGATATGCCCCCGACCCCCACACCGTCCTTCTAAGGGAACACACACATGAATGCTCTTTGATGCACACACAGCTGCAGCAAAACACAATGTGTGACCTGATGAATTCTGTTTTCGTGCCATCCAGCTAAATCCCACATCCCCTAACTACCATGTCTCACACATCTACTCACACACACACTCACAAACAAATCAACCAGGCACCTATATGCTCACACGGTCTACACAGTACACGGTCCGATTATGGGACCTGAGGCCCACCCAGAGGTGGCAGGCATCGTACCACACAGTCAGTCTATCTCCTAAAATTGTTTTCTCTTCAATCAACAAGGCGAGGCCGGTTTGTCATGCAAATGCAGCCCTGGCTTACTTCCCTTTGTTTCCTTGACAGATTAGCAAGCGTGTGCGCGGGCGTGTGTGTGTGTTTGTGTAGGTGAGTGTGCCGTCTACCGAGCACCATTTTTCCGCCTTTGTTTTTCCCTCCTCCAGCAGTGTGGAGAAACATCTTGCACATTTCTTTCTTTATTCGTTGGCATGTGTCTATGACACACTACCTGTCGCTGCACCTAAACTTCAAATATGACAAACTAGTTAATTGTAGCCATTTTGTCTGGCACATGCGATTTTAGCACTTGCGCACAGGACAACACCAACTTGGTCAGCAAACACTCAGTGAAAGACCGGTGAATGTGTTAAGAAGCATGATTGATCCACTTCAAACTGGCTGATGGAAGTGCACCTAATTCAATTTTCTTTTTGTAGCATTTCAAAGGTTCGCGAAAAATCAGCTTGACAGTCAGCTTGAGAGTAAATGCGTGAAACAGCCCAAAATCAAGGTTATAAGAATGTTATACAAATATAAACAAAAACTGTCTTGTAACTTAGTCTCATCTCATCTTCAAACCACTTATCGGGTCAGGGAGGGAGCAACAGTGCACATCCTATTCTACAACATAATATGATTTGCTTTTAATCAAAGGTTCCTACATCCAAATGGAAGTGAAAAGTATGTTTAGAAATAAATACTTTTAAAAAGTGAAGGGTTATGGCCTCGATGAGAAGTCCAAATCAAATTCCTCTGCTTTCGTAACGATAGGAATTTTTTTAATCTCTTTTCAAAGGCACATTTAAACCGTGAGAAGCATTGAACGTCCCAAGCGTCGTATCACCTTGCTCACATTTCAGTCCGCCTTATCCAAGTCCTCCTCTGACCCGTCTGAATGTTGTAAGGTTGTTTTATTAGGGTAAAGAATCAAATAGTTCAAAGTTAAATTTACTCATTTTTAATTTAAGTTAAAATTGAATTAGGTATGTAATGGCATGGCTCTAACATACTGTCCTCGTTTCTATATTTTCTATAAAAATGCGGTAAAAGGTTACAACTTACAAGCATAAAGGCAATACAACACAGATCGCTGAATAGAAGTGAATTGAAATCAATGCTGAAAACATTTCATTTGATTCTTAAGCTAATGTGTGTGTTGGTACATTTAAATTCATTCCTTTCTTGGCTACAAAGTTGAGTCACAGTTGAAAAGATAACTGCTTAGTCTAATTTAAAATCTTTTTTGTTATTTCTTATTATTTTCGCTCCTATTTATTGCTAAATATTATTATTGCAGAGCTGTCTGCAGAGAAGGTGTAGTGAGTACAATAGTTCAATTCGTAGTAATTATTTCCCCATTCAATTGTCAAACGTATTTCATCACATTTTAAATGCTGCAAAAAACAGAAAATATGCATTAAGTGTGTCGATTAATGTTTTGGTTCACTTTCATATGAAAACTAAAGATAAATCCACGTTGACTAGTTGACTATGAACCTGTGAAGTGTTGAAGCATTCAGGCCGGTGATCCTGTTGCTCCCTCTTACCACCAGCTGGTTGGGACGATGAAGGAAGCTGCTGGGACATCTGGAATAAAACGGTTCTACGGAAGTTGACTCAACCTTTTCAGCCCGGCCGACCAACAGCCCGAGCTGAACTCTGTATGTGACGAGTGCTGAGTCAAGCAGCTTTGTCTCCTTGTCCCCTCGTTGCCTCAGCTCCTTTCCGGGCATCCTTTGTCACTCTCTCCTCTACCACTTGACATCCTCTCGTCCTCACTTCTTGCTTCTCCCCCTCCCTCCCATCGCTGGCCCATTTTTTAATGATTACTCATCCTGGATAGAGTGGCCTCGCCTTTCCTCTACCGCAGTGTGTGAGTGTGTGCATATGCACGTCTCACAGATTGGTTGGAGGGGGCAGCACGTCACACCTTCCCGCATGAATTGAGTGACGAATAAAAGACTGTATGATTCAATTGGAGCTGTCTATGGCATCGGTGTCAGAGCGTAGCGGTTAGCAGAGGAGGCGAGGAGGCCACTACTGCTGGACATATAATACACAGCCATCTGTGTGAGTGTGTCTGTGTGTCTATACGTGTCATTACAGTCAGTATGTACAGAATTAGTGTACATTTCGACTTTTAACAATCTCACTCTGATTCCCTCCACCCTCAGCCCCAATTATAACAGACGAGACCAGGGAGGTGTTTGGCTGGATAGGAAGAAGAAGCTAAAAAGCCATGAAAAAATAAATAAAAAAGACAGGCTGTGTGCCGGATCAGACAGGCTGAGTGGGAGGAACAATGACCTAGTTTCCAAAAAACACTCGGCGAACTCCAGCGGCACCAGAGGCGCGTTAGAGAACAGCTCAGGCAATGTACTGCTGGTATCAAATCAGGCTGAGTCTCTCTGTTTATCTGCATTTTCTGTTTCTTCTACCTAAAAGATAAATAATCATATGCTTTTATCTTTTCATCATCTCGTGCTTTCCCCTCCCCGTTCTTCACGTTCCACTCTTTCTTGCTCTCTTTCTGTTTTATCCGTCGTACTCGGCTGGATGAGGTGCTGAAGTGTGTGTGCGTGTGTGTGTGTGTGTGTGTGTGTGTGTGTGTGAGTGTGGGCGTAGACTTAGCAGCTGTGGAAGGCCACAGCGTCCCCGACTAGCGTCTGAATCTGAACAGGACACGTCACGACACACTCTCTCTCTCTCTCTCCAAAGCCAAAATTTCTGTGCTAAATTCACATTCTAAATAAATAAATAATAATAATTAAAAAAATATATATAATATATATATATCCAGAAAAAACATTTCCTATATATTTAATTACAAAATAAACGTATTGTATTTTTTTCTGGCACCAGTATTTTGTATCAAAATACATTTTGATGTATTTCTGCCCATTGTGTTGTTTGAAATGAGAAAGCGATCTCTGTCCACACGGACGTTTCATCAACGCTTTTTGAGATCATCTGGGTCCACATGGCAACCTTGAAAAATGGAATCACAAGAACATATACTCAGACCTGGCATGCGCATGACTTTGTAAACAGGAAGAAGATGCTATTCACGGTTAAATGACAGGAGTGAAAAATCCGGGAAGGAACCTCCTCGACTACTACTACTAATTAAGTAGCCCCCCTCTGATATCGCCAGACCAGGCTATATTCTGTGCTTTAATTTACTCCAGCTACAATCTCACTGACTGAGATTTATACTACTCCTCGCGATCTGTATTCACATGTTTCCATCTTCTTCACTCATTTAATCTCTTTTGTCAGTCTACTTTTGTTTAGGTGTCCGGCCCGTGGGATATTTATATGTAGTAAGTAAATATCATATGTCTATCAGGGCACGCTCACAGCGAGGAATATTGGGGAAACATGCATGTATTGAACTCTGGTATCGTGAGTATCGGGTATCTTGATATTTATGGCAGTTTTTATTTTGTAACCCTGTGATTGAGTTTGACACCACTGCTCTATCCTACTCAACACTTGTGTAACTCGCCCGTGGACAAAGCCTTTTTGGAGGGTGAGGCGGCAGCACGGCAACGAAACGCAAATCAAAAGGTGGAACTAAAAAGAAGAAATGTCTAGAGTCTAGACATTTTTTTTCTTGCTGTAGTTCTAGTTAGAAGTGTGGATCACTTATTTGGAAAAGCATCGGTACAACTTATTGTTTTGTTATGCACCTTTAACCTCCCTACACACACACACAAACTATCTCTGTCTTGTGTGTTTATTATTATTATTACATTAGCCAGTGTCTGTGTATTCCATGTGTGCATCAAGGTAAGTTTGTGGAGCCACATTTTATAACAAACATGTAATAACTAACCTACAATAATTTGTAATCAACCAAAATAATGTTACGTGTGTGGGTATTTTTCCAAGTAGGCCACTGACTGGTTGATACGTGCGATTAATTCAGTGGCCAATGCGCCGTGTATCGAGTGGGCCGGTCTCACAGACCCTCACAGTCTCACAACTCTATTTTCCCCCCAGTCCGTTTCTGCTTTTATGTTGCGCCAGCTCTCATTTCTCAGGGTGCCTCATGTGCCATGTGACATGAGGGACAGACACACGTACATAAAGTATAATACAACTCCTTACATGCTCATTATTGATTTCATTGTCATTTTGTGAGTCTATTCAGTGCGCTGCCATGGTAGACAACACTGTTGTGAGTAATTAGTAAATAATCAACACTGTACTCTATCAATATGTTGACTGATGACATGTCTTATGTCCTAGACATGATCAGGCAAACTGCTGCTCATCTTGGTTGGTTAATGGTTACCATTATGTTTGGACAGTATCAGTTAAACTTAAGTTTCATTGGTTTGGCCATCATTGAGGTGTGACAATTGGTCATTAATGAATGAGACTGCTGGCATAAGCTGAATTTTCAGCGTTTCGACCTAAGCCCCCGCATCTCCTCGTCTTTTCAGATACACATTTTCGTAGGTGTCTTTAGGTAAAAAACGTTTCTTAACATATCTTTACCCTTGGATATCAGTATTCTTCCAGTTCCACGCTTGTCTCAGGGAAACGTCACCAACACAGCAACTTGCTCCCTGTGAATCCATCCGACATGGCGGTGGGTTTGATGACCGGTGCGAGTGATTGGGACCTTTTTGTTCTCACACACAGCCCCTCCCAGTAGTGTCTGGATAAGGTCAGACTTACCGTCCATGTGTGAATGGGGCTATGGTTTCGCCACCGGAATCCACTCTTGGATAAGCAGCAGTGTTGTAGTATGCATTTAGGCTGGCAGGATTTTTACTGTGGATCCCAATGGAGCCAGAGTGTGACAATGTCAGTAAGTAGTGGAGTGCGCTGACCCTCTAACTCTCTTGTCGTTGACCTGCAGCCACAGCCGCAGCTTCTGCCATCTGTCCTTAAAATGTCAAAGCAATCATCCTGTTAGTGTGGACATGTGCTGCAGGTCCTACATGCTTCTTTTTTTTCTCACACCACTAATGCATCTCTCTCTGGAGTTCAAAGTGGGAGACAAAAAAGACCATGTGACTCTGGGGTAAAATACAAAAAGGTCACAAATATGTTGATAATTTCCCCTCACGTTTCCTTCCCTGAGAAGGCAAGCAGGACCGGGGTTGGTTTGGCCTTGTTGACCAGACTGTTTTTTTCGCCCTTCTGGTTCCCATAGCGACCAGTGGTACTGCCGTGGTTATGGCCACTGGCACTTCCTCCTGGCTGGCACCCTGAAGACACTTCCTTGGCCTCCCTTTCACTCTGTCTTTCGTTCTCTTCTGACACTCTTTTTCCATCATTCCATTTGTTCTCCTTTTCTCCTCCATCGCTCTTCGGAAATGTCGAGCTTGCCTCTAATCTCCATCTCCCTCCGTCTGAGTTCGTCTTTATCTTTGACAGCTCCACTTCCTCTCTGCAGTACTTATCGCAGCATCTCTCGCTCCTCTATGATTCAGCATCCCCCCACTACTCTCTCTGCATCCATGCTTCTTCCTCATTCTGCTCTCTTCCTGCCTCTAAACCTCTCAACCCTTATCTCCCCCTTTCTCCTTGCCCTTCCTCTGCTCTCTGCATTTCTAACTCTTCCTCCTCATGTGTTCCACTTCAGTTTGATTCACAATAAAACAGCATTCACAGAGAGGGGATTACCCCCTCTTTCCTCTGAATTATTTCAACACAAGAATGGGCTATTTGCTGCCATTTTACTCTCGTTGTAGCTCGGCATCAACATTTGAGGCAAATTAGGAGGGCAGGCTGCAATTTTCCACCAGTAGACACTTGGAAAACTGGGAGACAAGCAAGAGATGTCTCCCAAGAGAAAAGCGGAGATGCAGCCCCAATAATCCAATGTACTGCAATTACAGCAGATTTGTTAGCGGTATAACTCAATTGGAACCAGCCAGATAGTTAAGGGGGGGTGGGGGGGTTAATGCTCTGAACAGCAGTGACTATGCTCTGATGAGCAGACAGAATTGTTATCCCGATCAAAGTTGAGCTACCAAACAGCAGTAAGGACGCTATCACATGCAGTTTCTTTCTTGTGCGTTACAGAAGAATAAGTAAGGGAGGGCTGGTGAAAGCAGATAAAGATGTTGTCAGATTAATTTCTTCTCATGCAGCCTCTCAAAAGGTCTTGACATTAAAGACGAAAAGAAACATTTACGTGTATCAAGCAGTTCCAAAATCGAGTGTGAAATGGAACACAATCCCAATAAAAAACATGAAAACAAGATGAGGATGATAGTGGCTACAATTCCACTAAATCAAAACCCACACTGACACATCGTGGGTTACACCCCCGGCACATACATTGTTTTCCATGCACTGGTCATTGTAATTCTATAATATGTTGTTGCTCAGGAAAGCTATCAAGACAAGAGAGTGTGTGGCATTTACAGGGGAATAATCACACTGATCAGCCTCCCTGGTAAAGTCCACTCCAGAGTGCTAAAAAAAGAGGGTTCGGACAATAATCTAACCTCAGAAACCTCGGCTTGGTTGTGGAATTGATGAACTAGCTCTTTACTTTTGCAAGGACCATGGAGGGTGGGGTCTACATGTGTTTTGTGGACCTGGAGCAGGCGTGTGA
The DNA here is from genome assembly GCA_021346845.1 of Apeltes quadracus. NCBI lineage: Eukaryota > Metazoa > Chordata > Actinopteri > Perciformes > Gasterosteidae > Apeltes > Apeltes quadracus. The sequence goes on along the minus strand of CM037936.1, from coordinate 11,129,627 downwards.
CCGGGTCCCCTGAGAGCTCCTGTGGGCGGTGCTGCAGGGGCAAGGGCTGATGGGGTCTTTTTTTGGGGCCATCCCTGTACATCCAAAGCGAGAGGTGTGTTCAGGTGCTTGGCAGTAAGTCAAAGTCGTTTCCGGTGGGGGTTGGCCTGCTTCTTGTCACCAATCAAGGCGCAAACGGAAAACAGTGGGACCAGACGCACCCGACTAGGCAGAGCCTTTTATTCTTTTTCTGAGGAGTGGCAAAGCCCTCGCTAAGAGCACAATGGGATAACGGGTGGTGAGAAGCAGACAGAGGCCAAAGTTCAAATAAATGAATAATGATGTGACAAGTAGAACATTGTGATGATGTCCCCAATCGCAACATGCACTCCTATTTAATATAAACATTTATGAATTTCAGATTACCAAGTAAAAAGTAAAGTTGAGAGTTTAAAAAATGTGGTGTCATTGTAGTGGTACTGTTGTGTTTTCTGTGAAGTTTTGTCATTTGTGACGTTTTGTTATTGTCTTAATTTACATGTGTCAACGATGTCAATCAACTATGTGTAATCCACTATGGAGAAGCGTTGGAGGGTTAGTAACCAAATAGTGTAGTGCCTCTTTAAGACAGGGGTGTGCTGCTAGGTCATGTGACCGTTTTGACGTGAAAAGGAAGCGCGAGATTCACAATTGGTAACAATTCAACCCAGGGCCTGTACCATGAAGCTGGTTGAACAAACTCAGGGTTCCAGAATTGGTTCAGAATTGACAAAACCAAACCGAAGCAATCAGGCTTTATTGGTACCATGACGCCGGACTTTGTCAACCCAGGCTTTGATCCTCAAACTCTGATTACTCCGCGTGTGCGTGCACATAAAAGAGTGACGTCGGCACCGAACAACCAATCACGTTCGATATGGAGAGAGAGAGAGAGAGAGAGAGAGCGAGAGAGAGAGAGAGAGAGAAATATATTTTTTCGCGGAAGAGCAAGAAATTATTCTTCAGAAATTTGAAGAATGTAAAAAAAAATTTCAAGCACACAGTAACACCGTCTCTGCTGCCAAAGCAAGAGAACAATATTAGAGGAACATTGCTGATAGCGTTAATGCGTAAGTTAAAAAATAAATAAATATATATATATATATATAAAAATATAATTCAAACCATTTGCGGTACAGTAAGTGCGGCTTCGACGAGTCACATTTGTTATGTGCGGCTCAACAAGTTCGCAAAGTTATTCCTTCCGCGGAATATCTGTATCTTTCATACAAGGAAGTATCATGAAAGTCAAGGGGATTTTGTCTGTCCCTAAAAACTCTACGAAGTGCTCTTATAACAATTTGCACTGAGATGTCCACAGGATTTGGAAGAAAAGGTGAAACCATTGCACTGATTGCAACAGAGAACAGAAGCTAGGAATTAATTACGTCAGCTATTTCTTTGCTCACCGCTGATTGGTCAAACTTCTGACTGATGCTGCTTTCCATTTGTCTCGTAAGTCCGCCTCCCGAGTTGGGAAGTGACGTCATTGCCGGTTTCGTACCACTTACAGCGTTCCAGATGCGTCTTGCGACTTACGAGTTGGAAAGAACATGGACGCCAAAAAGGCAGCAGCTGCCATGCTAATGCAGGACGTTTTTGACAAAATACTATAGTAATCTTATAGGCATCTTATAGAAATAATATTGTATTTTGGGACACTATAGAAGTACTATAAAACTACTATAGAAATCCTATAGCGACTTTAGGATAATGTAGCGTTATTACAGAAACACTGAAATTTGATTAGTGGGAATGCTTCAACAGCACAATTATTCCGTACGTTTTTTGGCTCTGCGTAACTTCTGCATACTTTCAGCTATTAAAACCATTCAACTTTTCAAATGTTCAGCTCTTTCCGCTAATGATGGGACTTTTTCAACTTTCTTTCTACTATTTATACTTTTTTAAATATTAAGCTTTTTAACACTTTTTTAACACTCAAGTCAATGAGAGCAAGCTTCAAATGCTTCAAATCCTCTTCTGCTTCAAAATGTATCTCCTCCTACATTCTTTCACCTACAGACATGGTTTAAACTTTAAACTGTTCACAACATATTCAGCTATTTGGGGGCTATTTTGATATATATCTATTTTACTTTTTTCACAATCACTGATTATGTTTCACTAAGTTTTCAGTCCTTTTCTGAGTTTAACATGGGTGTGTGTGTGCAGCCTCTAGAGTGAGAATATGCAAATTTAGAGTACGGCTGCGTGAGAATCGGGTAAAAAAAATATGGATCTTTTGCACTCACGACCACAATGTTACATTTTAAAGCTTCATTTTAGAACAGAATGATGCCGTGCTTGTGCTGGTCGGAATGATGTGCGTATGGAATCCCAGAGTTCTTTACTTTTTGCCTGAGGGGCTCGAGAGTGAGACAAAGTCTGTCTCAAGCCCCATAGACTCCAATACTAATCTGGTGAAGAACTTAACAGAAAAGCCAGAGAGTACACGTTTTTGAAACTGCTGTAAAAGCCATATTATGAATGAAAGCGAACCTCAGGAACTTCCTGTGTGGAAGGATGGACACGTGGAAGTCTGCGTCCTCAGATCTATCGTGATAAACCAGTCCTCGGACCTGATCTGTGACACGCTCTGTTTGAGCGTCAGCATCTTGAAACTGAGCTTCAGGACAGTGTGATTCAACAGACGTAGATCTAGTATTGGACGCAACCCCCATCCTTCTTTGAAACAATGAAATACCGTCTGTAATAGCCCAACTCCCTGCCGGGAGGCAGAACTTGTTCTATAGCCCCCCTACGCAGCAGAGTCTGTACCTCCTGCTGTACCTCTCCAGAGCCTGCTTGGGGTCTGCCACTGACGGCAGAACCCCTCTGGGTCGAGGTGGGCGAGCCCTGAATTGAATGACGTAGCCTCCGTCGCTTGTGTGCAGGACCCATTAAGATACATTGGGGAGGGCTCACCACTTGACCAGAACTCTCCTAGGGGTACCAGTCTCGAGACTGGCCTCTGGAATAGTCGGGTCTGCAGACACAGTGCCCTGTAGCGGCCCGCCGGCAGGGAAGCTCTGGTTTAGCAGCCCCGGGAGACCCCCGAGCGGGAGACAAAAATTTGAGCGAGAACTACATCTCAATGTTGAACCGCTGGCTGCTCTGACATAGCTAAAATCAACCAGTCGTCGATGTAGTTTAAAATGCGGATGCCCTGGAGATGCAATGGCGCCAGAGCTGCATCCACGCATTTCTTAAACGTACGGGGAGAGAGAGCTAGGCCGAACGGAAGAACCTGATACTGGTAAGCTTTGTCCCCGAAAGCGAACCTCAGGAACTTCCTGTGTTGTGGGCTTCTCGTCGGGAAGACACATGAAAGTAAGTGTCCTTGAGATCTTTCGTGATAATCTGTGACACGATCTGTTTAAGCGTGAGCATCTTGAAGCTGAGGTTTGCTACTGTGCAATTCAATAGGCTAGTATAGGACGCAGCCCTCCATCTCTCTCTTTTGGGGAAACCGGGCCTGCAGATACAGTGGCCTGTAGCAGCGCACTGGCAGGGAGACTCTGGTCTGGCAGCCCTGGACTCCTCCTCAGAGGAGGCGAGCGGCCCTCGGGCCCACGCTCGCTGGGAATGGCTACGTACCTCTGCGGAGGAGGCGAGCGGCCATCGGGCCCACGCTCGCCGCTCCGAACTAGTGGCGGGGACAGTAGCCTGAACCCTAGAGGGTACTGAGTGAGTACGGGGACCGTATAATGCGGTGAAGATCCGTCCCTCCCGGTGGCTACCTCGCCTGAGAGCGCCGCGGCCACGCAACGCTCTTTCGCTGTGCAGCCAGGTGAGCCGGCTCATCGACGGCCGGGGCTGCACCCGCCCAGCAGCCCTGGCCGAAACTTATTAACTGGCTCAATCACAAGTGCATCCGTCTAGCCACCCGGGCTCACATAGAGCGGCCAACTGACTTGGCGGTGTCTTTAGTGGCACGCAATCTGCCGTCTGACGCAGTTCTCGAACCACGTCATGATTTAATTCCTTCCCCTCAGCCACGTCCGAAAGCAGCTACGCCTGCAACGTCTGTAGTAACGACAGGCAGGACGCCGCCTGCCTGCCGCTGAATAAGCGTTTGCCCACGAGCCTTAGGCTTGGTGGGCAACGCCGGTGTCCTAAATGACAATGCCGCAGGTGATAAATGGCTCGGCAGTATCTCCTCTGCGACAGGCATGCTCGCGTAACGTACAGTTTAGCATCGGCCCTTGGATGAATACACGTAGTACGCGGGTTAAACACTCGAGCGGACACCGGCCTCTCCCGGGACGCTGACACCTCAGTGTGGGGCTACAGTCGTCGTACAGTCGCTCCTGCGCTCTGTTCGCTCTGTGTCTGCGCTCGCTGCGGCTGCGTCCTCTCTCCCTCCCTCTCAAACGTGACACCGGCTGTCAGTGTGACCGGCTGATGATGATTGGCTCTTCTGCCTTAAGTCCCGCCTCTCTTCGTGTGTTAGATTTATCTGTCTGCTTGTGCTGTGGACGGAGGCAGGAACTTAGGTGGTTATGGTTATTTTACAGGTACTTTGAGCGAGTGTTTATGCTTTGGAGGTTTTTAAATAAGATTGATATGTGTTTGAATGATGTTTTGTTTATGTTTTGTTGACATGTCTAGTGTTTTCGATTTTATATTTCGTTTTTTAGACTAATGCTAATTGGGATATTGTTCACCAGCTAGCTAAATTCGTGTCTGAGGAGAAACAATTGTTCAAGTCTTTCTCTAGGGCAACGTTGTCGGAGTACAGTGCTGTTATTCTGGTCTCCAAGATCTGTTGTTGGTGGTCCAGTTCTTTGAAGGTCCTTCTCTCAAGATCTTTGTATTTCTCTTCCTCGCTGATGAGCTGTTGTTGAGTCTCTATCAGCTTCTGTGAGATGCTTTCCTTCTCTTTGTTGACTTCCTGGGTTGCACTGATCTTCTGGAGCATCAGATTCTCAACCTCGTCGGCCATCTTCAGGTACTTTGCTTGAGAGGCTTCCAGCTCCTCTTGTTTAAGGGCGAGGGCTGTCGTTGTCTGCTTCTCCAGATCATTGTATTTCTCTTCCTCGTTGATGAGCTGTTGTTGAGTCTCTATCAGCTTCTGTGAGATGCTTTCCTTCTCTACGTTGACTTTCTGAGTCGCGAGGTTTTCGAACTGGGCGAGACGCAGAGACAAACCCTTGATCTCCTTGTTGATATAAGTGTTCTGGATCATTTGGGCTGAATTGTAAATATATACAGAAATATATTTTAAGACATTGTTCAAAATACAGACATTAGAAAATTGCTGAAAATACACACACGGCAGAAACTCAAAGCCGACAAAAGCTAAGAAGAATAAACATTTTAATTGTTTTGTAGTAATATCAGTAGTAGGTAAGTAACTATAGTTGTAATTTTGGTACTAGTTTTATGAGCAGAAGAAGAAGTAATAGTTTTAGTAGTAGTACTAGTATTATCAGCTCTAGCACTAACACTTAGTCACAATAGTATTTGCAGTGACATTAGTAGTAGTTGTCATATTGATATAACAAGAAATACTAATATCGATAGTAATAGTAGTACCAATATTGGTACAAGTTGAAGTATTAAAAGCAGTATGAAAACTAATAGTACTTGTTATTGTAGTAAGAGTAGTAAAATCATTTTAGTATTAATAGCAGTCGAAGTACTAGTATTAATAGTATCAGTTGTAGAAGTACTAATAGTAGTAGTTATACTATTATTTGAAAGAGCAATAAATATTTCAACAAAACAGCTTCATTCTGAGCTACGCGGTTAAGGTACAGATAATCATTGATGCTTTTATTTTGAAATTATGGAATTGGGTGACAGTTGAAAGGTGGCACGGAAGAAATAAGAATAAGTTGAAATAAAGACTCGAAGAACAATACTTGGAATACTTGACGCATTTCAACAACTAATGTCCAATAAACTACAAACTACTACTACAAATGTGTTATCATTTATACTGTGCGCTCCTCTGCTTGAATTCCTAACAACGCACATCCTCATTGTCCTCTGAATCTATATTGACTTTTGACCAGTTGTTGACAATGAACCTGGGCATTAGTGTACACATACCAATTAATGGGGGAAATTGATTGGGTGCGATGACTCAACACTTCCTTTGTGTTGTCCTTTGTTCAGCTACGGTGCTGACAGACATGTTGACTTTGTAAAGGACAACAGAGCACAGCAAAGCTTTTGATGGAAGTCTGCAAATTATGGCAACTTTCTTTCTCTTCATTTTACTGTCGAATACAACTCAGACCTCCTAACTTACAGTCAGTCCACAAGCCTGCGGTAAAAAACACACAAGGGTTTTTGAAACTGGTTGAGGTGGGGGGAAAAAAAGCAATTTGGAATTTGAAGAAAAACATCATAATACAGCGTTTTTCTTCAAATTCCAAAAGTACAGCATCAAGAGCCCCAACCTGTTGATGTGTTAAGAGTTTGTTCTCAAGTTCATTTTCCAGAATGAGGCTGTTGTTTCTTTTTTAATTATTGTGTTCAATTAGGGCTACAGGGTTTTTCTCCTGTGGTTCCTTCAGTACTTGTGTACTGGTGTTCCTGCAGGAACGTTTCTCCACAGGTTTATCCCCGTCCGCACTAAAGTGTACGTGGCGGCCTTGAAAGAGAAAAGATTCGGTGACCCAGGCCTCGCTGAGGGGGATTCTCTGGGGAGACACCCGCTGGTATCCAGCTTCCTTCACGGCACACCGAGGCTGAAGCCAGCAGCCCGCACAAGAGTACCTTCTTGGGAGAGCCGGGCCGTTGCGCTGTTTGGCTCTCCCGTGCTCCGTTTGAGGTCGCAGAGGTGTCTCTTAAGACGACCTTTCTGCTTGCAATATTTTTTCCCTAGAGAATTGGAGATCTGCAAGCCCTCTAGGTGTCCCTTTCGTGCTTGGAATTCTAAGCCGGTATGGTGAAGGCGTTCTTACTACCTTCTCCCGGTTATATTCCTACGGGTCGTACTAATACTATTGGACCTATCTTGCTGCAGGCCTTCTGTCCCCCTCCTTTTCTGACGTACGGACCAGATGAAGCTGAACCTCCTCTGCCCGGTTAGAGCCTTAGACGCTTACGTCCACAGAACTGTCCTGTGTAGATGTTCCAAACGGCTGTTCGTGTACTTCGGACCACCCAACATCGGGGTAGACATTAAAGTATTAGAGAAACTGTTTAAAAAAAGCTTAGTGCTGGGAGTCATTTTTGGTGTTTGGTGTCAACAGCATGGAAAATGTGTGATAAAACAGAGTGGATATCTCTTTCCGCATCCCCACTGTAATAGAATGGAGCACATTTGTTGTTGACATGCAAAAGAGTTTCTGTCATTGTGGCTGTCCGAGCTTTTCTCTACTGTGGCAGATGGTGCGTTCAGCTTGAAAGCAACGGTGAAGGACAGAACAGCCCAATCGTTTCCATCTACATTGACTTGCTGTGAGCGCTAGTGAGACAACCTCATGTTGGGTTTGTCTTATAGCACACTACATCAACCTAATTCAGCATTTGTCTATTCCCCAGACCTCAACGTCACACAACAGCCTCTCATCAAGCATGTCCAAAGGGTCAAACAAGTTTGCAGTTTGTCTTTACAATACATTCTTCCATTTGTTCAAAAAAGACCACCATACTCTCTAGCCCTGAGGACGCTCCTTGCTTCGCGGTATCTTTTGAAGTCAGCAAAAATGGTGTCAATCTGTTGAGGCTAATCTGCAGTCTACTGTTCTTAATGGTATCACCCTTTGACAGTCACGCTAAAATTTAAATCAATGCATATTTTGTAGTGATGTCAGGGGACCTAAGACTTAAGTTGTGAGGTTGAGCAAAGTACCTGAAGATTGCCGACGAGGTTGAGAATCTGATGCTCCAGAAGATCAGTGCAACCCAGTAAGTCAACGTAGACAAGGAAAGCATCTCCCAGAAGCTGATAGAGACTCAACAACAGCTCATCAGCGAGGAAGAGAAATACAAAGATCTTGAGAAAAGGACCTTCAAAGAACTGGACCACCAACAACAGATCTTGGAGACCAGAATAACAGCAATGTACTCTGACAACGTTGCCCTAGAGAAAGAGTTGAACAAGCAGCGGGGCAACAACCACCAGCTGGAGGCAGAATCCAAACTGCTAAAGCTCTGGAGGGCTGGCATGGCTGAGATTCAACAGCGCCAAAAGGAAGAGAAATCCCTGATAGTCAACACACTCAAGTAAAAACTTGGCTTGAATATCAAACATTCTGTCCCCCCCACCCAATTCCATCACTACAAAATAAAAGCCTCAATGATTATCTGTACCTTAACCGCAAAGCTCAGAATGAAGCTGTTTTGTTGAAATATTTATTGCTCTTTCAAATAATAGTACAACTACTACTAATATTACTAGCACTACTAGTAGTACTTCTACAACTGATAGTATAACTACTAGTACTTTTAATTTTCATATTGCTTTTAATACTTCAACTTGTACTAATATTAGTACTACTATTACTATCATTAATAGTATTTCTGCTGATTGTAATATGACAACTACTGCTTAGGTTACTACACATACTACTATGACTAATAGTGTTAGTACTAGAGCTGATAATACTAGTACTACTACTACTAACACTTCTAGTTTTTCTATTGCTATTGATACTAAAACTACTTTTACTTCTGTATTTTTAGCCGTCTTTTGAAATTTGTATTTAGCTTCTGCTATGTATATTTTCAGCCGTGTATGTATTTTCACCAATATTGTCATCAAATCTATTGAAATGTATTTATTTCATTACTTTTCACATCTCATCTCAGCTAAATTGATGCTTTTTCGTTCTATGCAGTGTATATAACTTTTTAATTAAATTCAAACTTATTAAACCGATTTCCACTTTTTCAACTACTCTCACTACTTCAACTTCTTATGGCCTTAAGCTATACAACCAGTTTAGCTTTAGCAATTCAGCATTCCCACGTGTTTTCCACAGGAAATGCATTTTCTAGTTTATTATTATTATTATTATTGCAAGTCTTACATTTCAGTAATATTGTGCCATTTTCGCCTATTCCGTTTTATAAGAAGTGCAGTCGCGTTTTTCTCGAGCCACCGGTGGCAGTGGCAGGCTAGTTGTTGTTATTGTTAGCAACGTAGCCTTTTAGCAAACCAGTTCGAAAACAAAACGTTACATTGTATTGCACGCACAGCAAAACCGTGCAATGCATACATTGGTGACCGGACTGAAGCAGCAATGTAAATAACTGTGTAAGAGCATTTAAAACCGACATTAAAACGACCAACGTAGTACAAATACAAATTTAATTCATATCAACTTCCATGTAATGTGGGCGCGGGCATCTTTGTTTTGCGAGTCGTATGTTCGTATGTCGTATACTCGGGGTACTCTCAGAATCCCGAGTAGGACGCCCGATTTAGCGACCAAAAGGGGGCGTGTCTTCCCAAAATGCTGCAAGAAAGATGGGTAATTTACACTTTCCGACGCGGGCGGCGGATTTACGAGACAAATGGAAAGCGGCATGAGAGCTCGAATCCAGAACATAACCTGCCCCGGAGCAGATTAGCCGTGCAGCGTAAGTTACCATGGCAACGAATACCGATTGAAGCCGAGCTACTTTCATAGTACCGAAAACCCAGGGTTGGTGGAAAGTAAGCTGAAATTTAGCTGGCTAGCCACCTAAACCAGCTTCATGGTACAGGCCCCCGGTGTGCAGTCACTTGGTAAGCTCGCCTGATTCCAAATGTTTTCTTGTCTGCTGATGTATGCTTCATGTTGTCTATTTTCGCCATTGCTTTTTATGTTTGATGAATTAAATGAATCACGGACATATTTTACGTGGGTGGCCTACTTCCTGGTTTGCCGAGGGGCATTTTGGAAGTTGTAGTTTCCAGCATGCATTATGAATAGGTAGTTGAATGGGTAGTGCATAATGTTTAAATGTATATGCAAATGATAAAACTATGATGATTATTATTATTAGGGTCCGTCGGAGAGGAACCTATTGTATTTGATGGAATTATTAGGGTCCTTGCTACGACTTCGTCGGAGAGGAACCTATTGTAATTGATGGAATTATTATTATTAGGGTCCTCGCTACGACTTCGTCGGAGAGGAACCTATTGTATTTGATGGAATTATTATTATTAGGGTCCTCGCTACGACTTCGTCGTAGAGGAGCCTATTGTATTTGATGGAATTATTAGGGCCTGAGCCGACTGAAAGTCGGGCGAAGCCCTATTGTGTTTCGAAGAATTATTATTATTATTATTTCACCACTTTAAATGCACTTTTCGTGCCTTTATCAGGCACGGGCATCAGAAGTGCGTGAAATTTAGATATTCTTGGGGTCGCGCTTTTAGGTTTAAAAAAATGGATCTCTACCGCCCCCTGGAAATTTTCAAAAAGTGCTTCCTCTTGGGAATTTTTTTTCTTCTTTCACCGATAAAGTTGAAATTTTGCACACAGGTGCTCTTGTATGTGCTCTACAAAAAAGTCAGTCATTGTATGCAAATGTGCCTGCCAATATTTTCCGCCATTTTGAAATTTGTGAAAAACCCGTTTTAACGAACTCCTCCCAGACGCTAGGTCCGATTGACCTGAAAATCTCGAAAATGCATTATTGGCTTACTGCCACGTGATCTTATTGAAGGATTTTTGATATCTCATTTGGTTGCGATTTTATGGACCAATAAACTTCTAAGGGGCGGGGCCCCTTACTGAAAGACTCAGAACCACAAAACTACGAGGCTTGTCCTCACCAAATTGATATCACATGTTCGAATGACATCCCAGAACATCCCCAGATATTTTCAGAATATTTAAAGACTAGGGGGCGCTGTTATTGATTGCTGAATATTTGCACTTTTCGCTCCGTTTTTGGCGATAATTTGCTTTACATACGAACGATTTCCTCCGACAGTTTACAACCGATTGATTTCAAATTCAGGCAAATGGATCATGACACCGGTGTGGTCCTCTGAATTATATTAGAATTGTATTAGAATCAAGAGTTTTCGTGAAACTACCTGGGCGTGAGCTGCCCTCCATTTTGGGCGATTTTCTTGAAAATGTAAAATGCTATAACTGCAAGGAACATAGATATTTCTGGCTGAAATTCAATATTCATGATGCTAGTTTAAAATGCAGTGATTCAATATATATGTATATACAGCGCCACGTAGTGGCAAAGGTTTACACTTTTATGTGAGTTACCTCCTGATTTCTGTGTGGCTCCCTCATATTAAATAAACGGAGGTAATCTTACATATTTTAGTGACGTTTTTTTCTTTACTTTCTCAGCACAGACAGTAGCTCAGAGATAAAGACTCCAGCTGGAACACAGAAGACTCGGGTTTGATTCCCGGCTTCCACCAGCTTTTTTTTTCTCTCATTTTCTTTTTTCACCTTATGACCGCATGTCCGGCCGACCGCTGGCCCCCCGACATGCAAGGCTCAGGCCCGTTCAGTACTGCTCGCAGTCCTAGTTATTATTAATATTATTATTATACTTCTCACACTTTAAGGGCCTTTTGGGGGGCTCTATCATGTTCAAAAAGTTGTTAAATTTGGCATTAAGATAAAGACTGGTAAGAAATTCGATAATTTTGGGGTTTCCCCTTTTGGGTGTAAAGAAATGTCTCTATAGCGCCCCCTAGAAAAGTGAAAAGTACCCTACTAAGCCAGTTTCCGCCCCGAATGTCCGATCGACTTGAAAATTGGCAAACATGTGCTCTTCCACATGCTCTACAAAAAAGTCAATCATGGTATGCAAATGCGCCTAACTAGATTTTCCGCCATTTTGAATTTTGTAAAAAATACTGTTTTTGGCCATTTCTCCTAAACGGCTCAGTCGGATTTGGACGAAACCTTCCACAAATCATTATTGGTTCAATGTCCCCCTGTTAGTATCTCAATGTTTTCTAGAAGATATTGGCCAATGAACTTTACTAATTTCCAAATTACTTGGCCTGCCCTCACCAAAATATGTAACATATGTAGACATTGAACCTCTGAACACACCCTAATTTATTGAGAATATTTGAAGAATAGGGGGCGCTACAATTAATCATTGAAAATCTGCCTTTTTGGGGTATTTTTGGCCTATTTTCATGATTTCTTGGGGTTGTAAAAAAAACATCTCCTCCTAGGGATTAAACCCGATTCTTTTAACTGACGCGGCATTGTGTTTTTAAGACCATGGGCTCTAAGAATCATATTTTGCCGGAAGAATGTCCAAACTATATGTGTAGGGAGCATTTTTTAAGAACCACCATTTGGCGTAAAAATTGAAGTTGTTGTAACTCGACCATATTTTATCTAATCTGCTCCATATGTCTCAGATTTCAGGAACTTGTCACCCTGTAGACATCCACATGATCATTTTTAAAATTAGTCATAATGCCACCAGGTGGGACCACAAAGTTGAGCACCTGCTTCCTCACAGGTTGATCTGATGCCTCTCAACAGTTGGTACCTCATACTTAAGACCTTGATAATGCTTGACTGTAAATATTATAAGAATTGGATTAACGGCGGCGAGTGGGAGCATCGTCAAAGTCGTCTGATGAAAGAGATTTTGAAGGAACATGGCTCCTGTATGGCATTTTGAAAAATCATAATTTTGGCATCGTACATCAGAATGTCCTGGTTAATCACCAAATGACACCTTGGGGAAGTGTACTCTCTGCCTGAAGTGGAATGATAATGTGACTATTAATAGTTTGCTTTTAATTCTAACCTGAAAATGACCAGAAGTTGGCTGGTGATAGAAGTGGGTGTCATATATATCTTTGGCCACTCGGCGCTGTGGTGTCACTGGATGAAAAGTGGGATTTCCGACAATTTCCGGCACCGTAAATTGTCGTGGAATTTCAGGTTTACGGCAATTTTCGGCAATTTGCGGGCAAAGCCGAAAACGGCCGGAAATTGTCGGAAATTGACGTGGGCCTCCCTTGGCAGTTGGCCCCCCATGACTCCCCTCCTCCTAATTCTAGGGGAGGCTTTGACATGTAAATGAAAATGCTGTGAGCTATACAAATGCAAATCAGGGTTTCAGAGGGAGTTTTAGCCCAGGTGACATTTTTTTAAAAGGTAAGAAAATCTCTGGTACAAACAGATCAGGCCTAATTATAGACTATTACATTTTAGCTTGTATTGATTTATTTAATTTAAGTATGCTAGATTACTGTGTATGCCATTAGCTATGGCAAATGTTATGTAAAAAAGATACACTTAATTATTAAAACATTACACCTTACAAAAGAACTAGTGAGCAGAACCCGCTTTATTGAATTGTATTTTTGTAGTGTTTAAGATTTAAAGAGCATGCTTTCATTCTGCGGTATAAGGAAATGGATGCCATAGAATAGATACCGATCATAACTGTACATTTTGTTTTCACAGACTTGTTTCTCCTCACAATGAGGCGCTGACCTCCTATTTGCTCGGAGCAACATCTGTAAGTGACTTTTTTTTAACTGTTTCTCCTTCCTCGTTTAATGTTACGGTGACTTGCGTGTTAATTTTTATTCATACCACTTTCATTTAATTGTTTTCCAGCCGCCTGTAAGACGTATTGCGAGACTGCACGTCGGAGCTTTGTACCGCGCAAAAAAAAACTCACTGCGGGCGGAAGAGCGAAGAGTTCCGTGCGAGGAGAAAGCGAGTAAGAGTTTATTTGGTGACTATTTTTTACGAGCGTTGATAGATGTGTTGTGTCCATACGCATCGCACAGTACTGATTCATTGTTTTGTTTTTTTACAGCCGCTGGAATGGAGACAGCGTGTGCTTGCAGATGACGCGGTGGAACTCTGGAAGTCCGCCAGCGGAGACCTCATGTCTGCCGAAGAAAAGGGCATGTTGGCGGGGTCTCTGGGTGGATTGTACGGCCGCCGTCATTTCGTAGGACGGAGCTCTCTGAACTCTGTGCGAAGCTGCAGTCCCGGTGAGAGGCGACTCCAAAGTACAGAGCCACGCACAATGTGCGTCTGCACAACGGACCTGCCTCGGAAAGAACGCCGCCAGTTACCTACAACCCCGAGGAGGCAAACGGATCATCCTCTACTCATGTGTGCGCAGATAGTCGCTTTATATATGATTGTTTTAATAAAGCTCTTTTTGCATAAACATGTTCCTGGCAAATGTTCATTTCCTCTATAAACTCATTAATGTCCTTGGTGGTAGTCTAATAATTGTTTAGTAGCCTACATAGGATAACAATGACATGAATATACAGTACAATATGAATGAATAAATAATATATATTGTATATATAAATTATTTATGAGGCTGGGTGGCCAATAGCGACAGATCTGCCAACCAATTTTACTTGTTTGAAAGTTGTGGTTTCATCCAATAAGGAGTAAGGATATTCAGCCCGCTCCGCTCGGCCACCCGCGGTTTCGCTGCATTCATATGCTAATCAGGGCCATTCGCACCTCCGCCAGCTGATCGCCACCTACGTCAGAGTCTGTTTCCGACAATTTCCGGGACAGGCGAACGCGGCGTGCGCGACCTGTAAATTGTCGGAAATTAGGGAAATGTTCGGGCGTTTACGGGGACGGAAATCCCACTTTTCATGGAGTGTGTGGTGCAAAGAGTTACTCTGTCAATCCGGGAGACCGAAGAGACGGCTCAACTTTAACGGACCTCTTGCTGTATGGAGGTCAGGCCAAACTGAAAATAGGTTTTTTGGGACATGTGCATGGCACCTGGGGATCTTTATGTAAAATCCCTTAAACAACTCCCATTAATTCTCTATGGACAGACTTCCGCTCCGCTAAATGAACTTCGCAATGGGCGGAAGTCCGTCCATAGATAGTCCACAGGTAGGAGAAAACGGAGACCTGTCATTTCTGCAATTGGAAGAGCAGCTGACTTGATGATGTCACAACCTCAGCTGTCTTGCTAATATCTTTTAATACAGTTCTTGACTGTTAAGTATTTTTACTAATATCAAGATTTAGCTTCGTTTTTATTCAAAATTATAAATGATTATATATATATATATATATATATATATATATATATATATATATTAAAGTCCATATAATAACATAGTGTACACACACACTAGGGCTGCTAGCAGCACTGGACGGTACTGCACGCTGCGTGAGCACGTCACGTCACGTGAGCAAGTCACGGCTCAATCCGTGGCAGCTGTCATTTAGGCATTGTGGGTAATTTGGTCTTCTCTTTGCACCGCGACAAAGTATAAGGCCTGTCATTGTTATAGCAGACCTGATTTCTTCAGAGGTTAAGACCATACTGACAGGGATCTCTTCAACAGTGTTAAACTGTGGAAATGTAGTTCCGTTTTGTACAGTCTAGCATGACAAAATAAATTGTACTGTTCATAAAAGAACTTTATTACATTTGTATGATCTCTTTGAAATAGCGGGTAATCCTGCATCGCTGGAACCTCTCTGTGGAACATAAGACCAAGATTAGAAGTGCGATCCTTTTATATTGGTCTTCAACTTGTTAATATAGAAGTCCTGGGCCCTGATAATGTGTAAGATGAAGTTGTGAAGTGAAATTCCCTGCTCCACGTGGTTAACATACAGCTAACGTTTAGACTTAAAACATTGCTGTACCATACGTGTCCATTCGTGTCTGCTTACTTTAGCTTTATATGTTTGAAGAATGAATCACGGATTGGTAGGTAGTACTTCCTGGTTTGCCGTGGGGCATTTTGGGAGTTTCCTTGCTTATAGAAAAGAATGCATGCATTTTGAATAGGCTTTTGGTGGGCTTGAATATGGTGCACAATGTTTGAAGGTACATGCAAATTATGAAACGACGATGATGATGATAATTATGGATAATTATGATTTTGTTATTATAGTATATTAACACTGTTATTATTTATTTGTATTTAGAATGTTATTTAATGTTATTGGGCTATTGAGGTAAAGAGCTGGGGAGCTGTGTTGGTTGTAATATGCACATAGAAATTGAAATGTTGCATTTGTTATTATTCCAGGTTTATTACATGGTTCCCATTTGAACAAAAATAAACAAACAAACAAATGTGGAATACGGAGTAGTGTCCTTTTGTACGCTGGGTTGCCCTTTCCGTGGGGAGAACACGGAACAGGTAAGTTTTCTTATATTAGGTGCAGAAAATTGTCTCCATGAGCACGAGTCTAATACTGCATTTTACCCCTCGTGATCATGATTTTACTGCATGTACCCTGATGTATGCTGACCTGGAAGGGCCTTTAAATTGACCTTCTGTCTGGGCCAGAAACGTTGAGTGTGAGTGTGTTTTTACACCGCATTCGTCCTCTAACCATGAAGCTCAGGTCTGCATCTCAGTCAGCAATTCTTTTTCCCCTCTGCAGAGCCTTCTGCCCCCATCCACTCCCCCACACACACACAAAAGGATGGTGCTCTCATTGATTTCTTCCCATCTCACTCTGTTCCGCTGCTGTCGCCAAGGTGCGTTACTCAGGAAGGCAGGTATAAAGAACACTTCTTTGTCTGTCAAAATTAACACGTTAAAAGGGCCCATATTATGGAAAAACATTTGGGGTGTTATTGTGTGTCCCTGGTGCTTCCACACACATACAAAGAAAAACCATCCATGCTGTTTTGAGTGAGATACGGGTTTCTGAATTGATCCTGCCTTCAGCCTCTGGGTGAGCTGCTCAAAACTGAAGAAAAAAAAGGTTTTATTACGTCACAAACCTAGATATTTGAATATTCCCTGTCCTGTTTTCCAGCCGGCCGCTACCGCCGATTCTACAAGCTGTGGGCGTGGCCAAATTAGCTGCAGATCATGAATATGTAATGAGCAGCAGAAAACCGCATACTCTGAAAGTGGCTGAAACAGAGAGGAGAGTAGAGGGAGGTAACAACCGTAACAACTTCAAAAACATGTTTTCTGGAACTCAAAGACCTATTTTAACACGTTGAAAAACAATCAAAATATGGGCCCTTTAATCTCGGCCACATTAACAGTTTAAATTACATTTTCACGCAGTTAGCACAATTTTGTTTACTTTGGTGCACCGGAAGTAAACAAGGATGACCCAGGAAACGAAACATAGGAAGTGAAACAAACAGAGGCGCGGCATATAGCGGAGAACTGTGCAGAGGAATTCCTCCACGTGTCAAACGGCGGGATGAAGGGCAAACACACGACTCTACGCAGCGCTAGGCTAAGCTAGCTGCTAGGCTACTTCCAGCTCAACATCTACCCTGCAGAGGACCTCCACTGTGTCCATAAAAGACAGTGGTTTGAAAACGTCCATGCTAAATGGTGGGAGGTTGGAACTTCAAACACAACCGTCAAGTCATGGAGAGTTGAGGGCAAAGTGCACAAGGACAGCAGGAAGAGTCGCTAGTTCAACATGTTCTACATGGTGGGATTTTTCATTTCGAGAGGATCAATTGTGTGTAGTTTTGTGTTGAAAAAATACAATTTAATATAGTTAAATGAAATGGAAAAACTGCTTGAAAAGTTGGTTTAAGAAGTTGAGTGTTTAAGAAGTGTAGTTGTCATTTTAATGTTACTGTCACAGGCACTGTGTAGTTTCAAAGTTTCAAACCAAAGGACTTTAATAGTCAATTAAAAATGGGCAAACCGCAGCCGAGGACCAGGAACACACAGGCGGCACCTACAGACTAAAATCAACATGCAAGGTGCAGGTGATTGGACACGGATGGGTACAATCATGACATGGCAGACAATTCCAGGAGAAGACGGGACAAGGCAGGAAAGTGAAGTTACCCCAGGACATAAGAGACATGAAACTACAAAATAAAACAGGACATGAACGCAAACCGTGACAGTTACATTACAGTTTACATTAAAATAGTTGTTTCCTGTGGTACAGTTTTCCCCTCCAGCAGACGGTTGTCTGAGTTGTCATCAATACTGAGCCGCCCGTGCATCTGTCTGCATAGTTGGCGGACTCAGAGAACTGGAACAGCAGTAGTAGAATAACGCAAATCTATCAAAACATTCACAGATACGGATACCACCTCGGGCACCCACACATTCTCAGTGAATATCTGAGAGCATCACACCCCGGACCGGCCCTCACATTGATTCTGCGGTTCAAAATCAGGTGGGAGACAGGGTGTGTGTGTGTGTGTGTGTGTGCTGAACTCCCTGCTGCCCTTGAACACAGAAGACTTATGTAAATTTTTTCCTAGAGTTGGTTGAAAGGTCACACAGACAGACCACTAAACTGAGTAAATATTGGATGTTTTTCTGACTGCAGGCAGTCAGTTCTCAACAGGTGAAGGAATCAGAGCATGAAAAATTCAGTGGGTTTACTGAATGATCAGGTGTGATGGATGGGTGGATAATACTGAGCGGCGCGTGTGTCTGTGTCTACGTGTTAAGGGTGTGTTAAGTGATGAATGGACATAAGGGCGCGTTGATGAGGTGGTTTTCTGAGAACAAGAGCTGGCTTGATCTAGCTTATATCTATCTGTCTGTCTCACACGCAATCACACACACACGCACACACCTGAGCCTATTTTTGAAAGATCCATTACAGCCCTGGATAAGCCACTACTAATTGCAGGTAGATGTGGAGCAGCGTATTGCCTGCGTGTGAATAAATAACGGCCCAAATCAAATGACATTTTTTTTTTTTTTAAAGCAGCTCATGCCAGCAATAACTTCCACGTAACTGATTCATAACAGCGCCAAGGAACGGGTGGGTGGTGGTAGTTTGGGGGTTGAAAAATAAAGAGAGAGTTACCTCCTGAAGTGAGGTGAATCATATCATTTCTGTCTGGGCATACCATTGGTTGGTGTCTTAGTGCACAATTTAGAATAAGAGTTGGCAATTTCTCCTTGAAACTAAAAGAGCCGGTGTTAAGCTGAATACTAATGGGAGCCCGAGGCGTTGGAAGTAACTTTGAAAAGGGCAGCGCAACTCCATCCAAAAAATAACTACTCGTAGAGGGAGGGAAGATAGACTGAGAAACCAGATGACCGCAGTATGTGTGTGTGTGTGTGTGTGTGTGTGTGTGTGTGTGCAGGACAAAGGGGAGGTGACATTATTATTTGAACTCCTTTCTCTCCCCACAATGAGATTAGAGGAGAGTTTGTCTCATTTCTTACTTGGACATCCTGTTCTTTTTAATTAACAATGATGGATGGTATTTGCCAGGAAGAGTGTGCCTGTGTGTGTGTGTGTGTGTGTGTGTGTGTGTGTGTGCGTGTTATTTGTGTTTGCATTGGACTTAATGGAATTTCCATGGCAAGGTTTAACATTGGCGTCCTAATGCGCATCACTGCATACCGCATTGCTGCTTGTGAAAATGTGCAATCTGATTCTACGGAAAGGCGTAACAGTAGCACCGTCACTCTTACAGAGCATTACATGAGTTTTAAGTCATTTTAGGGCAGGGACAGCGGTTAAGTCGACATAAATAATTTGATTTGGAACAAATACAATGGTTGGGCTTAAATAAGTACGTAAACCAAGAGTAAGCAGTGTATCTTACAAACCTCTCTGATGCAACTTCTTGATAAGTCAACAACCCTTTGGGACACCGGTCGGCTGGTTGTTTGTTTGTTTAACCGAGGCTCCCCCCCCGCCGTAACATGTATTTCTCACTTTGACTGAGCGTAGCATACTCAAAGCAGGAATACTTAGTGTACTGTAAATGACTAACAAACTGTCCTGTCATTTATACGTCAACTGGCTGGAATGTGTGTGTCAATGCTGCATCCTATACTTGTGAGAGGTAAGAGGCTAATTAAAACAAGCCTATAATTAGAATCCAACCACACCAGTTTACAGTACAATGGCATCTTCTTAAAGAGGCCTCTGCATCCGTTTCTTTTCTCCCACACACCCATCTCTTTACTTTCTTCCTGTTTATTTTCTCTCTCTATCTGTTCCGTTTCTCAGCCACACCCAATGCTCCCGAAAGTCTCTGTAAGAAAAACCAGCAGACTTCAAACCTCAACCATTTAACTTTAGACAAAGCAGAAATAGACAATGATGTAATTTATTGGAGTAGTGTTCCCGGTTATCCCATTGTTGGCTTGCTTTTGGTCTCCACCATCTCCTAGAAGCAGTTACTTTCTGTCTGCTGTTGTGGTCTGGACCTCTGTAAGTCATGAGGTAAAAATGACACCAAGATTGCAGTTACTTATAAGATCAGCGTCGTTGCTCGTGTGGTTGGGTGGTCGTTCTAGATTTAAACTTCCCTCTGCACAATGAATCTTTCAATATGTCAAGAGCTTCAGGAAATGGGATGGGCAGAGTCCATGCAAAGTGGGATATAGTCAAGTCCAAAGAGGACTGCTTGTAGTACCATTTAGGCGCCGACTATATCTGTATTTTGTTCCTTAAACATGGACTTTCCTAATTTTGTTTCCCCCTTTGATGTACAAAAAACACTAAAAGGGCTTTCTTCTGTTTCGCCACCCTGGGTGCCATTCCGAACTTAGTCCCGCCCACAACGTTTGTGGTCGGGAAGTTCGGTCTGGCATTGCTCCATAGTGGTGCGAGTATTGCTCGCCCGAAATCGGGCGGGCCAATGAAATTGTTAGGGCGGGCTTTATACGATGATGGACAGATGATCAACAGTAGCGTAATCCACCACGTCAAAGAGCGCTTGGGTTGAATTTGTTTACAACAACGATGGCTGCCGCTGGAGAATTGAGGTGTGTAGATTCTGCTATCAGGTCAGTTCTGTAAGATAACAAATTAATTTTAAAAGAGGAACAGAGAAACGCGATCAAGGCATTTGTTGATAAGAACGATGCCTTTGGCGTTCTTATTACGGGATTCAGCAACTAAGCGTCGCTTAACATACGTCACACACTCCGTTGCTCTTATTGGTTGTAGGTCTATCCAACAGCCCACTGGGGCTGATCCAAAAAAAGCTGCCATTCTGATAAAAGTAGCATACTTATAACAGTGAATCTGATGGGACTTAAGTCTCCCAAACAACCCTTCCACTACGAGGAGGAAGTACCTTGTCTTGTCCTACCTTGATTGCCGCACCTACCGGGTAACTTGGAGAGGATCTGTGTCGGAACCTTGTCCTCTTACTACTGGAGTTCCTCAGGATTCTGTCCTGGGTCCCCTCCTCTTCTCTCTGTACACCAACTCTCTCGGCTCCGTCATTTGCTCGCATGGTTTCTCCTGCCACAGTTATGCTGATGACACTCAACTAATTCTCTCCTTCCCTCACTCGGACACTCAGGTGGCGGCACGGATCTCTACCTGTCTGACTGACATCGCAGTAGATATCCATTCACTATCTGAAATAAAACCCCGACTAGACTGAACTGCTTCTCTTTCCGGGAAAAGAGTCTCCTAACCAGGACCTGGCCGTCAACTTTGGCAACTCTGTGTTAACGCCGACTTTGACTGCCAAGAACCTCGGTGTGACGCTTGACAGCCAACTCTCCCTGACTCTGAACATCACAGTTACCCCTTTTCCACCAAAGCAGAGATGGTGCTAGTTCAGAGCCAGAGCCTAGTTCCAAATCGGTTCTTTGGATTTCCACCGCCAAAGCACCAGCTTTGTGGTTCTTAAGTGGTGCTTAAGTGGTTCTTAAGTAGCACCATATCATTGCTGGTCTAGAAGTAAGAACCGCTTACGTCAGCAGCTGGGGGCGGGGTTACCCTGAGACGAGAGAAACTTGTGACAGCCATTTTTGAAAAAACTCTGTCTTTGAATAAAGACGAGCCGCACGAACACGTTGGATCCGCCGTGTTTGGATGCCAATGTAGGTCCGCAAAGCCATGAACATCAATAGCAAAGCAACAACGTCTGCCATTGTTGATGATGTGTTTGTGTTTGGCGCCGCCGCGCTAACGTTGCGGGGAAAGATGAGACGTAACAGCAGAGGTGAAAGTAAGCCGGTACTGTCCGGTACGGTGTACCGGAAAGAAAACTGTATGGTCTTAACTGCTATTTAACTGCTAACGGCGCGTATATTGCCGGTCAGCCCGGCCCGTACCACCAGAAAATAAAAACGACTCCCCTTCCGCGTAACAGTGACGTAGGACCTGGCTCTGCACTGGCTATTTAGCCTGTGGAAAAGCAACCGGTTCTTTGGAGGCTCCTCAGTTGAACCAACTCTGAACCGGCACTAGCTATGGCTCCGAACCAGCACCTGGTTCTTGTTGGTGGAAAAAGGGTAAGTGACAACATGATCCTGTACTCCCTGCTGCCGCTATTCGACCACTGCAGCTCACAAGAATGCAGCAGCTCGCTTGGTCTTTAACCTTCCTAAATTCTCCCACACTACTTCACTCCTCCTCTCTCTTCACTCACCTGTTACCAATCATCTCCCTGATCGTTTGCTTGATTTGTTTCTCCGGTGTTTTGTTAGTTTCCCCATCCATTTATAGGTGTGTCTTTCTGTAGTCCCCAACCCACACACTCGCACCTGCTAAACTGCTTGGTCCTCCCTCACTGAGAGCAAAACACTCAACAAGATTACGACTCTTTGCTGTCCTTGCTCCGAAATGGTGGAACGAGGTCTTTGATGAAATCAGGACCACAGAGCCTTTCCATCAGGGGTCTCAAACTCCGTCCCGCCGGGACGTCTGATGCGGCCCGCGACTTTGGCATACCATCAGCTTTTCCACACCCCCCTAGGGGCCCCCACCTCCCGCCCGCCCGCCCGCCGGCCAGACCAATCCTTGCCGTACCCCAAACCCTCTTCAGACTCTGCCTTGACTAAAAAATACTAACAAATTGTAGCACTTTGTGGCTCCTATCTATAGCAAGTTGCAAAAACATTCTTCTGTTTGTATCTCTCTGGTTGAAATGCACTTGTTGTGTCACTTTAGATGGAAGCATCAGCTAAACGACATGTAATGTAAAGTAACAACGAATCATCCACTTTCAACGCAAAAGACACCAGTTGTATGAAAACGAAGACAGAATGTAAAGCAGGACCGTGCTGCTCAGTCTGCAGTCCCTGGATCTACAACAGCGTGATTGAGGCTGAGCATCTTTTCCGAAGCCAATCTAATATCACACACCTTCACCTACTGATCTGACGGAAACACACACACAGCATTCTTAGCGTTAGTGGCTCACAATGTGATACAGAAACAGGGCAACACTCTTCCTGTCTTCCCCTTACACGCGCACAGCCGTTGCAGACCCCCCAGGGTCCAAAGAAGGTATCTTTGATTTGCATACCACACGCACATTTTAAGCGTGTGTCTGTCGGGCCGTCCTAGGTGGTGAGGAGGATAGGAAAAGTGACACTGTGTAGTTAATTGGTGTTTGTGGGGACTCTCTCTCTCTCTATCTGTGGCAATATGACAGTGGATGATGCAGATGGAAACGTGCCACACACACACACGGCCTGCTGGCTGTTCCGCGAGTCCTTTCAGTCTGGAAACCCAGAGGTGTCAGACGGTTATAATTATCACTCTGCGCACCACCCCCTACACACACAAGCCATCAGTTCGAATGTAGGCCTGTGCACCAGTCTGAAGTAAAATAAAAATAAAAAGCCTGCTGAAGAAAGCCTTTTTTCCCTTGTTGGCGTAAACGAATGTCAGTTTCCAGGTTTCCTAGTTTTCAAACTTCTGTTATCACATTTTTGGGGTCATAAATTATACATAGCTATTTTTTAAGTATGAGGCTTTTAGATTTATACTCCGTTTTATAATCTGTAAAAGAAAATGTTAGTACCATTGTTAGTACTCCAGAGAGTGAAATGTATGCGGCAAGTGAGAAATGAGAATAATGCTTTGAAGAAAGCTGTATCCATATTTTAAATACTTGCGATATTCAAATCCCGGCTGCTCCATGTGCCATGTCGAAGTGTCGCTGAGCAAACCCCAAACACCTAACCCCTAATTGCTCCCCAGGTAAAAACATGGCTTAAAAACTGCAATGTAAGTCGCTTTGGAAACAAGCGTCAGCTAAATGACCCATACTAATAATTAAAAAAATAATAATAATAATAATTAAAAAATCAAAGGAATTGAAAAGCTCATTGTTTGTATCAAGACATCTTAGTCACCGTAAGAACATACGGTAGCAATATGAAGAGGTACTTTCTGCTAATGACAACGTTGCGTGTGCACCTGACCAGAGTGGGCATTTATATCTCCGGAGGACAAGCAACACTCTCCCCTCATATTACAGGCGACGCACACAAACAGTAATGTATGGATGAAGTAATTCACCACAAAGAGTCACTCTTCATTTAAACATGACGGCTGTGTAATGACTCCATTAACCTCCGAAGAGACTTCTCATTCACAGTGTTTGTCCATTTGAGTACGAACGCATGCTAAGGTCAGCTGGCGATATAAACTGCATGACAATAGCAGTTACACAACATACCTGCAAGTATGCTGACTCACACATAGACAACTGAATATTTGTCCAAATATGAGAATCAGTCTATGTCTTGGTGGAGGAATTAAATCCTGTAATTGAGTAAAGCAAAATTCAAGTAAGCAACAATCAAACAAGTCAGTGAGTTGCTGTCACAGTATTTATTACGTCGGCTCCTCTCATACAGCATGTGTTGCTATAGAGTACCTACGGAAACAATGTGTTGTAATTTGTAGATATGCAACAACAGAATCATTTCATAGATTTCCCACTGAATGAAGGGGAATCAGAAAAAAAGCCCAAAGCTGGCGGGCAGGTATGGCGGTTGCTGTGTCCAGCGGGCAGATAGGAGATTTTCTCCCTATGTGAAAGGAGAAGTCAACGCTCATTTGTCACAGAAACTCAGATCAGCAACAACACCTCTGTAGTTCTCTGAACCCAAATCTGTTCCCAAACCTTTTCTGAGTTTCCTGTGGGTACTGAAGTCTATTTTAAAAAGGCATAAAACAAAATGGTCATGTGTTGCTGGTTTTTGTAGAAAATCGCACAAAAAATAAAGGAAAGAGTTTGCGTAAGAACCTAATAACCTAATAAAGGACATGGCTACACCAGTAGCCATGTAAAATGCTTAATCTCAGGGAGGTGCGGAGTGAGTGGAATGCTACCCTCATCTGAACAATAACTTCCATGTGATTTTGTTTGTTAGTTCTAGTTTCTAGTGCTAAAGGTTCTCTGCAGCCGTATGTCGATTTCATCCTGGTACACAGAATGGCCTCTTGGCTTTTGTACCTCATTTCTTACAGTGCAGTCATGCTGAGAAGGAATGGTTTCCCAGCCAGCGTGAACGGAAAAATAATGCATCCAACTCATGCCCTTGTGGCATCACTAAACACTAACCCCAACGGTGGACTGCGGACTACATAACCGACTATAAGGCAAGGAATGTCTGACTGCCTGTGTCCTTGGCATATCTCCGGAACCAATGATCTGATTCACACTCGGGGAATGCATCGCTGACGACCCAAGGTCGTGCAGTGTTAAAGTCGCTGCAACCGCACTCTGCGCTTGTTGGGATAACAGTGAGCAGAGCAACCGGCCCTTTCCAAACGGGCCAAACATCTGATCATTCACTTTACCTATAGAGTACGGTATACTACATTCCCAGATACCACAGAACCCAAAAATCTTCATGTAGGTTTCTTCTTCACAGGACCAGAAGAAGTATAATTGTGATACTTGTGTTACCTTGGATGAAGCCTGAACCACACTGTTTTAGCTGCGTGTCTGTGCGCGTGTGTATACACACCAACCACCCACCCATCGCTTACAGTAGACAAACGTGAGTATGAATGGCGGGGGTTTTAAATAGGGAACGCCGGACCACCCAGGACTTTCAGTGTCGCCTCTGCCGACCTCCGTGGCTGACAGATGAAGGCTATTCACATCAAGCCTTTAACACCTTCAGCTCCCCTCGACACCACACACACACACGCTCAATAGTCAATACAAGCTCCGCACAATCCCCTAAGACAAATGGACAGACTTCAAACACGAACATACACAGCCTCCTAAAGACGGAGTGGGAGGGCGGCTGAGAAAGAAGAGAAAGACAGTCAGTGGTTTACCAAAGAGATGGAGAGAGAGAGAGAGAGACCTTACTTCAGCTCTCACTCTCTCTCCTCATCTATGGGGTTGCAGGGAATGAAAGGCGTGGGGCGCTGTCGAAAAGCCCCCTGCTTTTAATGGCCCAGCTGCACCATTACCTAGTACACACACTGGTCTCAAATAGACTGAGGGAGGAGGACAGAGAAGTCGATCAAACTAAGTATGAGGAGAAGAGGGGGGCACTCATCATTACCTTGCATACACTGAAAGGAAAGGGAGGTTGAAAAGGGGGATGGGGGAGTGAGAGGGGACAGACAAGCAGCTAACTACAGGACAAGGCGTGTTAGTGGACTACACACACACAAGCACAAGGCCTCCAGTGAAGTTTTACAGCAGCTCTCTGTCAAGAACAGTGATGTAAGGCCTGATTCGCTGTCAGATAGATGTGTGTGTGTGGTCGTGTGTGTGTGTGTGTGTTTTAAAGGTAGGAGGTGAATGGTTGTCATCAGAGGAAGGTGGGTGTGTCAGGACCGCAACGTCTATGACAAAGACGTGGTGACACACACACACTAAACAAATTGCTATTTCATAATATTTTTAGCTGGTAATCTATTTTTACTGTCAGTGATGTGAATAGAACCACCACATTATATTTAGAAATATAGTTCCCTCCAAACTCCAAACAGCCCTCTTGGTGAATACGAGCAGTTGTTTATCTGTCACGCCCTAATTGTGTTCCCCTGTGTCTCCCCTCGTCTCCCCCTTCACCAGGTGTTTCCCGTCTGCCCATCACCCCTGTGTGCATTTAACTAGTGTCTTTCACTGTTCTTGTTGCCAGTTCGTCTGTGTGTCTCACCAGGTCTTACCAGCGGTACTTTGGAGTCCCAGTTTATGTTTAGATCTTCGTGTACCGAACCCCGCCTGTCCCCGACGAACAATCCCGCCTGCAACCTTCGCCCCGCTGGACCTCTGTGTGCCGAACCCCGCCTGCCTGTTATAACTCTGCCTGCCGCATCTTCGTATAAAAGACTTTGACATTCCTCACGTCTATGCTAGGGTCTCTGCCCCGTTGTGACATTATCCTGTAAAAATAATTCCTTTTTAATAACAGAAAATGTTTTTCTCTACTGGTCAACCATGTCGTCCTGTTTCATTGGGGTATCAATATGAGGTGGCACAGGGTAAATTCACATAGACATTTATCACTATGGTCAGGGTGCGATTTGTGGAGGGGGATAGGGGGGATTTCCCCCCCTCTGGTTTTCCTATCCCCCCCCTCTGCTAAATTATTTTTATCGCCGGGGGGGGACAAGGATTTCCCCCCCGGCGATATAGAGATGAATGCAACTTTGCCAGCCTACTTAAACTCTTGAAATCAAACGATCTTCAGTGTCAACGTTCAGAAATATCCGCCGTCTGCCGGCGGATATCATCGAACACGTCATCAAACACAAAAACATTGTAACATTTTGGTGCGGGAACTTCGCAGGGACAACAGCGCTGAACCAAAGATGAAACGCGTTCAGAGCAGCATATCGAGTTACTTTTCAAGACCCAATAATAAAGTGGTACAATAAATGTACATTCCAACCATATTCACTAGTAAACCACAACCAACCTTACCTAATGCTGAGCTACAGCTGTCTTCAATTGAAGGCTTACACATGGTCACGGCTGCATCGACAGAGACTGAGTGATAGCGCAAGAAATGCGCTGGAGGTTGGCGCTCATGTTCGCCTACAGGATGATTCCCAGCCTCTTGATGATGAAAGAAACGCCGATGTTGCTGCCAGCGACTCTGAAACGCATGTGGTAGGAGGAAGCATTGAGCCGGGGTGCTTTGCCAAATGGAGGGAGGGTCATGAGTGGCTAGCTGTCAGCGCAGACGGGTCAGTCAAGTGCCAAGCTTGTTCTAACATCAGGGACTTATGTGCGATTTGTGTGGGGGGTGGGGGGGGTGTTTTCCGATCCCCTCTGCTAAATTATTTATATCTCCGGGGGGACAAGGATTTCCCCCCCTTGATAGCGATGAATGCAACTTAACTGCTCGCCTACTTAAACTCTTAAAATCTAACGATCTTCAGTGTCAATTTCTGAATGTTATTCAACACAAACACTATTTTAACATTTTAGTGTTCGCAGGTGAGCGTGTGCGCGCGTGATGCAGATCGGTTTCCCCTCTTTGTGCGCCGCTCTGCGCTTAATTCTGCTTCCTCCTCGTAGCCAAAGCGTCCGTGCGCGTAAAAGTGAGCATCAAGCCAGTTGGACTTTGGATCCCATCGGGGGAATTGCGCTGAGGGGGGGGGGGGTCTCCGTAGCAGAGAATAGGAACCAGCTCTTTAATAATACGAGCAGTGCGGAGCTGCATTACTGTGAGTGATGGCCTATTATTTTTGTATTGGTTTTGAATATTAACATGCTTTAGGCATATTTTTATTTGTTATTTATACTAGTAGCCTACTGTGATGGTTTTCCACGTCCCAGATTTTTTGGTGCTCCCCCAGGCATTTGGTTCCCTACGCGCAGTGCGTGATGTGCAAGTGCGGTGCGCCGACACTGAGCATATCGTCTTGTCAACTAAATTAACATTAAAAGTTTTGTCATGTTGTGATGGGGACTAATCCACGGACCCGAAAAAGGGCCTGTCTACCCTTTGCGTTCTTCTTCGTCAGACTTTATATGGATGTTTTTTCTTAGCACTTTTAATGATAAAAGCTGTCACGGACTGAGCCGTGACGTGCTCACGCAGTATGCAGGTCCCGCCGTCCCGAGCCCCGATTCAACCTCCGGGTTTCACGGCAAAGCCGAGGGGACGTTCCAAAAGGGTTGAAATAGAGGGGTTTTGCGTTGGTTGGTAGGGGGAAACCATTATTGCAGAGGTGTTTTTTTGTGTATATCACTAATACGGGTTTTTTTCTGCTACACTGCTACAGCAGTGTTTGCACTTTATTCAAATAAAATGTGAATGCATTTGCCATTCATTGTTGTTTACCTGTTTATTTATATTCATAATTAATTGATACCTGATTCCATTACAAGAAACCACAGGAAATTTATTTCAGTCACACTGGTTGAATTTTTGGCTAAAAAGTTCAAGTCACTGAATCGTTTCGGATCGTATCGTTCTAAATGAACCAATATCGTCCTTGAATCGTATCGACAACCACAAATCGTGATACAAATCGAATCGTTGTTAAAACGAATCGTTACACTCCTAGTTTCTTTCAATTATGTTACTTGCTTCTGCCTTTAACCATTTCTGCAATTCAGAATTCTTAGACATTCTTAAACTGCACGCAAATTTGACACCATTTTTCGTTTTGTAACCTCTTTTTGACAATCGATGTTCTCAACTGTTTGTAAATCTCCTGTCACGGTTTGGTCCTGTTCCTGTTTTATTGTGAAGTTTCATGTTTTGGGTATCCCTGGGTAATTTCACTTTCTGCTTTGTCCTGTCTTCCCCCGTGATTGTTTGGCGTGTTGATGATTGTTTCCAGCTGTGTCCGATCACCAGCACCTCCCTTGTGTATTTAAGCCATGTGTGTCTCTTGTCCATTGTGGTATGTTTCAGTAGTCACAGTCATGGTTTTTGACTATTAAAGTCCTTTTTGTTTTTGAAACTGCGTTTGAGTCCCCCTTCCTGCCTTGCCATCTCGACCGTCGTGACATCTCCTTGCTTCATGTTTGGATGTTTATAATGGTTTTATGTAAAGCACTTTGAATTGTCTTGTTGTTGAAATGTGCTATACAAATAAAATGACCTTGCCTTGTCTTCCCTTGAGCCGCATGTTGTTTTGCTCATTTTGCTGTAGGCTCGTCTGCAATGAAACAACCCCGCTGGGTGTAAACTCAAGATGTGTCTGTGTCCCTCGATTGACTTTTGCCACAACAATTGCGGTTAGCGTTTAGCCTAACAGAGGCTGCATTTTCGCACTAGCATTTTGCCATTTTGAGGAGCAAAACAAAACGCATCGTTGTGTGGCGAAAGGAATGTTATGACTAACGAGACAGTGGCTCGTTCATCACCTCCTCTCTGGCAGGAATGTCAACGGCGGCGGACACATGCTGCTGCTGCTGTGCATCCTATTTTATGCTCCCACTTCACTCCCAAGAATCCCCTCTCCGCTCTCTGTCCCTCTCTCTCTTTCCATCATCTCCATCCATCCATCTCTTGTCAGAGCCTCTCAGCAGGGCTCAGGCTCTTGTGTGCGAGGCATACTTGGGCTGTGGCGTCAGTTTGGAAATGAGGCTCGTTTGCATTTAAACACTCTGCTCTCTGGGCACTTGGTAAACTTGATGAGGGGAGCAGGGAAGAGAGAGAGAGAGAGAGAGAGAGAGAGAATGGGGAGAAGCAAGCAAGAGGAGTAATTGCAACACTAAGAGAGAGGGAGAGAAAGGGGAGTGAAGGGTGGAGTGTGTGGAGAACACTGGCTAATATAAATTCATTATGTAAATCCGCAGCTCAAACCAATTGACAGGCGGGTATTACACCCGAGAGAAGCTGAATCAAGAGCATGAAAGCATTAGCTCCACTCACCCTTGACCTCCAACCTCGACCTGTTCACCGGAGTGTGCCTGTTATGCATACTAACAACTCAGGTGGGGCCGGGGGAGGAGGGGGTGGTAGGCAACAACTTAACATGTTTTGTTTTCTTACACTGGCGGCTGGAGACAAAATCCTCCATCGACGCCGGAATGTAAACTATGCTGAAAGGAAAACACCAGAGAGGATGTTTTCTCGCTGAAGCAGCCCTGCATACCAGATTTACACTGCAGCGACCGCTGCCAGAGACTGCTCTGTCTTCCTATATGTGAAAACAATATTGGAATTCCCAACCCTGTAAGCCAGAAAGAAAATAAAAGTCCACAATCACTAAGAGGTTATGAGACAGAGTTCTACCAAAAGAGTGATTTGATCCTTCATTCGTTCCACCGCTTCACCTGCGACGCCTATGTTTTCCCTCTAACTTGCCTTTTCAAGTGTAAAATGTGCCTAGATAAATATACAAAGGAACCGTGGCTCCAGTGAGGCTACAGCTACAGAAGATGCCACCCATTCAGCACACACCACCGCATGATGCTTCACATGTAAGGAGGGAAAACAAAAAACAAAAAAACAAAACCGCCAACCACCCGGCGCCAATCTGTTGAGGACTTCTGGGGTGACAAGACAGGAAAAATCACACAGAGTTCATTGTTGGCCACCCATTATTCATGTTTGCATTCAGGGCTCTCAAAAGCTGGATGACAATGATGAGCGTCAACGAATTACACACACATTCATGAACAAGGGCAGAAAAAGGTTGCATTTTGAATTCAACGGTTAGGCTTTGCATGCAAGTATTTAACAGATTAGTGGAGCAGTTCAGTGTGTGTTTTTGAGGTCATCATTACAACTTAAATACTGATTGCACTTTGTAAATGCTGTAGAATAATTACACCATCTACCTTGGAATAAGCCAAAGCCTTGTCACCGGTTCGCAAAAATGAAGGCAACAAAGGAAAGAGGATAGCGTTTTCAACATTGTCAACAGCAACACACTACTCGGAAATAAGGGCCAAGGTGATGAGGGACGAAAACTTTCAAATTTAGATGGATTGTTATATTATTAATCCTCAAAGGTGATTTTTGTGACATCTGCATTTATATACACTGATAAAGAAATAACAGAGTAAAAATATCAAATATATAGAATGAAGAACATAAACAAGGAAACACTAGAGTATAGTACTAATATAACCAAACGCTAGTGCAAAGATCTAACCAAACAAACAAACAGCAGTGTAAAGATAATATAGTTGTGTGAATTATTTGGCCGTAGGGGATTTAGCGGAGCTGGAGGTGCCTGTTGAAAAAGTGCTCCACATTCCCAGCAGGTGGTGAAGAGGGTTCTCCTGTTTATCCAATATGGATAATGATTTCTTTTGGTCCTCCTCTCGACCACAATGTCCAGTTCTACACCAATGATGGAGGTAGCCTTTTTAACCACTTAACCAGACTGGTAGAACAACTCCAACATCCAAATTAAAGCTTCCTCACAGAGAAGAGTCGGTTGTTGATAGAGACACCCAAGAACTTATTTACTATGGGTTCTTTATAGCACTGTTTCTAGTTCATTTGGGGATTGTTCCTTGCTTTGGATGGGAGGCTGCTAGTGGTAGCCATGTTGGCTAATAGTAAGTAGACGATTCTCATTAATCTCATTAAAATCAATGGACAGAAAATGTTGTTACCGCCTCCACTTGCTAGTTTATTTCGAAACAAATGCCCCATAATAGTCACAGGCTGAAACAGGCAGTCCTCATGACGAGTTAACTGATCGTCATGGGTCAAGTTAGTGGCGTACCCCCGTTAAGGCTGAGACATGAATGACATTAAAGTCACATACACTTCCTCTACTTTTCTTAGTTGACTGTTTGGACATGTGCATCATTTTAGAGCTGTTATTGGAGTGCACTCAATCTGCTAGACAATTCTACCCCCTCAAACAGTGACCAGTGCGGAACCAAATCATATAAAGCAAACACCATCTTGAATATTGAGCGCTCATGACTGTCCAAAAAGCGGTTCAACAATCACTTCAGCTTCCTCTGCCAGATCGCCCTTTCTGACTCAACAGGCAGGCTGTCCTTTGGAGTTGACCATATGGAAGGACGGGAGTTCAAGTTTCTTTCGTTAAGTAGTGGTGAGACAGTGGCATTGGCAGCTGCTGTCAGCTTTAATTGGCCTGGCAGACGTACAACCAGGCACCACTCATCTCTGACCCAAACACTAGCGGGGAAAAAACCCCAAACATTTAACAGGCTTCAAAGACTGCCGCCGGGTTTTGAAGGAGAGCGTGAGAGACAAAGAATGAGACTCAAAGATGGCAAAAAAACTCAGATGAAAGCAACAACTACACTGAGAGGGACTGGGGAAGGAAAGTCCTGATGAACGTGTTTATCCGGAGCTTCCGCTGGTGTGTCTAATGTGCTGTCTGCTCAGAGGAAACCCTTCAACCACACAGAACCAGGCGGCTTCACAAAGAGGCCGGAGACCACGGAAGGACAACTCCACTCACCTAAATCCTAATGAGCTCTCTCTCTCTCTCTCTCTTCTTATTGGCATGGACTGCATACAATACAATGTTACCAAAGCATGTTCAAACTAAAAATTATAATAAACTATAACTGGACACCTTCTTCTGATCAGACCAGGGGCATAAAGTGAGGGGGCCTTTGGCACTTACCCCTCTTCTCACAACCCCTAATTTCTACTCACTCCAATTAACTTCAACTTTGACTTTAACTACCTTAACTATATACCTGCAACCCTGTATGACAGCAAAAGACAGGGATACAGGTGAGACGGGAAGATTGGGGTATATGAGATATTACATGTCATTTAGCTGACTCTTTTATCCAAAGCGAATTACAATAAGTGCATTTCAACCATAAGGATACAATCTCAGAAGAACAAGAAACAAGAACGTGCCATTTCATCAAGATATGAGACGGGGCTGTGAAGGGTGGAACAGGGGGGATGAGAGATATGGGGGGTGGGACGGACATAGCGGTAAAAAGGTGAGACTGGGCGGATGTAAAAGGTGATAGAGGTATGTACGGGTGAGACAGGCGGATGTAGCGGTGAGACCCATAATAAAATAGCTTGTGGGAGGTTAAGCTAAGATAATGATCTCTGATGATATTTGTATCCATTTGGCTGAGCAGCTGTGTGTCCACTGTTCTCAGGTCAGATGAGAACAGCCTGTGCTCTCTCCAGCCAGTGTGTCTGCGTGCTTGTCATACATTGTAGTGTTCCCTCACTCTGTCTGTGTTTTTATCAGTGCCCTGCTGGACCCTCGGGTTCAGTAGGTTTCTACAGTGTAGAACATAATTAGAGCTAGAGAGGTTTCCATTTTGTTATCATAATTTAATTGAGTATGATTTTCTGAATGTATTCCCTAGAGTTGAGTTGTAATGATCTGAGTTGAAGAAAGTCCTTGTGGGTGACACCTCCGCCAGCATAGAGCTTTGTAAGAAATGTAGGGTTTGAGGACATTGGCCTAATTCAGCTCTGCTGTGCTGAGTGTTTCCTGCAGGTCTCACGGACATTTAATGAAATTATCGATTTGAATATTTGGGGTGAGGTTTTACTTGGTGAATCATTGTTTGTTTATATCTAACAAAGCAGTAACAGGTTAAATTATTTTTTGTTTCTAATTGTGAAGTTGCCATTGTTCCCACTGTGATCCATAAATACTTTCTAGGCACGTCTGTGGTCTGGAGGTCACTCCCGTCACACTCTATCCTTCCACCCATCGATGCCCAAACCCAGCCATTCAATTAGCAGCTTCCTGCAGCCACATTCATTTGCTGCCTAATTGACCTCTGAGTCACAGTGGAGAGATCAAGTTGTGGTAATGACAACAGCTGCACGAAGTGAGCATCCACAATGTTGACACCATAATTACACAGGAAGTCACCCTACATGGACTTCAGGGGCGAAATGGAGTGAAAAGGACGATAAGGAGGAAGCCAGACGGGATGAGAGAATGAGAAATACACAAGGGAGAAAAAGAGGAGGGAAGAGATGAGAAAACAGCTGACCGGAAGCTTGTTCAACCATGAGATTAGGCTTAAGTGATGAAAAGCAGAGAGGAAATAGAGACAGAGAAAGTCTGAGAGCCCCGGGTGAGGAGAAAAAAAGCATAGAAGACAGATGAAGAAGGCTTTTTAAATGCTTTTAACGCTGGGCAATAGCAGAAAACAAGATAATGTGGTTCTGTGCAGCCAACACTGGGGCAGGAACGACCAGTAGGCTGGATCTAATAACAAGGGTTGATAAATAGTTTCAGCTTCAATTGCGGCGTACAGCCGAACCCACTGGAGGTTGAAACATCAAATTACCGTGGGTGTCTGGGCGCGTCGGCTATGTGGAGGATCACATCACTCACGCACTTGAAAAACACAAAACAAACTAATCCAATCTGGGGGCCATATCACAAAGCCAGACAATGAGAAGCACTTAACAAAATCTTCAATGATGAAAGAAAAACCAAAGCATCTTGGATGGATAGCATTCCGCTAGGAGTAAAGTATTGAATAAGACGTGCATATTTGTTTTATATAATGTGGTTGCAGGTTAAAATAACACTTAATTAATTAAAAGGCTTAAACAGCCTAAGACTCCAATATCAAAACATTTGCAAAGCCTATTTTAGTATTTGTGAAGTAATTGTTCTTTTAGAGCTGTATGTGAATAGATTATATTTGATATGCTTTTTAGGGTTTGAATAACTAACAATATATTACCATCTGTTCCCAATATCCCAAACATTCTTTTGTAACATTTTTTTTTTTGTAGCTAATATTAACGGTTTAATGATTTCATTTTGTATTCTCTATTTGTTTGAATGTTCATGTTGATTAGTGCATTTTTCTTTCTTTGTTTTTTGTGCCCATCCTGTATATTTGAATACATAGTGGAGGGAGGAATAATGAGCAAAGCGTAAAAAATGATAATGGAAATATTCTACGTACAATAACATATCAGTGCGAAACAGGAAAAGCCCTCGTCATTCCAAACAGTGAAGTACAACAAACAGTGAAGAGGGCTTTTGACAGAAAGAAGGTGAACATGAAGTTAACAGAGGTCAGATTAGTATGAAAGGTATGTAGGCCAGTAGAGTAACCTTTGTAAAACTCGCACCAAAAGAATTGCAGAGAGGAAAAATGGTAAATCCAGTCCGACATTGTATTTTATAAGGTTGCTTGCCTAGTTATTTTGTTGCTAATGTTGCTAATATTTTGGATGCTAATATAGCTCAGCATTTGCTCAATGTATGAGTATAGGCAATTGTTAACATATTTGCAATTGCTTCATATGGTGATTATAACACCAATTGCTCTAAAGGAATAGTTATAATAGTAATAATTAAAACTTGAGTATAGCTAAAAGAAGGAAACAACAAGATTCACCTGTCACATGCTGTCATCTCAATTACGGAAAAGCCGTTAATGAAGCAGAGTGAAACGGTAAAGTCAGTTACACAGCAAAGTATGGCAGTATACAAGGTTTTACATTACACCCATAAGCGTCCAGTCATAACAGACTAATCAAGGTTATATCAGCCCTTTTTTTAACTGTTGCAGTCATCAACCAGATACAATGAAGTCATATACTTAAGGGCAAATAAAACCCTTAATGCAACAAAGGCAGAGACAACCTTTCATCTTACGACAAAGGTATGTGGTTTACTTTCAACACAGCGGCGACCTTAAATTCTTTTTGGATTCTTCCGCGTGAATGGTGAGAGGAATCCACTGTGCTGCCTCATATTATAGTGTCTCAGCCACTCAGCCAGTCTGGAAAGGAGTAGTCAATAATACGTTTTCACGGAGTTAGGAATCTCCAACACAAACAGAATCAATCAGCGAGCCTGGAGGCCTCGCTAGATGCTATTGAAGTGTCGTTCACACCGGACTGGAATCAATGGCTAAGCTAGAGTTGTACATCGATCCAAGCCGTCCTCTGGTCTCCTTCTCTGTCCCCTTCTCACAACTCAGCGGAGCCTAACAAGGGAAGAAAGCCAGGCATGGCTAAAGGGAGAGGAATGTAGCCTTCATTCCTTGATCTCTAAAGGTACACCCTCTGAGAAACATGCAGTCTTCCTCAAATGCTGTTTGTGGGCTCGATGGTCTTTCATAGATTACTTAGACCTCCTCGTGACTCTCCTCTGCTATCTGGAGAGTTACAGATATTGTAGGAGTGCTGCTATAGTGCTTCAGCGCCTGATGGATAAGAGCATAAAAGATGGGTAGAAGCAGGTAGAAGATTCTTTCTGATCCAAGAAAGAGACTCACACAAAGAAACATAAACCATTATGAGACATACATGCCTATAAACACACATACATAAATGGCAAAGACACTGAAAGAACCTCACCGAACCTATTTTATATATTTCAACCCATACCTCAATCTTTTCATGTACCTAACCAAGGATTCTAATCAAGTACACCTAAAAACAAAGTAAGCCTATGTTGCAAGTTGTTTTTAACCATATGTTGTAATATATTGTAATTTGTTGATTTGAATTGGGGCTTTTATGGTCTTTTCCAAAATATTTGGGATACATTTCAATACATATGACTGGACACACTATATACAGAAACCATGCAAACACTCAGTGAGGTCTGAACAAAACTGTATGCATCGGTTTAGTGGTGTGATAAAAGGTGGCTCCAGAGTGAATACACACATAGAGGACAAATTGCAGGATAAATAAAAGCAGTCACAACAATGATATCGGTAAAAGTGTTGCTGATAACTTCCTAAACACTCAGTTTCAAAAGAACGTCCATCTCTATTGTGCATCACTTTCTGAGCCATGGTGTGCTCAACAGCAGCATTTCCACAAAAAATCAACGCTTCATCTGTTCCAGCTGCTACAAGGTATGCGAGGCCATAATGGTTTTGTTGTGCTGTATTCATTCCGTCATTGCTTGGGAATATAGCATAGTGATGAAGGTTTTCGAAGATAGGCTACAGGTTCTGAGGGGCGGAAAGGCACGCAAGGGGCTCTTGCGTCTTTTCCGAAAATGCAAAAGCATAAACTAGGCTTAAGCGAGGCTAGTGTTGAGTCTATCCATATATCCTCAAAGGGCAGAAGAGGTTTGGGAACCACTGCTCTACACCAACAACACAGCGGTCATTGCCCTCATCGTGTACGGCGAAGTTGACTAGCTGGTCCTCTGGTGTGTTCAGGACAACCTAGAGCTGAACAAGCTCAAAACTGTGGAGATGACAGTGGACTTTAGGAAGAGGCCCGCAACACTGCTTATATTAGATAGTCGTTGAATGTCTATACTTACACCTTTTTATTTTGTCTTTGTACCTACACACTTTTTCTTGTTTAGGTGTGAACCTCCATATTCCATATGTGCATAAGCCGGTTCTGCTTCTGATTAGGGTCAATTAATGTTTTGTGTCTAATGTTATAACTGTGCTTCTTTTGAATTCAACATGGCCGACACACATTTCACCAGTTACTGCAGGAAAAACAAAGGTGTAATTAATGGCATTAATCAGGACTGCATTGCATTTAGGGAAGTCAGTTCTGCGTCCCCAGAGAAAGGTGCGTGTATGTGTTTTAGGGGTGAGGAGGGGGGGAGAGTTTTTGAGGCTGCAGTGTGTCTAGACAGTATTCATGATCCATCTGTCTGCCACTGCCACAGCAACAGCCAGCGGCTACAACAAGATGGCAAACCCCATTACCACGGGAACATTTTCTATGTCCCTTTTCTCTCTCTCTCTCTCTCTCTCTCTCTCTCTCTCTCTCTCTCTCTCTCTCTCTGTGTCTGTCCACATCCGTGTCTCTGCCTGGTCCTCTCTCACTTTTCCCAGCTCCCCCCATCCTTCTTCAACCTCCTGAAGCCACCGCCACTCTTTCTGGCAATCTCCACCTTCTCTCTCTCTCTCTCTCTCTCTCTCTCTCTCTCTCTCTACATCGCTGGCTCAAAAATTACAAGCTTCATACTGCTTTTCGCAAAGCACCGGCCGCAGACACTTACATTTACATTCGCTCTAGACAGCTACATATTTAAGTAGCTGGCTCAGGATTCTGCACCCAACCCCCAACCCCCGGCTTTTCCCTCCAAAAATAGTAATGATAATTAAAAAGGTCACTTCTACTGCCTTGTGATCCATTTACAAAACAACAAAGTTGTGAGTTTGAGAGCTGAACCGGAATTCATGGTAGGGAAGTGAATGAGGGAGGGAGGAAAGGATGGAGGGGGGAGGTAGGTAACCCGCCAGACACACACACACACACACACACCGAGCTGAGGATGAAAGTGCTGCTGTATAAAAGTTTTTCCTCTCCTCCCTAAAGTTGTTGAAAGAGAATGCTGCAGCACATCAAAGTGGCCTGGCAGACAGCCATCAGAGCCCATCGGTGTCCTTCACCCTCTCGCTCCCTTTCCCTCCATCTCCCCATTTTCCTCCCTCTCTCTCTCTCCCTGTGTTTCCATTGATCGTGACGAGTTGAGGGAACACTCATCTCGGCCCCTGGACAGTAGGGGCGGAGGGGAGGTGGTTGGTGCAGGGGTGGGGGTCCTTCTGAAAGCAGCAAAGAGATCCAAACAAAAAAAACTGCACAGAAATGAAATTACGTGCCTTCTTTTGTTTTGTTTTGTTATATTTTTTGTTATATTTTTTAAACTTACGCATTAACGCTATCAGCAATGTTCCTAATTGTTCTCTTGCTTTGGCAGCAGAGACGGTGTTACTGCGTGCTTGAAAAACATTTTTACATTCTTCATATTTCTGAAGAATAATTTCTTGCTCCTCTGCGGAGAAATATCTCTCGCTCTCCATATCGAACGTGATTGGTTGTTCGGTGCCGACGTCACTCTTTTATGTGCACGCGCGTGGAGTAATCAGAGTTGAAGGATCAAAGCCTGGGTTGACAAACTCCGTTGATAAGCGGCGTCATGGTACCAATAAAGCCGGATTGCTTCGGTTTGGTTTTGTCGATTGTGAACCAATTCTGGAACCCTGAGTTTGTTGAACCAGCTTCATGGTACAGGCCCCTGTTGCCATGGAGATTCTGCACTCATGAGCATAGACATGTATTTCCAGAGATTAGACAGTGGGTATTGTCAGAAATAAAATGGACAAAAGTAACGTAAAGTTAATTGTTATATTTCATACAAATAGAAGCGCATGTGCATGACCACCGCTGCCCTTCTTCTGGGACAGACTGAGACTCGGACAGACAGAGGAAGATTTGATTTGCTCCTTTGTTTTGAATGGTAATAATCAGTTCAAACACTATTACGAGTTTTTTTTAAACGTTGTCTCAGGGTCGCTGCAATACAACTCCTTCTGAGACACTATGGCCCATGCTATTAGGAAATGTTTCTTTAATATACAAAGAAGGTTTTATGAAGAAGCTTCTTCAGTTAATTTGTTGCTGATGTATGTTTTTTTTCTATTTAAATGCCAAAAACTTGGATAGTATAAAAGTCGACACTGTGCGTTGAAAGTCATATTTCCCGCATCATAACCCAAGTCTGCATCCACATCGTGCACTCTGACTGGGGATTGACAAAGAGCCCCCCAGGGAGAGGACAGAGCTGAAGGCCGCAGAGAGGACAGGAAGGAAGGTTACAAAGGGCACTCACAGTTGAAGATGCCCGGCGGAGGGTGCTGGGTGACGACGGGGCAGTTCTTCTCATCGCTGTTGTCCCCGCAGTTATTCAGCTGGTTGCAGATCAGCGAGCCCAGACGCAAACAATTCCCATTGGTGCAGTGGAACTTGCACTCTGCGCAGCGGAGGGAGAGGGAGTGGAAACATTTCTTAGCACGAGTGTTTCAAGTGATTCAATTGCTGAGTAGAATTTGCTTGCTAAACAAACACTCTTTTTGTTAATTCAGATTAAAGGAATTTTATTGCTTTTAAGTTATCGATCCGATTTTTTTATTCTGTAGATGAAAGGTGTTGAATTGTGTCGTAAAAAGCTGTGTCAACCAAAAGTGGAAACAAACGTCAATTTTAAAACAGTTTTCTACATCCAAACTCCGCAACAGTGCAGGCGCACGCCAAAGCGTGTAATAGCCCAATAAATGTTCAACCAAACCGGCTGCCGCTATGTGCAGTTCTCCCTTCTATCTGCACCTCAGAATGTGCAAGGTCAAATGATAGGATTTTTTGTGTTTTTCTATCCTGTGAATACAAAGCAGAGTTAATGTGTTGAGTTCACATATAAACAAGGTCACACAAAAAGTGGTTTCTGGTTCAAAACAACAAATAAATAAACAGCC
Source organism: Apeltes quadracus (assembly GCA_021346845.1). Taxonomy (NCBI): domain Eukaryota; kingdom Metazoa; phylum Chordata; class Actinopteri; order Perciformes; family Gasterosteidae; genus Apeltes; species Apeltes quadracus. Next base: position 11,088,920 of record CM037936.1, on the reverse strand, counting down.
TTTGTGCCTCAGCCCCCCCAAACCGTAATGCGCTATTGTCAGTTATTACAGGAATGCTTCTTTCCCCCTAAATATCAATAAGCACTATGTGGTGAAAAAAACAACCCACTTCAAATCTATAAATGCGAACGCAAATAAATATAACCAAATAATCATTTTAATTCAGGAGGGAAAAAAGGATCTCCCTCAATTTTAATCATAAGTGAAGGTAAAAACAACCAAAAATGTGTGTGGTGCAGTTGGTGCAAGAACCGTAGAAAAGGATCGTGGGATGGTTTGACATGCCACCATAGTAATTGTCACGGTTTGGGCTCGTCCATGTCTTATTGTGAAGTTTCGTGTTTCCCTGGGTAACTTCACTTCCTGCCTTGTCCCGTCTCCCCTTGTGATTGACTAAGTGATTCCACCTGTTTCCAATCACCTGCACCTCCCTTGTGTATTTAAGTCACGTGTGTCTCTTGTCTAGTGTGGGTTCATTGTTTGTCGAATGTCAGTGTTGGTGAGTGTCTAGTGTCTAGTGTCTAGTGTCTAGTGTCTAGTGTCTAGTGTCTAGTGTCTAGTGTCTAGTGTCTAGTTCCATGTTCACAGTCTGTTTTTGCCCCTTGTGGCGTTTTTGAGTTTCAAGTGTTTTTTTTACTATTAAAGTCCTTTTTATTTTGAAACAACTCTGCGTTTGAGTTCTCTTTCCTGCTCGCCACCCTGACCTGTCGTGACAGTAATAGTATTTGGGTAGCAAACCCCACCCTAAAGCATTCCCTGCTCTATGGTCTTTGACTTTATTTATATTTGACTTTAAATGGACCATGAATTAATAAATTAGGGAATAAATCAAGAGAGCGTTCAAGTTATTTTCTCATAGACTTCTATTGCAACCAGAGCAGTCCCGTCCTGCTGGTCAGTACAGAGAATGCATGTTTTGAGACACTTCATTGGCTTCATAATGCAACAAAGAAGTCCCAGGACTGGAATCAAATGCGGGAATCTGAGTATGTTGAATGTCTTATGATAACTGGCATTTGAGTAAAATTGTTCGAAGCATTGGGTCACAGCAACGGTTTGTCATTGACTTTAGTGGATGCCAAACGCAGTTTCCTGCAGGTCTTCCTAAGAAGGTTGGAAGATTGTTTGTGTTCATGCACAGCAGATGTCTTTGTTATATACTTATGGTTCCTCTGCAAGATTTCAAATGAAACCATGAAAATCAGGTTTTATTATAGATCGTCGTGGGAAGAGTAGATCAAAATCAATGTAATAGGCTGTATAGAAAAAGTGTTTCGGACTGATGCTAATTTTAATGCATTTTGGGGGATGTAGGCCACATTTTTAACCCTGGGCTAAAGGTCCATTAACTCCTCTGCAGCTTGTTAATGTCATTGATGTGATTGCAGTCGGTAATGGGCAGCGACTCAAGTGATCACATTTCCCTTTTCACCGACTCAAAGCACAGCTGTGGAGGATCTCAAAGGACTACTACAGCAGTTTAGCCTTGCACTTTTGACCAAAGCGTCACAGGATTTTTTAAATTAAAAACATTCAATTTCATTCATTCAATCAAAAACGAATGTGTTTACTGAGCCCAAAGATGTTTTACAGAGAGGTTCTCAGGAAATTGTTTAAATTGGGATATCAAATATTCTTTCTTCATTTCATTTCATTTCAGCTTGTGTTGGTAATTTTTTTCATAACCAAATACAGGAATATCTATATATCGCAGACGAGAGCTGATCAGTCATGTGATTCAATGTTCCTTGTATTAATTTACCGCAGGTGCGTCAACTTCTCTTTCGAAAAAAGCTAAAATACCTCAAGCCAATCAAGAATGTTTTCTCAATTGTAGACGTTGACATGATGCTGTTCTTCAAAATTTGCATTGAAATATGTGATATGAACACCTACCGTGTGTGGTTGAGCTTTAAAACAGGGGATTCTGCGCTTTCCAAAGTGCAACGCCATCTTTGAAGCTCACTACCTAATAACCAGCCGCACCTTTCAAACCCCTTTCAGCCCTTCACGGCTGGGTCTCGCTTCATCACCCTTGTGATGACGAGGACCTGTCTGGACTCTGTGTTTCCATATCTAGTCCCGTCACTTCACTCTTTAGTTTATATTGTTACGTAGTTAGAGCCCATGTCTGCTTGCAAGCTGTTTTCTTCTTTCTTGTCTTTGTTTTCCCAATGCATTTTTTTAGCCTTTTGCAACATCACCTGTTGATTAGAAAAATCATTTGATACTTAGCAGAACTGTGTGTCACTGCATAAAAATAAGAGGTACCACTACATAAAACCAGTGTTCCATAGCTCCACAAGTGGCTAAACGTTATGGAGGGTTTAAACTAGGGCTGTCAAAAATAGTGCACTAACGGCGTTAATTAGATTTTTGTCGTTAATTACGTCAATTTTTTTAACGCATTTCACGCATGCGCAGTGTGACACATTATTTAGGTCAGGAATGTGTCAGAAATGCGGTTGTGGTTGGCCTATTATAACCAGGGTGCGATTTGACAAAAAAGCAGAGGGGGGATGTTTTTTTTAAAAAAAAAATTTAATACAAGAACATGTGACTTTTAGCTTGCATAACTAGGGAGAAGAACGCAAAGGGTAAACAGGCCCTTTTCTCGGGTCAGTGGATTAGTCCCCATCACAACATGAGAAAACTTTTAATGTTAATTTAGTTGTTTTATTATTGGGTCCTGTAAAGTAAGACGATATGCTCAGTGCGCACATCACGCACTGCGCGTAGGGAACCAAATGCCTGGTGGGGCACCAAAAAATCTGGGACGTGGAAAATCATCACAGTAGGTTACTAGTATAAATAACAAATAAAATATGTCTAACGCATGTTAATATGCAAAACCAATATACAAGTAATAGGCCATCACTCACAGTAATACAGCTCCGCACTGCTCTTATTATTAAAGAGCTGGGTCCTATTCTTTGCTACGGAAACCCCCCCACCCCTCATTAGCGCAATTCAAGTTTCCCCCGATGGGATCCAAAGTCCAACTAGCTTGATGCTCACTTTTACGCGCACGGGACGGTTTGGCTACGAGGAGGAAGCAGAAGCGCTGAGCGGCGCACAAAGAGGGGAAACCGATTCGCGGCACGCGCACACGCGCACTGCTGCGAAGTTCCCGCACTAAAATGTTCCAATGTTTTTGTGTTGGATGACGTTCAGAAATATGCGCCAACTGCCAGAAGGACTACTGAATAGCTACTCTGATGTACTGACACTGAAGATCGTTAGATTTCAAGAGTTTAAGGAGGCTCGCAGTTAAGTTGCATTCATCGCTATCAAGGGGGGGGAATCCTTGTACCCCCCCCCCCGGAGATAAAAATAATTTAGCAGAGGGGGGGGGGATCGGAAAACCAGAGGGGAGGGAAATCCCCCCCATTCGCCCCCACAAATCGCACCCTGATTATAACAAACAAATCATCCTCCTGGCGACTTTTGTGTCAAAAGCGACTAGAGACAAATCTAGTGACATGTACACAGCATATTCCTCATAATTTAAACAAGTCTCCTGAAGAGAAACGGTATCGCTCCCTCCCCTCCGCCTGCTGCGCTGTGGACGTGTGTGTGCGTGAGAGAGAGGCAAGGGACGTAAATCCCAGGGGGGTCAGGACCCCCCCATCTAAGGGTTGTCCCCCCCTAGAAATATCATTAAAACAATGGTGTGTATTGTAAATAACATAATGATGTATACTTAGAAGTTCTGTGTAATAGGTAAAACAATACAAACCCCCAAAATGCTTTTTTAAGTTTAGAAACATTTTGACTCCCCCCTCCCTTGCCTCACAGTGGTTTGGTCCACTGTCTGCTACATCAGAAAAAAGTCTATTTTATTCACATTAAACATCGGATGAAGTTTTTCTTTTCTTAATTACAAATGATGCTGAGTAATTAATGAATTAGTCATGACAAAAAATGTCAGCCGGGAGTTTCCCGTTTTTTACTCCTATCACCCGGACACCTCCCGGTTTGTTATTTCTCCCGGGAAACGTTGCATATGCCACAGGTTCCCGTTGATCTTATGATGGACGTGTGTTGTGAACAAACAAATCATCAACGGCGAAATAAATGCCTCGTATTAACGAGGTCTGAGAGACCTCCAGCTTACAGCAAGGTCTCTGCACAAGACTATCCGCCCGACAAGTGAGCGGCCGCGGCCGCACAAGCTGGCTTTCATCGCTTCATGGAGCTTCTCAAGTCCGATAATGGAATCATCCTTTTTCTCCGTCTCCTAGCACCTCTTCTATCCCTGGCACTTCTGCCTGCACTCACTCAGGAACAACGTGCAAATAGTGATTAATTCATGATTAATCCACTGAAAACTCTGATTAATTTGATTAAAAAATGTGAATCATTTGACAGCCCTAGTTTAAACCAAATGACCACACAGCTTAGCTTGGCCAGGTAGCATTCACGTATACAAAAACTGTAAACGCTGCACAAAGAATGGGCAAAAGGATCTCTGCTTAATTGGTTGCAGTGGCCCTCAACGTCTGACAGCAACGCACAAGGGACCCTCAAGCTCAAGTGTAAACAGGTCTGCGTTCTTTCTGGACACAGAGCAGCAGACGTGGTCTAAAAAGCAGGAAAGGCCTCCTATTGGAGGTGATAGAGTCAGGTAATTGATGAAAGATGGAAGCAAAATCAAATGCTTCAGAGAAAAGGTTTTAAAAAAAGGAAACGCTAGAATTCATTTCATCAGTGTAGTTGGGAGGCTGTGGGACGGGCTGTTTTTGGTTGCAGTTCATCCACACAAACACACTGCGGCTCGTGCAGTAGGTGCACAAACACCTCTCAAGGTCCGTCCAGAGGGAGTCTCACCGATTTGCTCGGCTGGCACTGAGCACCCAATGACACAGCACATTTTTTATCTTCCCTGTAACAAGAACAGCTTGTTCTGCTCTCGTCTAGACAGTGGCGGAGGGTTTGGGGGACGGGGGACGGGGGACGGGGGGCAGAAACAGAGATCCGATTCAAAGAACAGACCAGCATGACCGTTCTTTGGAACGACTCTTCGGAGTGGCAATTAGTGAAGCCTCAGCGACTTGCCCAGCCTCTCCTCTCCTCTCCCTGCCTTTCATTTTAGCTCACCTATTACTCCGATCGCCTCCTCTTTCAGTCTCATCAACTCCTTGCTCCCCAAGCTTTACCACTATTCTATTAGTCTCCAATCTTTTCTTCATCCCCGCAGTCCGTCCTCCCACTTTGCTTTTCAGTCCCCCATCTTCTGGCCATCCTGTTGTCTCCTCTGCCTCTCGTCTTCTTTTCCCTTCCTCTCCAGCAAAGAAGAGCTTGAAATGCAGGAAAATGCGAGGCAACAGTCAACTTGTGTTTCCTCCAAGTGCTGTGTGCGTGTTACAAACACAGGTTTATTAGCGGGATTTGAAAATGGCAGACAGTGTTGAGTGTTGAGATGAACAATCCCTCCCAGGTCTGCCGATATCTGATCAGCAGAGAAATGAGAAGAAGGCAAACCAGAGTGTCATGAAAACACTCAATGAGACAGCTCAATGAAGAAATATGAGAGCACACGGAAAGGCCTTCATTTATTAGAATTTGTATTGTATTTACAGCACAATAACAAATGCTGGCTGCAAAAAACCTCTCAGACAAATCTATTATCAACGATTTTTATTTAGTTTATTTGAATTCATTTAGATGCCGCACGTATTATCAATAAAACACACAAAAGAAAATCTCTGAAAGAAAATCACTAACAGCCCTTTAAGTCCTACAAACATGGAGATAGTCGGCTGAAAGCACAATTAAGCGATAGCTTGTGTGGACAGGAGGACACATGAGAAGTTTCACGTTGATAGATGCAGGATTACTACTGTAAAGGAAGCTCTCGTGAAGGCCTGAAGATCCAGAAACGGGAGCAGTCAAAATGTGGATTCTTTCCTAAATCCGGCTCAAGTTGGCCGATTTAACCGTTTCAACCACTTTTTCAAATCATCTGATCCTATTGGATCCGATTAAACGTCCCTGAAAAGGATGGACAGGTTCCTTCTCCACTCAGGAGCCAAACGTAGAGCGTAAAATGGCGCTTCAGAGTGAAAATTGAGAAACGGGGCGCTGGCATGTTTTAAATGGCTGCAAAACGACTTTAAACGTAAGTAAGTTTTCTGAACTTACTTAAAGAGGGGAGGGGATCTCATTCTGACCTAGAGGAGAGGATAAATGAAAACACTTGTGTGGGTGTACTATACAGGATCCAATCTGACAGGGGCGTTACATTGCAGAACTGCGGGCAAGAGCAGCAAGCTCTTTTTCTTCTCCAAAGAACTTTGGAGTTAAATGCGTTCCTGAAATGATGGAAAAATCTGTCGATACTCCACGTGGTCTGAGACATGAATAGCTGACTCACCACTTAATGGTCAGATGTGCAAGCACAGAAAGTGAAAAACACTTTCAACATTTTACTTCCTCATTTTTGTCTCTTTTCCTCTCACACTCAATCATCTCTGTCATCTCCTCTGACGTCAGTCCGCTGATCCGTCAACCTGTTTGCCTCTACAAAACATGCTCCACAGCAGAAACAAGGAGGCGGAAGAGGAGGAGCAGGAGGTGGAGAGTGTTCAAAAAGCAGAAAAGGGACAGATGGCAGCAGCGAGAGGAAGAGAGGGAAGAAAGGGAAGTGACAGGGAGGATAAGGAGGAGGGGGAAGCTGGTGATAGGACTGTGGGTGATGAGAGCTCTGAGGAGGTGATAATGAGGATATGATAAGGAGTGAGCGTATGAGGAGATATGAATAGGAAAGGGAGGAGGTCTATAGCAGTCGAGCAACGGATGCCACGTTAGTACCAAACTGGTCCAACCTCTGTTACGACACCAGCAGAGCGTTACCAGACGTGTGATATTGACTGTCAGCCTCCCCTCATTAAAGGTCTCGAGGACAGAGGGAGGGCTCTTTTTTTGATGTTGCTATCCCCTTCTACTTTCAACTCCTGCACTGTTTTCTAAAACAGAGAAACTAAATCCCACAGAGCAAAGAAAAGCATGCAGCCTCAAACAGAAATGTGTGATGTGAATTGCACTGTGTGTGTGTGTGTGTGTGATATAACAAAGTGTGTTCCTTGCTTACCAGGGACAGTCAAGGGGGCTAGATACTAATTTCTATCAGTGTGTGTGTGTGTTTATGGGAACACCACAGTGTCCTCAGCCTTCTGATGGGACCAGTGTGTTTCTATGCATGTGTGAGCAAAAGAGAGCTAGTCACAGCTCTCAGACCAGCAGTATCACAACCCCAGGTGATTGGGTTGCCAGCCGCTTGTTGGCTGGCTGGACAATCAAACATGAAGCCGACAGGAAGTCAGTGCCCAACTACTGCATCTAGTCCCAAATGGTGGACCCTATCAGAAGATAGGGCTGACCAGTGAAAGGCTTTCAGAGCTATTTTCCATCGTGACATTTTTAGGTATTATCTGCTACGATTATCAATATGAACTAGGGCTGTCAACAGATTTAAAAAAATGAACAAATTCATCTCACATTTTGATATTCATTAATCTAGTAATAGTACTTAAAAGTTGGTTTTATAAATTAACGAGTAACCACTTTAGAAAGCGTGTATTTGTCTGTATTTATCTCCACTGATTGATTATATTTTAACACAAACTACACATATTTGATCATCTTGGAGGCAGAATCCAAACTGTGGGACTAGCGACTCTTCCTGCTGTCCTTGTGCACTTTACCTTCAACCCTTAGGAAAACAGTGGAGGTCCTCTGCAGGGTAGATCTTTAGATTCCTCTGGCCGAGACTTATCACCCTGGAGTTATTTTAAAAGGTTTTTAGCTGGCAGCGGGGCTTTGTGGAGGGCTTTGAGCCAGAAAATTCCTGACAAACAAACTCCTGACAAACAAACAAATTGTCCCAGAAGATGGGTTTGAAGGACTTGATCCCCTTACTACATTATCATACATTACCCCCTTATCGACTTATCATGTAGTGCCACCAGGAGGACATATAAGCCGAGGAAACATTTTGTATAATCATATGATAACATTTCCCTTGTGAAATACTTTGATTTGATCTGTAAGGTTCACAGCATTTAGCATAAGCATGTAGCGTGTAGACCAACATACCGAACGCCTTCATTATCCTCAACCCTTTGCTACGTTGTGGGACCGTCACATTAGTCAACAGTAGTGGAACCGGGGATTGAACCACTAACCTAGCCTGGTCGAAGGACAAACACGCTCTTATATAATGTTATATAATGTGTGGCTACTAGCAAGAGTCCCCAAGTACAAGAGAAAACCAGGATGTAGCGCACGCTAAAATAATTAAATGGAATCGCGTCTTTATCTTAAATATCATTCATTTCAACTCATAAAACATCAAAATTTGCAAAATTGTAACTTCTTCTGAGGAACAATGTGTTACGGAACCGTCCGACCCTCCATCTCTCCGCCGCCACCGCAGAACATCATCCCCGAATACTGAACTCAACATCCCAGCATGCCTCTCATCCCGGACTGATCACACACACACACCCATATAAACCCCATTCGTCCCAGCACTCACTGCGAAGTATTCTATTGCCCCAGTGTGTAATATCTGAGCGTTCTTCCGTGTATTTGATCTTCCGGTAACGAAGCCCTGGACTGTCTATCGACTTCGGATTCCGCCTTTCCCCTGCCCTGACCCTGGACTGATTACCACGTCCGCCTTGTGTTTACCTCCACGGTTCTGTCTGCTCTTGTTCGACCCTCGCTTGTGACCACGGCCGCCTCGAGATCATCTCTGCTGCTCCGTCTGCCCCTGGTTACCTCTGCCTGTTGACCTGCCCTAATAAACGCTGCACATGGATCCTGACGTGTCCTCGCCGTCATTACACAATGTTTAAGATCTTTACCAATACTACTCAGTCCATACAATCTTCTTCTACAGTCAACATTTATGTATTTATTTACAGCAAGGCCACCCAGAATGTGAACAGCTTTTTAACAGTCTTAAAACTTTTCTTTGGCAGCAACGTATACTTGTGTCCCGTGATCAGACCCAAAAAGAAAAAAAAGCTAACCACGGCAAAGTAGTGAGTAATCCAAATTAGTCATGACCATCGTCAGAAGCTTTGTCCAACCTCAACCATCCACTTCCCCTCCATCCATGGGACTTCATACTACATCACCACTCTCAGTGTTCTTTTAGAGCATGTAATGATGACGCGAAGGGATTAGCTGGAGTTACGCCTGCCAATGTCATAATTAGGGTGTTGTTTTCTTGGGGCTTGGACTGATAGGGTTCCTCTTCACCAAATAACCACGTTGATGTTCATACACAGAATCCACGGTGTCAGGTTGTTCTCCTGCACTGTTCATACGTACACCTGTGAAAAGTAATGCATGAATCGCAGTACAAAGAGGGACAAAGTCCAGGATGGGAGGTGATTAGGGGGGATGGGTGGGCCTACTTTCAACCAGGAGACCTGGTTGGGGTCCTACGTGAAGTCAGCCTTCAACGTACATCATTACTACCAACCCAAGTTGCCAAGTTATTTCCTAAATATTGCATGGGCTTGTGCAGGTCCAGTTATAGGAGGGACACTTTGGTGGATATCATATGAACTGTTACATGTGTCAACAATGCTGGCCTCCAATTCCCGTGGTCCTTTGCCATAGCTAATCCACTTTAATTTCAGGTCAGTTCAGTACCGTTCAGAGTGTTAGGATGGATACATTAATAAGGTGCTGGGATCTGGAGTTTGCCGTGGTGACTGTGTGAGTGTTCACACTGTTGTGTCCTCTCTCTCTGCCCTCTAGCCTGGAAGCTTTGCAGGGCAGTATGATAATTAATGTGTTGCAGATGCGTCTGTGAGCCATGAAGGATTGGGGCATCTCTCCGACCTGCTGTTTCTCTGCCTCAGCCTTCTTTCACCTTTCCTCCCCTCCTTCTACTGTTTATTTCCTACTATTGTTTTTCTTTATCCTCCACTCTTTCTGCTCCCTTATTTCTCCTCCCCTATCTACCCACACCCCTCTTGTCTTCTCCCCTCCCTTTTTTGTCTCCACCAGGATAATTAAGCATGTCAGAGTTGAGCTGACTTGGCACAACTGACACCCACAGTGATCGTGAGGGGGAGAGTTAGAGAGGGAGAACCAGAAAGAGGAAAAGAAGTACAGAGACCTTCAGACTATGTATCCTCTCTGCAGTCCAGACAGTGCATCATACTGTTCCTCTATTCCTCGTTTGCGTGTCTGTATGTATTGGTGAGTGTTTTCTGGGAAGAACGTGATTGTATGCATGTTTGCCAGTGGGGGATGCAGTTTGGCAAAGTTACACTATGTTTTAACCCTTTCCGTCCGCATGGCCCGCCAGCACACCACGGACCCTTTTCCTGTCTATGTGGAGCATGGAGGTATGGAAAGTATGAAATGTGAGCTTGAGAAAGACACTAGAAATATTTAGGTTTAATGGACAGATAACGTTGTGATCAAGTCACGGAGAGATGGATTTGGCCCTCAAGTTTAAGTCTGGGATCCACTTGCAGCTGGGAGAGTTTGTCCCGCAGGACAGACGGGATGACACAAACAGGACCCTGGCGTAGGTTCTTGGGTAGTCCAGATGCTGGTGGGACATGTTGTTTTGTCGCAAACAATGAACAAAAGGGATCACAGTTGAAATCCAGAGGAGAAGAACTGACAAAAGATTGAGACCTTAAACTTATGTTTACAAATTTCTGCATCAGCTTCACTTGTCAGAACTTAAAGATGCAGCTTATTAATTAAACACTGGTAACGGGATCTGTGCTTTATATAGTTTTGTCCTACTGGTATCAGGATTGAAGGTCAGATTGGGGTCAGCATCTGGGCAGGATCTTGTCAGTCGAATGGCGGTCAATTCTCACACAAGTCAAACCTTTAATATAGTCTTTTCATCAGCCAACTCTCACTGATGCCAAACCAGCAAGCGTTTCCCTTTTTTGCCTCTGCTTAGAAATCCATTTTGGTAGTCCTGATGTTCACCTTGACATTCTATTTCTTATTTTCCAACAGGTCACTTTCAACTTTCTCAAATCTATGTTGTCGTTTTTGCAGTGGACCAAATCAAATTCCTTTCCTTCAAGGTTGAATCCATTCCTTTTTTTCCTTCTTTCTCACACATGAAGATCACTTTTTACATATATTCATTCAGTCATTAATTCCAACATACAGAGACATTTCGGTGCACACACATGCTTGCACATGCACACCCACGTGCTACCTAGCTAACCCAGCGGAGGATCTCAGCAGGCGGCCGGCCCCACAGCCAAAATACTGCCTTAAACTCAGTTACCTCAGTAAGTCGTGTTAGCGGCTTGCTGTTCAGCCAAAACAAATCAAGGACTGGTTGAATGAAAAATAAATGTACCCTTACTTAACCCTCTCTTTATGTCTTCCCTCATTAAACACTATAAACATGAGTTCATGGTCTCAATGGTTTCAAGCCTTCTTCAATACAGCATAATGTCCATTTATTAAATGATGGTCCATTTAATGTAAAACGGACCATAAAGCGAGTATGCCGTAGGGCGGGGCTACCCTGTGATTGACAGGCCGCAGCTAGAGCCTTACACGGAGTCCCTATGTCACTCCTCTGCAGTTCAAATATCGTAACTTTGTTTCATTAGATGGAAACATTGACTACCTGAAGGCTTGAAAATGAGAGTGCTTCTTGCGGGTAATAGTACTTCCAAAAATACATTTTCTACCTGGATAACTGAATAAACTGAGGTTGAGAAAACGTATATATTTCAAATGTATAAATATATACCGTTTATCTCATCAGCAATAGTCTCGCTCCCCGGAGAAACAAAACACAGCAAAAGAAGATGAGGTACAAATGAGGTGGCCGGATGGTGGTTCACTGCTTTTTTAGAATTTAATTGTCACGGGAATCACGAGGCTCGTAGGCTGAAAGAGGACGCATTCGCAGGATTTCCAAGAATAGAGGCTTTATTCCAGGCAGGGCACACAGAGACTAGAGACACGGGTGACAGGCCTTGACATGTAACAGGAACAGGAACAACTGACGCCACGGGTGACAGGCAGCAATGTGTGACAAGTAACAACGACCGACGAAGGACTCACAAACACCGGGGCTTAAATACAGACAGGAGGTGCAGGTGATTAGAAACAGGTGGGGATAATCAGACACTAACGAGGGGAGACGGGACAAGGCAGGAAGTGACAGTAACCCAGGGAGACCAGACAACAACACAAGACAGCACCAGACCGACCGTGACATAGCCCCCCCCTTAAGGACCGGATTCCAGACGGTGCTGGTTCCCCCAGGGTCCTCCGGCGGGCGTGACGGTGGTTGCCCGGGACGGCGGCCGGACCTCCGGGTCTCCGGGCGGCCGCGGGCGGACTCGGGGGGCCGGCCGTGAGGACTGCGGCTGCGGGCGGACTCGGGGGGCCGGCTGTGAGGACTGCGGGACTTCGGGGACCGCGGACTGCGGCTGCGGGACTTCAGGGGTTGCGGACTGCGGCTGCGGGACTTCAGGGCTGCCCGCCTCTCCGGCGGCGGCGACGGGGCTGGGGCCGCCCGCCTCTCCAGCGGCGGCGACGGGGCTGGGGCCGCCGGGCTCGTCGGCTCCGGCTGCACGGCAAGGGGCGCCGGGCTCGTCGGCTCCGGCTGCGTGGAAAGGGGCGCCGGGCTCGTCGGCTCCGGCTGCGTGGAAAGGGGCACCGGGTCTGTTGGCTCCGGCTGCGTGGAAAGGGGCGCCGGGCCCGTCGGCTCCGGCTGCGTGGCAAGGGGCGCCGGGCTCGTCGGCTCCGGCTGCGTGGCAAGGGGCGCCGGGCTCGTCGGCTCCGGCTGCGTGGCAAGGGGCGCCGGGCTCGTCGGCTCCGGCTGCGTGGCAAGGGGCGCCGGGCTCGTCGGCTCCGGCTGCGTGGCAAGGGGCGCCGGGCTCGTCGGCTCCGGCTGCGTGGCAAGGGGCGCCGGGTCCATTGGCTCCGGCTGCGTGGCAAGGGGCGCCGGGCTCGGGGATCGCCTCGGTCCGCTACGGATGGCGGGGTCCGGAGGTCTCCGCTGCCCAGCGCGGGATGAGTTGCGCTGCGGCGTGGTGAAGTCCGGGGATCGCCTCGGTCCGTTACAGATGGCGGGGTCCGGAGGTCTCCGCTGCCCAGCGCGGGATGAGTTGCGCTGCGGCGAGGTGAAGTCCGGGGATCGCCTCGGTCCGCTACGGATGGCGGGGTCCGGAGGTCTCCGCTGCCCAGCGCGGGATGAGTTGCGCTGCGGCGTGGTGAAGTCCGGGGATCGCCTCGGTCCGCTACGGATGGCGGGGTCCGGAGGTCTCCGCTGCCCAGCGCGGGATGAGTTGCGCTGCGGCGTGGTGAAGTCCGGGGATCGCCTCGGTCCGTTACAGATGGCGGGGTCCGGAGGTCTCCGCTGCCCAGCGCGGGATGAGTTGCGCTGCGGCGTGGTGAAGTCAAGGGATCGCCTCGGTCCGTTACAGATGGCGGGGTCCGGAGGTCTCCGCTGCCCAGCGCAGGATGAGTTGCGCTGCGGCGAGGTGAAGTCCGGGGATCGCCTCGGTCCGCTACGGATGGCGGGGTCCGGAGGTCTCCGCTGCCCAGCGCGGGATGAGTTGCGCTGCGGCGTGGCGAAGTCCGGGGATCGCCTCGGTCCGCTACGGATGGCGGGGTCAGAGAGCCATCTCGGCTCCATGAAGGGGCAGCTCTGCTGCTCGAGGAGCTCCTCGTAAATGGCCCGAAATTCGGCCTCACGGTGCCCCCCCCGCTCAGCTGGCGGGGAGAGGCCTCGGGGTCGGTGGGCTGGTTCTGCCCAGCAGGGCTCGAACCACAGGTCATCCATACCTGCTGCGTCCATGTTGGTCGGTCGTTCTGTCACGGGAATCGCGAGGCTCGTAGGCTGAAAGAGGACGCATTCGCAGGATTTCCAAGAATAGAGGCTTTATTCCAGGCAGGGCACACAGAGACTAGAGACACGGGTGACAGGCCTTGACATGTAACAGGAACAGGAACAACTGACGCCACGGGTGACAGGCAGCAATGTGTGACAAGTAACAACGACCGACGAAGGACTCACAAACACCGGGGCTTAAATACAGACAAGAGGTGCAGGTGATTAGAAACAGGTGGGGATAATCAGACACTAACGAGGGGAGACGGGACAAGGCAGGAAGTGACAGTAACCCAGGGAGACCAGACAACAACACAAGACAGCACCAGACCGACCGTGACATAGCCCCCCCCTTAAGGACCGGATTCCAGACGGTGCTGGTTCCCCCAGGGTCCTCCGGCGGGCGTGACGGTGGTTGCCCGGGACGGCGGCCGGACCTCCGGGTCTCCGGGCGGCCGCGGGCGGACTCGGGGGGCCGGCCGTGAGGACTGCGGCTGCGGGCGGACTCGGGGGGCCGGCTGTGAGGACTGCGGGACTTCGGGGACCGCGGACTGCGGCTGCGGGACTTCAGGGGTTGCGGACTGCGGCTGCGGGACTTCAGGGCTGCCCGCCTCTCCGGCGGCGGCGACGGGGCTGGGGCCGCCCGCCTCTCCAGCGGCGGCGACGGGGCTGGGGCCGCCGGGCTCGTCGGCTCCGGCTGCACGGCAAGGGGCGCCGGGCTCGTCGGCTCCGGCTGCGTGGAAAGGGGCGCCGGGCTCGTCGGCTCCGGCTGCGTGGAAAGGGGCGCCGGGTCTGTTGGCTCCGGCTGCGTGGAAAGGGGCGCCGGGCCCGTCGGCTCCGGCTGCGTGGCAAGGGGCGCCGGGCTCGTCGGCTCCGGCTGCGTGGCAAGGGGCGCCGGGCTCGTCGGCTCCGGCTGCGTGGCAAGGGGCGCCGGGCTCGTCGGCTCCGGCTGCGTGGCAAGGGGCGCCGGGCTCGTCGGCTCCGGCTGCGTGGCAAGGGGCGCCGGGCTCGTCGGCTCCGGCTGCGTGGCAAGGGGCGCCGGGCTCGTCGGCTCCGGCTGCGTGGCAAGGGGCGCCGGGCTCGTCGGCTCCGGCTGCGTGGCAAGGGGCGCCGGGTCCATTGGCTCCGGCTGCGTGGCAAGGGGCGCCGGGCTCGGGGATCGCCTCGGTCCGCTACGGATGGCGGGGTCCGGAGGTCTCCGCTGCCCAGCGCGGGATGAGTTGCGCTGCGGCGTGGTGAAGTCCGGGGATCGCCTCGGTCCGTTACAGATGGCGGGGTCCGGAGGTCTCCGCTGCCCAGCGCGGGATGAGTTGCGCTGCGGCGAGGTGAAGTCCGGGGATCGCCTCGGTCCGCTACGGATGGCGGGGTCCGGAGGTCTCCGCTGCCCAGCGCGGGATGAGTTGCGCTGCGGCGTGGTGAAGTCCGGGGATCGCCTCGGTCCGCTACGGATGGCGGGGTCCGGAGGTCTCCGCTGCCCAGCGCGGGATGAGTTGCGCTGCGGCGTGGTGAAGTCCGGGGATCGCCTCGGTCCGTTACAGATGGCGGGGTCCGGAGGTCTCCGCTGCCCAGCGCGGGATGAGTTGCGCTGCGGCGTGGTGAAGTCAAGGGATCGCCTCGGTCCGTTACAGATGGCGGGGTCCGGAGGTCTCCGCTGCCCAGCGCAGGATGAGTTGCGCTGCGGCGAGGTGAAGTCCGGGGATCGCCTCGGTCCGCTACGGATGGCGGGGTCCGGAGGTCTCCGCTGCCCAGCGCGGGATGAGTTGCGCTGCGGCGTGGCGAAGTCCGGGGATCGCCTCGGTCCGCTACGGATGGCGGGGTCAGAGAGCCATCTCGGCTCCATGAAGGGGCAGCTCTGCTGCTCGAGGAGCTCCTCGTAAATGGCCCGAAATTCGGCCTCACGGTGCCCCCCCCGCTCAGCTGGCGGGGAGAGGCCTCGGGGTCGGTGGGCTGGTTCTGCCCAGCAGGGCTCGAACCACAGGTCATCCATACCTGCTGCGTCCATGTTGGTCGGTCGTTCTGTCACGGGAATCGCGAGGCTCGTAGGCTGAAAGAGGACGCATTCGCAGGATTTCCAAGAATAGAGGCTTTATTCCAGGCAGGGCACACAGAGACTAGAGACACGGGTGACAGGCCTTGACATGTAACAGGAACAGGAACAACTGACGCCACGGGTGACAGGCAGCAATGTGTGACAAGTAACAACGACCGACGAAGGACTCACAAACACCGGGGCTTAAATACAGACAAGAGGTGCAGGTGATTAGAAACAGGTGGGGATAATCAGACACTAACGAGGGGAGACGGGACAAGGCAGGAAGTGACAGTAACCCAGGGAGACCAGACAACAACAACACAAGACAGCACCAGACCGACCGTGACATTAATGAGTGGAGATTTTGTGAGTGAAGGCTGCTGCATAATGTCAGCAGCTTCAATAGTACACAGGCGGGTTGCGACACACACTCACAGGCAACAATTTGGCCGTACAAAAGCACCGGGACCCACACGTGCGCTCGCACTTAATGGATGCCAACAACTTGGTTACAGAAAACAACACACACACAGATGATTGTGCCTATTTAGGTCAGTATAAACGTGGGCTGGGTGGTTGTCTGACTCACTAGTAAATAATCTGCATGGGGAGTAAATAAAGGAGACAAAATCAGACAGCCATGCACAGAGAGACAAGGTAAAGACACACACACACACACACACACACACACACAACGCTCAGGCAAGAGCTTATGATACGCACACTTTTGCTTCATGAACCTGAAACATTACTGCAAAAATATTTGCATACCTAAACACGCACACACGCAAGCACTGAAGGAGAAATTAGGTGGGGAGGATGACTCACTTTTTGTCAAATTTAGTGTGCTCCCTCACACGTGTGCACGCTGACACGCACCTCAAAATTCAAAGACACCCGCGGACATGAGCAATTACATATAATACATCTGGCAATTATATTAGACAAATGCAGATACACAAAGTCGATACACAATTTGCACACATCCTCCACACATACACACAAACAGACAGGGGTGCTCACCACTAACGCTATCATGAAGCAGTTCTGCTGCAGTGCCAAGGAGACGGCGGGTTTAGTGATGGTTTTAAATCCTTTTCAGTTGTCCATGGACATCCTCTCTTACCCCTTTTCCACCAAAGTAGAGCCGGTGCTAGTTCGGAGCCAGAGCCTAGTTCCAAATCGGTTCTTTGGTTTTCACTGCCAAAGCACCAGCTTTGTGGTTCTTAAGTGGTGCTTAAGTGGTTCTTACGTAGCACCATATCATTGCTGGTCTAGAAGTAAGAACCGCTTACGTCAGCGGCTGGGGGCGAACGCGGCCTGTAAATTGTCGGAAATTGTCGGAAATTAGGGAAATTTTCGGGCGTTTACGGGGTCGGAAATCCCACTTTTCATGCAGTGAACCGTAGAGGTGAAAGTAAGCCGGTACTGTCCGGTACGGCGTACCGGAAAGAAAAGTGTACGGTCTCAACTGCTATTTAACTGCTAACGGCGCGTATATGCCCGGTCAGCCCGGCCCATACCACCAGGAAATAAAAACTACTCCCCCCCGTGTAACAGTGACGTAGGACCTGGCTCTGCGCTGGCTCTTTAGCCTGTGGAAAAGCAACCGGTTCTTTTGAGGCTCCTCAGTTAAACCAACTGCGAACCGGCACTAGCTCTCGCTCCGAACCAGCACTGCGTTCTTGTTGGTGGAAAAGGGGTACTTGATCTATCGTCAGTGCAAAGCATTAAAGGAGCACATGTCCGCATAGTTGAGATCTACCCATACAAACGTACACCACGGCGCCAACCTCTGGTTTCATAAGAGTAAAGCTGATGAGGTAGTTTTTAAAAACGTGCATTCTCTCTACGGACCAGTAGGGAGGGACTCCTCTGGTTGTATAGAAGTCTATAACTCTTTGATTTATATTTATTTGTACACATACGTTTATGGTCTCAATCTCTAGTTTTCAATATAGCAGGATTGTTATTCAGTATATGATGGTCCCTTTGTTACTCGTCCCCAGTCCAACAAAGGTAACTTCCATTCACTGGTTGCAAAAATCCAAGATTGAGATAAATCAACACAATCCATCAAAGCAGCATTCCACAAAACAATGGGTGACACCATGAAGAGTAGTTTCACTTCTCACACAGTTTCTAAAAGTTCCACTATTCTACACTAATCGTTACTGAGAATAGGTCACAGCGATACAACTCCAAAGCTGCTCTGGTTTATCGAGCACACGAAAACTAGCCAATTGGTGAATGTGTCCAGCTACCAAGACAAAACATGTTTTTCTTGTCTTCTGGTGAGTACAACTTACCAACCTCAACCTCGACTCCCTGCATCAAGCTTACATGTCTGGATCACTCTGTCTGATGGACACACAATTCGGATGTGACCATTTCAACCAATCCCTGACAAGCCCATGCTCTGCATACTCCAAGCAACAAAATGTCCCGGGATAAGTAAACCAATGGTAGTTTTGGCAGTCCAAACGCTTATTCCATTTGTTCTCAGTGAATATCTGTAGTTGGAAACTCAATATAGTGACATATTATCCTTAATATGAATGTGTGTTTAATGTCCATGGTGTAAAAACAGGAAAAAAGACGTAGACAGACAGATAACCAGTGTGTCTGAGGCCTGTGCCTAAGGCAGCAGTCAGGCAGAGGGGCAGGAGGTCCTCATCTAATAACCCAGAGCTGTCAGTCACTCTATGGATGTGCGACGGCTCCACATTACTGCAGCTCAAAAAGGATTGGCTGTGGTCACAGTGCGAGACCGGGGGGGGGAGGGGGGTGAAGGAGGACGAGCTGACAGACACAGTGAGATAAATGGAGTTGGACGGAAAAAGGTGACCACCAAGGGAGAAGCAGGGTGAGAAAATGGAAGACAGTAGAGGAGGAGAAGAGGGAGGCAGCCTGGCATTGAGACTGTAGCACTGTCTCCATGTTTATCGACTGCCTCAAGCGGGGTGTTAGAAAATGTGAAGTGGAAGTGAAGTGAAGAAAAGATGACTTGTTACATTTTTATGTTTTCCTGCTGAGAGGACATTGCTTCTCGTCTTCCTTTTTTCCATGAAAAAACAGATGGCTGGACATGATTATTTCTGAATTGGGTTTTCTTGAAGTATCAACTTTAATTCATTTCTGAAACCCTGTTGCGTTGTGACTCACTGCAATCCAGCAGATTTCCCACAAAATCCAACCCGGAGCAGCTGCCGCTTGAGTCTTTAAAAGATCTCATCCCTTTTATAGACAGTGCCGACATATTATAGTTGTATATTCTGTCAAGTGAGACGGAGCTACTGCTTCAAGTAAACTTGAGTTAAGCTAAAAGCCAAGACATTATTTTTTCAAT